>JAVJGG010000054.1:47539361-47580222 GCA_035590195.1 Aviceda cuculoides
GGATATTTTCTCCTTGCTGGCAGAGGCTGATTTTGCACTTCCAGCTGGAGCACACCTCGCTCCCCCAGGCATGAGCCATGGTGCGACCTGCAGGGCACTGTGCGTATGATACTGTCTCCCTCTAGTGACTCCAGCCCCAAAACGCAGAGATGCAAAAGGCACAAGCTCTGCTCCATCCAGCCCAAGCAGCAGCTGGAAGATCAGGCTGGAGCCTCTCTGGCTGCGAGGGACTTCGCTGCTGCCGCCCTGCCTGTATTTGGTTTGCTGCAAAGCAGCAAAGGACGGTCCCTCAAGGCCAAAATTAACATGGGTGGATGGCAGGTCCGGGTTCGACCCCAGGGTTTGGTGCAGATCCAGCCGCAACCTGCAGCCTTTGGGGCAGAGCCAAGCTTGGAAAAGGTGCGGAGCCAACCTGGAGAGCAAGGTGAGGGGGATGGGGACATGCTCATCACCCAGTCCTGGCCTCCACGATAACCCTCCACCACGATATGTTCCTGACCTCCAACTCCATCCCTTGCTCTGGATAAAGAAAAGCTATTTGCTACCCTGAAGCACCCCCCTTGCCTTACCCAGTTCAGAGAGGATGTACTCTTGCTCCCTGAAGATGAGCCGGTCGGACTTGTAGGTGGGAGCCTTGTAGTTGTGCTGCAGGGAGAAGAGGTGAAGCAACTGGGAAGGACGGAGTTGGTCTCGCCACTGGTTGGGTCCAGAGCTGAAACCAAACAGGAGGGAAAAGAGCAGCTCGACACGTGATAGAACATCTTCCAGCCTCAAGAAGGGGCAGCAGCAGCGTTACACTGAAGAGGGCTGGTCTGAGAAAGGTGCAGCTCGCTCCGACTCTGTGTTCACTGGTGAACGGAGCTGCATGTCCCACAGCCCATTTAGCCCCAGCTTGCAGCGCTGGGGTGCCCTGATAGCCCCCCCAGACCCATCACGTCACCTTTCAGCTGGCCCTGTGCACGGGGAGGGTCCTCACCACGGTGTCCCCAAGAGGGATCAGGGCCGTAACAGGACCTCCCCAAGGACATTTATGTTATTTGAAGCATTTCATGCTTCTGGAGGAGAGCCAGGGCTCAGTGAAGTTCCTTAACTGTGGGGTTTCTCTGGTGCGAATCGGTCTCAAGGCGTATCTCTGCGGTGAAGTACAGCACCGGTCCGGTCCCCGCGGGACAGCAGACCCCTGGGCTGAGACATCGCCCTGGTCCCCTTGGCCAGCTCGGCACCGCACAGCCCTGGCAGATACAGAGACCCGCTGCCCGAGCCCACAGAGGTACCTACACGCAGTAGGTTTGGGGGAGGCCACAGCGCGCCCCGTATTTTGACAGGAACCGGTTCTCCAGGTCTATGACGGTCTCCCCAATCTTCTCATCCTTCGACAGGAGGTCGTAGTCGTAGAGTGTGATCTTCAAGTCCTTCTCCAGGGGCAGCGTGCAGCTCAGCTCGAACATCCTGCACAGTGGGGGCCAAGAAATACCCATGAGAGGGAGGTTCACGCTGCCGAGAGCCCCACGGGAAAGGGACCCACGCACCATCCCAACCCACCAGTGCCGGGAAGGACAGTACACCCGCTGCACATCTTTGTCACATTGGTCCAGCACCATCGGTGCTGTGTCATACTGGCTTAACATGTGGAAATGCGACTAAGCAAGCATGCCTTGGCATTATTTTTGCCTGGTTGAATTGTCCTCGAGCAAACTTTGCCCCCACCTAGTTTCTCCATCTGCTCATTAGACACGATGGTGGTCACCGCAATATCCAGGGAAAAAGAGCAGCAGGTGAGAGTCAGGAATCATCATTGCTGTGGAATTTGAAAGGGGGAGAAATGACAGCTTTGGAAAACCACCTGCTCTGTGAGCCCAAAGAGCGAATGTCCAAAACAGGAGTCAAGCCTGCCTGGGCCAAGCCTGTGGTCAGGGACTGACCCTCAAAGCCTCTTTGTCCTCTCCTTCCAGTTCTAAGCACCTTTCTTCCGCGCTGTCTCCTCTGCCATCATTACACCACAGTCCACATATTGACATAAAATAAACCAAGAGCAAACCTTCCCCTCCCTCCTCAAATAAAGGACGGCAACAGACAAAGCACCAAAACCCTGCCAAAACCCAACACCCCGATCCAGACCGAGCTGGCGCTCGTGGATGTTGGCGATGCGGAAGGTGGTACGACTGGGTGAGCGGGACGGTGCCGGTGTGACCCAGCGCTACCAGGAACCCCTCCACCTGCTGCTGCAAGGCAGGCAACGCCGGGGAGAAACCCGCTGCCCATTCCCACCGTCAGCACCCACCCCGCAGCAGCTTTTAAGGAGGGGAAGTGAGTGATTATGCCACCAATTAAGAGCGCAGGAGGAACTGGGGTCAGCAGAAAGTAATTAGCTCAAGCTGGACGGCGGCCAGCCGCCCAGGGAAAAGCTCGTGAAACGAGAGGTTTAATAGCCGCCAGCAGCCGGGACCTCGGTTTTACATCTTGCTTTAAAGACCGGGTGGGAGGCGCAGCGCGCTGTCTAGACGGCCTCTGGCCGGGAGCCAGGCTTCGGGAAGCAGGACTTGCTCAGCCTGGCAGAGCTCACCGGGGCCTGGCCGTGGGCTCTGGCAGGGCAGGAGGTCCCAGCCCACCGGGGACCGGGGCTCCCTCGTGCTAGACGGGCAGCAACCGCTTGGCATTCGCCGTAGGAAAGGCAGAGCTGCCGTCTCCGTTCGGCAGAAGAGGAGTAAAGGGCTTGTCTAACGCACACTGCGGTCTCCGAGGTCTCACCGGGATCACCCTCGCCACCCTCCTCCCTTTTCCTCCACCCTCGCAGATGGTGTATCTCCCTCTCCATCTTGTTTTGTTGGGAAGGTGTCGCGGCATTGACAGCCTGACCTGGCAAGAGCCGCCTAAGAAAAGCAGCTGGATGTCATACGGAGCAGGGCTTGACCTCTGTTTGTGCTGAAGGACAACCCCCTACGTCTCATCCCGGCTTTTCTGGGAGACCAAAGTCCTATCCGCACAAGGAGGCTGAGCACCAGGTTTTCCTTTGCCTCCCACCGCTTCGCCTGGTCCCTATGGTATTTCCAGCTCTGACGAATACCCTTTTCTGGAAACAACATCATCTTTTGCCTTTTGTCACAAGTTTGTGGCCCTACTGCGAGGCAAATAATTCAACCAGTCCGTATCACATTTATAGATAATTCTTTTTCAGAGCATCTGATTTTGAGGTGCCCCATGCCACAGCCTAACCAAACAGGTCTCCATTCATCATGTCTTTTCTTCAGACATTTAACCAAAGCGCCTACATGACGAGCAGAGTTTCCCCAGACTCTCTCTGCCATCAGTGGGATGAGGCAGATGCCTCCACAAGGGAATCTCAGGTCTAAACAACCCTCCTGACAGCTCTGTTGATGACAGAGCAGACCCAGTCCACGCTCCACAGCTCAGAAGTCCCAGGGAGAAGATGAACATGAGCCATGGTGGGTAGGAGGGTGGTTGAGCCAAGACCACACTCACTTCAGCACGCTCAGACATGAGCCGAGAGCACGCCAAGGGAACCACCGAATGGTTTGGGTTGGAAGGGATCTCTAACAGTCACCTAGGCCGACCCCCCTGCAATGAGCAGGGACATCTTCAAGTAGATCAGGTTGCTCAGAGCCCCATCCAACCTGACCGGGAATGTAGGTTGGAATGGGAAGCTCGGGCTGGCCCAGCCCTATTCCCTCAATATGACATTAAAAAAAACCCACAGAGTCCAGACTGTACCAAAACTTACTTTCCAAAGACAGGCTCCAGAGTACAGGGAAGGTAATTTTCTTGGTCATTAATGGATTTCTTTCCCACTGAAATCTTCACATAGGGATCACACTAAAGACAAGAATGAAAATAAACGCAAGAAAGAGTCATAGCACAGCAATAGTGATGGCAAAGGAATAACTCTGCCTCTTTGTCCCAGCAAGCCGGATCTTCCACTACCCTTGACTAATGCCTATTTTCAATTATAGGACAGTCTGACCATTAACTACAAACCTGTGACCATCAGCAAGAGCTACCTGCACTCCAATTCCTGTTTGAGGATGACCGAAGGACCAGTTAGCAGTGTGGGACAAGAGTCCAAGATCTTCTGAGGCCAATGGGGTGGAAAAGCAATAAAAGAGCATGAAAAGAATTACTTATGGCTTCTTCAATGGGCTTGCTCTGAAGTCCACAGGATGTTCCCATTCTCACCTGAGTCACCTATTTTGGGGTTCCATCGAGGTCAGCATTTTTTAAGTTTGAAGTCTACTCAAAAAAAGGATTTACAAAGGCAGGGGACTAAAATGTCAAAGGAAAAACATTTTGTTTCAAAAAATATGGCTTAAAACCTTTTACTTCCAAGATGGTGCAACAACTTAAAAAAAAATAAAATAAAATGGAAGCATATTTTAACATAAAACCTCATTGTGCATCTAAAAATTGTATCAGATATTTTTACATTTTTAGCAAGTTTTTAAGCTTCTCTCTCACAACTACAACTATTCTGGGAAACCAGCATAAATTTGAAAAGTGGTTAAATTAACTCAAGTCAGCATTTTTACCAGGGCAAGAAGAAAAAAAGAAAAAAAACAACTTCACCTAAAAGATTTCACCCAGCTCGAGTCCAGTACCAGAGATCTCACCATCTCAGCTTGCATGAAAAAAAAAAAAAGGGAAAGATATTGGCTAGTTATGCACCCTGTAAAAAACACCCAGGCCAAGTTCCTCATCACTTTTCCTTGATCTGCAGATTTTTTTAAGAAGTGAAGGATTGAAAAGCATTGCTCAGGGAAGGTCTGCAATGTGAGCAGGGACTGGGCATCCAGGGCTCTCCTTCTGTCTCCCCTTGACTGGGACGAGCTTCAGGAGACATCACAGCATAGAAGGAAAGACTGTGGGTCGAACTTGGATTGGTTTTGTTTTTCAGTGTCAAAAAAGCATTTTTTCTTCTCCATCTTTTTTTTTCCACAGGAGTCTCTTATGGGGGGTTTCTAAGAAATTGAAAACCTTCATTCCAAGTCCATTTTCAAAAACAGGGCAGATTAAAAAACAGTTTTGTTTTCTTCATGTCAAAATATCTCCCATACTTTTTCCCTGCTTTGCAATGGAGCAAAGAGAGTTAAGAAGGATTTTACCCTGAGTTTTTTTGCAAAGTGAAACAAAATGAACATTTTCTTTTTGAACCAACACAATTTTCTTTTTGCACTGAATTTTTCTTCCAGGCTGGCAGAGCTTTGCAAAAAGCAGTCATGTGAAAGACATAATTTTGTTTCCTTTGGCACTGAGGCACAAAAAAAACCCAAAAAACAAAACAAAAAAACCCCTCATTTAGCTATTTTAACTAGCCCTACTGAAAAATCCCTCAGGATGGAAGAAGAGTTGGCTCCTGGGATACCCAGATGTTGCAATGGAGGCAGAAAGAAGGGGTAAATTTCCTCCTTCCTGCTGTCACCGTTGTTTCTAAATTTTAAGCCAGATATGTAAATTTTCATCAATTACGGCTGACCTGTTGGAAGAGCCCAACCCATGAGCCAACACTGAGGTCCACCAGAGCTTGCCCCAGCAGGATACCTTTCCGTTGGTGTCCTTGGGCTGGAGATCGAAGGCCCGGATGATGTAGACCCTGACAAGACATTCCTGGGGTCCTCTGGCCGGCAGCTGGTGGAACTGCCGAGGTGGCACCGGGACTCGCGGGTCATCTGGGAGAGGGTAAATTTTGAACGAACCCTGCGAAGGACAGACGTGTTCAGCTGCGCTTGCACACCCACATGTGCGGATGGGTCTTGCGTCAGCAGGCTTGCGACAACAGTCCGGATGCTCGCATAGAATCATGGCATAGTTGGGTTGGAAGGGACCTTTAAAGGTCACCTAGTCCAACCCCCCGCCATGGGCAGGGACATCTTCAACTCAGATCAGGTTGCTCAGAGCCCCGTCCAACCTGACCGGGAATGTTTCCAGGGATGGGGCACCTACAACTCCTACAGAGTTGGGGACAGAGCCCAGATCCTGACCCTCTTCTGCCTGCTAGACCAGACCACGTCCTGCCGGGCTCTTCGTGGTCGGGGGCGTTAGGAGCAGGGTGGCAAGACGCCGGTACCATTCACCCCTTGCTTGAACATCGATGCAAACTCTGTTACAGCCCTGCACCGAGCACCTCTAGCCTGTTCATCCTCTATCTCCTCTGCTTCGCTGTTGTTTGAGCCTTCAAGCTATTGAAGAGGCGTGAAGGGGCCTCGCTCCTAATGCCAACTAGCCCCCCCGAAAGGTTTAGGCTGAGACGTTCGCTTCAGGGACAGTTTGAGGGTTCCTGAACAAGGCAGCTGTTTCCTGAGAGGCGGATGGGAGGAGGAGAGAGAAAATGCAAAAATTTACGATTCTTTTATTCACGAGAGCTGATTTCCTCCCAGTGAAGTGGCCGAATCAGTCTCTGGGTATTGTCTGGGGGAGGAGAGTGCTGGGTAAGAGAGGGAATTAAAAAAAAAAAAAAAAAGCTAGAAAATTTTAATCCCTCTTCTCTTGCAAATAGGCTAAAGGTTAAGAAGAGCAAAGGATGCATCCCTTCTCTGCACTGGGCAGACACCTCTAAAGGGAGAGCTCTGAGCACCAGCATGGTGAGACCACCAGTGCTCACACATGCTCCCACCGCTGCCCCAGTGGAAGAAGATGCTCCATCCCTTAAATCCAGCATCAATTTCAGATGGTTTTTTGCTCCAGGATGATGGCACAGCCTAGACCGTGTTTGAAGCGCACAAAGCACTCGCTGCTGGGAATACAGCAGCCAGACCTGTGCAGGCAGGTTGTTCAGGCTGGACCCAGTGGTCTGCTTTTATAGCTCATTTCTCACCGAAGTCCCACCCAAAAATAGTCAATTGGCATCACCCCACTCAGCAGCAAGACCTTCCACCCAGCAGCGTGTGTTCCCGGGTACAGGCAGAAAGAGAGACCACCACACCTTGAACTCCCCCACGACCGAGGGGTCATCATTCCAGTCCTGCGACCGGCCACGATACAGCTTGAAGGTGTGGCAGAAGTCAGAGAGACGCTCAAAGTCCTCCACGTTCTCCAGCTCCGTCTCGTAGACCTGGGGAGGGAGAGATGGGGGGCAAGGTGGGGAGGGCAGAGGGGGACCAGCAGCATGTCCCCACCGATCTGGGACAAGACTTGACCCAAGCTCCTCGGTCTGGGGGAAATACCACCCACCGGGACAGAGCCCTGGGACCTGTCACCCTTGTTGCCCCCCTCAGGACAGTGATGAAGAACAGACCTTGAGCAACCCTACAATAAATAACAGCACATCACAGAAGACCCTGACTAAGCCAAGGTGTTGCAGAAGGTTTTTCATCAACCAAAGAGACCGTCCCGCTGGGAACATTTTCCTTAAGGCCAGGCCAGGTCTGCCCCATTTTATTCTATTTGGGCTCCTGTGTTAATTTTAGCAGTTCTTGTAACAGAGTACCTAAATCTCCCTCTTCCCTAAGCAATCTCTAGCATTCCTTGTTGTTCCCAAACACTTTTCAGGGTGGCAGTTCCCCACCTCCTCTGCCACTTAGAAAAGCGACAATTTTGTGAAGGCTGCAAAGTGGAAAGTTACCAGAAAGGATTTTATAAAGAAAACTGAGTTTTCAAAATAGTTGTTTTATAGAACAAAAGTACTTGCTTTCACAGGATATCATCTTTTTTCTTCTTCTTTTGTCCCAGAAGAAAAAAAAGCCTAAACCCTCAAAAAAATCAAAGCCTCTGGAAAAACATCATGGAATGTGCAGGTCCAATGAGCCAGAACCAGCCAAGGCCACTTACCTTCAGGGTGTCAAAGCCCTTCTCTAAATAGCAGCCACATTTTTCCCTCTCTCCTGTGGAAGCGTAGAATTTGCTCCACCAGTCAATGAATTCTTCCTCCTGCGGCAAGGGATACCAAAATTACACATCTCCACGAGCAAACCCCCGCGATCAACAACGGCAGCATCTCCCGTAACTGCTAGAGGTGAACTTATGAAATCATAAAACCGTTTAGGTTGGAAAAGACCTTTAAGATCATCGAGTCCAACCGTCAACCCAACACCACCATGCTCACTAAACCATGTCCTGAAACTTCTGCCCTGTGCACCAAGCCCACGGCACAGCCGGGCTCTGGTGGGTCTCCGTCCGGCAGAGGCCGTGAAGCTATCCCGAACCCAACCGGCAGCTCCTCGCTCCCCGGTTTCAAGGTGCTTTTGGGATGCTTCCAGCCCAAATCCAGCTGTTGCAGCCACAGCAACACCATGGACGTGGACCTGTCAGCAGAGAGGATGATCATCCATGGGAGGAGGAGGAGGCAGAGCTCACAAGAAGAAACTTTTTAAGCCAGGGGCAGATTTGGGCCATTTGGGCGGTGGTCTTCCCAGGGCCTCAGCGCAGGACCACACAGGGGATGAGACTAATTAACTCTCGTGCTGAATTGGTCCTGACAGCCTGAAATTCGGGGAGGATGTGACGGCTGCTCTTAAACTCAACCCTGCTTTAGGCTTTGCCTGGAAGGTTTGGGGGTTTTCTGGGATGGAGATTGCCTTTCTGGTTTGTGTCCCAGCACCATCCAACTTCCCCATCCAAACAAAGCACATGGGCAAATGAATAAATGCATAAAATGCACATAGTTCCACTAAAAACAAATGGTCCTCAGGTGCTGCACCTCTCTCGGGAAGAGCGTAACTCTCTTCTCATTGATATTATACAAAGAAACAGGCAAATCTCACACAACCTCAGCCTCACAACATCACAGCCCACAGCCACAACGCCATCAAGGAGCACTGGCCTCATCTGCTGTGCAAACTGCATTTCAGCTCCAAGGATGCCGTTCCAAGAAGAAAGCCGGCTGCCGGCTTCAGCAAATGTATATATTTTATAAGAGCACCATTTTTGAAATTTATACAAGCAAAGATGAAGGGGCTTTGACTGTGATTCATGAAACATTCCTGAAAAATAATGATGTCTTATTTTAGAAGTCCACAAAATTCCATCACACTGACCTAATGGAGGAATCATAATAGAGGTTTATTGGATTTATATTTTAAGCCAACGGTGCAGGCTTTAAATTGATGTCTTGAATAGACATTGTTTTTAATAGAAATATTACATAAATTAACTCTGAGGCCTCTGCTGCCTCCCTTTTTTTGAAAAAATAAAAAAATGAAAAAATTTGCCTTTCATCGCTTCTCCTGTTTTATTGTTTAAAAAGCTACACTCTGACCATCATGGCTTTATTACGACATTCCACAGGTACTGAGTTACAAAGAAAGCACTCAAACTAATCTGACGACTTACCCATGGTATCTTCTGCAGCCCCAAAACAAAGAATTTGGTTAGATATTTTTGCTGATTTCTACTGATGCTCCAAAAAAAAAAAAGGAGGGAAGTAAAAAAAAAAAAAAGAGGCAAGGGGAGCAGCTGGAATGTTAATAGCAAAGGACATTAATCCATTTGCCTGCAAATGGGAAAGCCAGGAGAAGCAATGGCTCCACCGCACAAGCGACTGAACGCGAGGGTTTCATTTAGCGACCAGGCGACAGCCAAAACCATCTTCCAGCGTTTTATCTTGGCGGCGGTACAGGATGGTCCTCAGCGCCGGGGCCTGTGCCCTGAGCCTGGGCGCCGACGGCGGAGGGACTCCAAGCGCCCTGCACGCCCCCTCCAACCTTTGCAAGGGACCCCACGGGGCTGCAGCGGGGCGCGCGCCCGCCGCCGAGCATCACTGGTGGAGAAATTCCACAGCAAGTGACAATTCCGGCTCAGGGAGAAGCTCGCTCGGACGCGGCGAGCCGCTGTCCCGGTTCTCAGGAGATCCGCTGCCTCCCCATCCCCCTCCGCTCCCTCTTCCTCACCAGCACGGCTCCCAGGGAGCAGGGAATGTGGGCTGGCACCTGCATCCCAAACGCCGCGAGACTGCCGTCGTTGTGCGCTTTCCCATTCCGCACCCACGTAAAGTCAAGACCTTTCAAGGCCCAGGGTGCCCAGCTTTGGCGTTTTCTGCTAAAATGGGAAGGTCAGTGTTTAACGCAGGGGCGGCGGAGGAGGGTCCAGGACCATTTCACCGGGCAAGAGCCTGAGTGGGAGCATTTCATCCGTTTTCCAGCAGCTCCGTGAGCATCCAGGAAAGGGGCAGCAGGAGAACCCCCTCCAGGGGCACATCCCAGAAGAGAGGAATGCCTTACGGCCAAAAGCATGGGGTGTCCAAAAATAAAGAAATTCAGATTTTTCTAAAAAAAATGCCTTTAAAACCAGAATTTCACCATCAGGCTGCAACTTCCCACTGGAAACATTTCTGGCATTACGGCTTGGACAGAGCAAAAGCACTCAGACACATGCTTAACTTCAATCGAGTGCGCAAATCCCTCTGAAGTCAATGAGGCTCTTCAGGCACAGCCTTAAGGGCATTCTGGATCAGGCCTTCGGTTCAGCAGAGCCAGCAGCTGCCCTTTACTTACCACCTTCAGAGAACTGGGAAGGAGGTTTAAGCCGGGCCTCATCTCCACGTAGGACTTTTACCCAGGGCTATGCACATTGCTGCCGAGGGTACCGAAACCCTCCCCTCCCCTGGACCCCGAAATGCAGACCTGTGTCATCCCGGCAGCTCTCGGGGAGCTTTCAGGCTCCTTTTGTTTCACCCAAGGGGAAATGCACCAGCTTTAACCTCAGTTTTGCCAGGGAGGCTGAGCCAGAGTGATTTTCTCCCCACCGCCCAGGGTTTGCTGCAACCGCAAGATTGTCCCACGGGTGCGTTCCCAGATGGGGATAGCAGGAGTCTGGGCTTGTCCTGCATAACCCAATTTTCACAAAATATGTTGGAATGGCCATTTTGGTCTGGAGCAAAAGGAGTTAGGGAGGCCTGAGAAGTTGCCATGTAACGCGCATACTGGCTTCTGGTGAAATTTAGTCCTTATCATCAGCACCTTACAGGTTGGGGAAACTGAGGCACAGAGAGGTTAACGTCCAGACAGCAAAGCCAGGAGAGCAGAGCAGGCATGAGACAACCCAAGTCTTAATACTCATGCTTGCTCTCCTACTGAGTACACGCTCTTCCCTGTGGGAATATAGATAATTATAGCAATAATAAATACTGCCTCTAAAGAAGCTAAGCCACTGCCTCAGTCTCAAATCTGCTCGCGCCTCACATCTGGGAGGCAGATTTCCTGCTGTGAGAAAGCTCCGCAGCTGGGATGAGAAGATCCCTCTAGAAACAGCTCGGACATTTATAGACGCAGCTCCCCAGCTGTTCGTTACCACGCTTACCCTGCACCTCAGCCTCAGAGAGGGGGTGTCAGCATCCTCCTCGGCCCCAGCGCAAAGGCAGCCTGGTCAGCTCGGCTCATTACCCGACTAAACTAACCCAGCCCAGCCCTGTCCTCCTGCGGGCACGGAAAACTCCAGCCGAGAGGCCACGGCAAACAGCTGGGGAACACAAAAATGTCTTTAAACACCCGCAGCTGCGCTCCTCGGGGTTTCCTGACCACATCCCAAATCCCTCTGCTGCTCTGGCTAGCGTCGCTCCAGAGGTCGGCATGGCCGGGCAGGAAACCGAACGGCTCGCGGCCGCGGGAGCCGTCCTTGGGGTGGTTCGGCAAGGAAACGGCAGCAACGAAGCCCACCAGCCACCCACCGGCCACCCACCGGCCACCCACCAGCCACCCACCGGCCACCCACCGGCCACCCACCGGCCCAGCAAGGTGCCACCGACCCCCGCGCCGGGGAGGCACGTCAGCCTCTGCTGCCCACGGGGCACTCCGTCACCTACAAGCGCAGACCAGGAGCAGTTGCAAAAGTGCCTGGGAGGCAGGAAAAAAATCAGATTTTCCTGCCAGGAGGCCATGCCCTGCCCAAGACGCTGGGGTGGAGGTGTCACCAGCTGGGCTTGGGACCTCGCGCCCGCCAGACGTTGGGAGCCAGAGGAAGCCTCGTTCATGTTAACGGGCACCCCAGGTCCTTGAACTCCAACGTCTTCCCCAAGAGGGACTTGTCTTTGGGTTATCCTCGGGTTAACCTGGTTCCTTCAAGCTACCTCGGGGACCTGCCGCAGCTCTGAGCAGCACCGTGCAGAAAGCGAGGCTGGAGGGAGGAGGAGAAAACCACATGCATCCACGCGGAGAGGCTGCAAGAGGACATGGCTTATCCTTCTATTACCCCTTCGAGGTGTGAACTGTCAGACGTTCATAAGGCAAAATTATCCATTTATGACTGTTTCACCAGGGGTTGGTTTGTTTTGTTTTGTTCTGTTTTCACAAAAATGTTAATTTTGCTCAGAAGTGGACAAAACTGTTTGTTTTCAGTGGGTTGGTTTTTTTTTTCATGCTGTTCAATCAGCCTACAATTAGCCACGTTCACCTGAAGGCAGCCACCCACGCACCTTCTTGCCACCATTTTTCCTCTGTCCCGTGGCTTATATTTGGGGATGCTTTCCCCTGCAACCCTGGCTGGTGGAAAGCCAGCTTGACTTGCATCCAGATTGGTCTGGAAGGGCTTTCACCCCTGGCAGTGCCGTGGGCTGTCCCCTGAGCGTGCATGAAACACCAAGAGAAAAAAAAGATGGCAGGAACGCGCCGGGGGGGCAACACTGGGCTGCGGAGTGGGTTGGCGACCGTTTTCAGCAAGAGATATCCAACACCAAGAGCTCTTCCAACTAACAGTAACAGGATAAGCCGTAAAATATGTGCTCTGATTTGGAACTAGCAAACACAGCAAATAACCAATTATTCCAAATAGTTTACAGATTTCAACTTTTTGTTTTTGGCTTGGGTTAGCTTTGCTAACTTGTCATTTGATGGGCTATTTGTATTTCTTACAACCAAAGCGCGGCAAGCCAAAATAACGGTAAGAATAACTGCGTCGAAAGCACCTTAGAGTGCTTCTCGGGGAGAACGGAGGCTCCTGGCTGCAGTTTCATAGCTCGGAGGCGTCTGAGGGCTCCGTGTGAGCTCCTCTTCTCTGGGAGATGCTCACGAACCGCCCGACTCCTGCTACTGCTCCAGCAAGATAAGGCTGCTGGAGAGGAGATCTTGCCAGACCATTTCACAGCTGGGAATGCAGGAGCTGCTGGGGCATTAACCATGGGGGGGTTCCTCTGCAAAGGGACAGCTCTCCTGCAAACCTGGGTCCCTCCGCTCCCACCACCTGCCACCCACGCCGGTGCTTTCCCACCAACCTCACCTTTTCACTCATCAGGACCCAAAAGCTCATTTGTGCTTCTCCGGAGAAGGCGCCTGCCCGCCCCTTCCATCCTGAGTCCTGAGCAGCGTGGAGGAGACGTGGACAAGGACACCCTCCCAAAGGGGATTAGGGCCTTTGGTGGCAAACAGGTGCTTTGCAAAATGCAACGTATCCTCCCCAAATATACCATCCTTATTCTTTGCTTGCGCAAGCAGCTTTCTGGTAATTCCCAGCTGTATCTGTTGCCATTTTAAAGTGATTCTTCAGAAGCATTTCTGTATTTTCCTCTGACCCTTAACAACGAATCAATAACACTCTTATTTATCACTAATACTGCCCTGGCACGCAGGGACCCCGCTTGGGATTCAGCTCCCATTGTGCTGTGCTCTGCAGAAAAAGAGAAGGACGGGAAACTGCCCCAAACAGTTCCCATTTAAAGATTGCTTTTAAGGCAGATATCAAAAACAGGCCAAAGGCATAGAGAGTTTTACAGTCCCTTGTTTGTAAAGGGATCCCGGTGTGACCGGCTCTGGTGGTGGCATCTATACCACCTCTACTTGAGCTTTAGCCATGATTCAGCTGACTAAATACAGGCTTTGGCCTTAGCAAGAGCTGTATTGCACCTTCTGCTGCTGATGCCTACGGGCTCTCCTCTGCCCTGCAGTCCCCTGCGCTTTCCCAAACTGACACCCCAAGGGTCACCGGGATCCCGTTCTGAACGCTCCCAGGTCGGCTCTGGCGGGCATCGTGGCAGGGACGCGGAGGGTGACGGCACCTCCGTCCTCGGAGAGCTTCGAGGGGACACCGGCCCAGCCCAGGGGCGGCTCCTGGGGACGGTTTGACAGTTTGAAAAAGGGAATTTACAGGACAACAAAGAGGGGATCTCGTGGGTAATTGCAGAGTGCTCCTCCCAAGCAGGGAGGGGGGAATGGCTCATGAAAGAGCTTATTTTGACACTTTAAGAAGTCATGAGCCTCTCTTTCGCCCTTTGAACACGATTGAATCACTCCAGAAGAATGAGCCGGGACTTCGGCGTGGCGGGAAGGGGACAGGCCTCGAGCAGAGACGTGCGTCTGCGAGACATAGGTGTTGCAAAACCATCTCGCTTTGCTTACGCCAAAGATTCTCAGGGGGGACAAGAGAGGGACCAAGGGCCAGCTCCTGACCTTGTCTAGGAGGACTTTGGCAACAGCAGCACCAGAGGAGTGTGAAGAGAGGCCAGATTAGAAAGGGTTTATGAACTAGGTTATGAACAACCGCAGATTAAGTGCTTGGATCCCTGCAGGCTCCAGGCAGCGCCTGAAGCACCAGCTCTGGCAGCCCCGACCTGACGTCCCCGCCACCCTGTCGCTTCTCCCCAGCCTTTAGCCCCCGGTGGGCGTTGGGGATTGCTGCCACTGGGAGCAGAGGTGATGCCCATCGCCCTCCTCGGGGGCTCGCTGGGTCCCCCCTGGCAATGCCTACCCCGTTTTTCCAGAGCCGTTTGTGGGTCCGAGGTTTTTTCCAGGTTTTCTTAGCACACTGAGGGCACGCTGCTGGGGAGGCAGAAAACCCACACGCTCGAGACGAAGGGAAAAAGAAAAAAATCTCTTGCGGACTCCACCGATGAGGTGGGCAGACTGATCTACAAGCTCAGCTCTCCATGAGGGGCAAGCCCACGATCTCCCACCACGCTCCCCCTCCTCCAGGTCATTAACGCCACGGTCGGAGGCAGAACCCAGCGAAGTTCAGGAGCTCCCTCACACACTCCAACACTGGGCTGGATTTTTTTGGCCGTAAAAGCTTTTTTCCTAATATTTAACCAGCTGCAGCCCCTATGCCTCATTCCACAGCTCCTGCTTTCGTGCGAAGCTCCCCAGCTATAAAGGAGAAGGAGACGGGAAGGAAGACGTGCATGGGCCGTCTCGGTGACCTGCTTTCCAAAACAGGATGGTTTCCCCCAGGAGGCGTCAGCAGCTCTCCATGACGTGAGGTTTATTATATTTAATCACATTCTTGTAGGGTCCTGGTGAAGGCCAGGAGAATGGGTTTATTACTGCCTAATATTCTGTTGCTTTTATTTTAAATTAATGGTTTGCAGCTTTTTTCTTTTTCTTTTTCTTTTCTTTTTTTTTTTTTTGCAAAATTTTATTTGAACTAAAACAAAAACATATTCACGTAAATTAAAGATGCTGATGAACAGAGAGAGAGGGGAGGCTATTTATGGAGCTTTTGTTTCCGTACTCCGCATCCCAGCACAGCTACCCATCTGTCCGCTCTGTGCAACAAAGGAAGCCGCATCAGCGAACAATATTACGTGGGTACAGAGAATAAACAGGGTACTGGAGAGATGCACGTAGGGCCAACAAAGCACATATCTATATATTACAGAGAGACAGGCTGGACGTTAAACATGCCTCCAACCCTATGCCAAGACCTACAAAGGTTCCCATCAGGGGCTTCTGCTGCCATGAAGCTGCAACCCATCTCTTACTCATGTGCTCTGCTTGCTCGATTTTTACTCTATTTTCAGCAAGTGAAAGCCCAATCTATCTTTCCTTCCATCCTGCATGGTCAGACCTGGAAGGGACGCTAGTCCTCCCAACGACACAGTATAAATAAGGCCTTCGAGCTGACCTTCTTCCAAAGGTCTGGGCTGACTCATCGGCGTTTTACACCCCAGGGCCGAAGGGCACGGGCAGCGCTCCGGCTTCGGCCGGCGGGAAGGAGCCACCGTTTATTGCAGCGAGGAAGGGGAAAGCAACGCGACTGAGTCTGGCCTCAAACACGCGGGAGGAATGTGCACGGGTTTTGGCAGGAACAACCCGTGTTCTGTAACTCACGGGCTGGTATCAAGAGGGACCTAAGAGGGGTGGAGAGCCCCAGGGTCACGACCCTGCTAGGGATGAATTTGGGGCATGGAGAAGAACTGCTCCTCTGGAGTGTCAGCCCTGAGAAAGCAAAGCAACTTCACTGCCCTTCTTACAAAACCCAGGAACACCCCAAACATCCAAATTTCTTATGGAAAGGCAGCAGGGGACACTTTGCAAGGAGGGATCTGTCACTGCTCGGGCGCTGCCTAGCATCTCCCTCATCCCCACGCTTTGAGGGCACCAGGCTGTACACCTGCAAGAACTGGGACTGTGCAAAGTCCTGCTGATGAGATGAAACCTTCCTTGGGGTGAAACCCTTCTCCTCATAGAAGGCCAACACCTTCTTAGTTCAACTTATGCCAACACGATGCCTAGGACTTGTCTCGGTCCCTGAGCTAGAACATGGAGGAGCACAGAAGTCCCACCAAGTCCTCAACCATGCCACTGCAGCCACCCAGGACACACCATCTCCACTGAGCTACCAGGCTCTGCTGGCATGCACAGAGAAGCCAGAGGCTGTTGGGAAGACATCTAACCTCGAGCACATAGGTAATTCTGCCAGCTCCACAAGGACGAGAGGGAGGAAGCTTCCTCATCCCTCCTCCCAAAACCGACCTCATTTTTTTTGGCATGAAGGAAAACGATTGCTGAAGTGCACACACACCTGTAGCAAGATGAAATTGCCGTTTTTCTGGGACAGAGAGGGGATCTTTCACAAAAGGCAATGCCTCAATTTCTGCAGTTTTTAAATATATATATATGCATACATATCATCCATAAAAACCATTAATCGAGCAAGTAAGTTAGAAATTAAGCAATACATACATGAGGCTGGACCCAAGAAGCTGGTGTGTTAATTAATGCTGAGCTGGTCAGACCCTCTGCAAGCTACAAATTAAAATGATTGGTTATCAACAGCGTTAGAGAAACAATGTTTAACACATATCAGCAAAAGCACAATTTAGGAGAAATAAAATGAATGAACCCGACCAATGCCACCTTCCCCCTCCCCTGGGTTACAAGGTTGAGGTCTCCCCGGACAAGGCATCCCCGGCATGAGAGCAGGGTTTGGATTTTTACTGATGTTCATCAAATGGGACTGCGTTTGAATGGTTGCAGAGAATAAATGGGGTACTAAAGGGAAACTGCCACAAAAAACCCATGTTACAGAAAAGCTGTTAATATTTCTCAGTGCAGGACAGCATCTCCTCCTGCAGACACTGAGGGCTTGCAAACACACTGAGCCAAGTTCATCGCAGGAGCCAGGGAAGGATCTGACCCGGGCTGTTTTTAACTGAAAGGGATTAGGAGAGCTCAGGACCAAGATCTGATACAAACAAAACACCGAGCACAAGCACAGCTTGTCCTTGGCAAACCAAAAGCTGCCATCACCTCCCCCTGCCCTGGGCAGCAAGCAGCAGCTCTGCTTCTGTCCTGCAAGGTGTGTTTCCTTCAAGATGGAGAAGGGGGAGAAGTGAGACGTTCTCAAGAGAAAATAGCTGGTTTTGAGCATCAGGCCAAGCCTGGCGGCACTCACCCTGCTCGCCAGCACGGGCTGGTCCCCGAACACGCTGCTTTTGAGCCCATTGAACCAGACCCGCGTCAGATCTTGGGTCAAGGTGAAAACACTGAATTTACAGCTGCTTCATGGGGGAAAGATTCCCCCGGTCTCAGTTCCCACTAGGACGGCCATGCAACTCTTGGAGAAGAGTGGGAGACAGCTCCTCCGTGACTCTTTTATCAACAAGTAGAAGGAACAAAAACCTGCTCGTCCCCTGGGGCTGCAGGTGGACCTCGCGGTTGTCCTTCCTGATCTGCTTCCCATGGGGATGAGGACGCGGGAAAGAGCGTGGAGAACAAGGGGAGGCTGTGGGTGCAGAGCAGGCAGGGATGAGGGCTGATCCAGCAGCCACTTGCACGTGCTCAGCCCCTGCAAAACCCTACTCTGTGTGCATCTCCCAGAGAAGCAAACTAGAAGGTCTCAGCCTAGGAGACCCTGCTACAGAAAATTGCCTTCCTATGAGTTTTAGAAGCTTCTTTTCTTTGCATTCAGCAACCATGATGTTTCCAGTTCATGTGCACATAGACTTGTTTTAAACAGACCTCAGGCTGAACTTCTCACCCCACTTGGACGAGATGGACAACACACTCAACAACCTCAGAGCAGAGGGGTTTCGTGTCTGTTTGTTTTCTCTATTTCAGATGAGGACAACAAAGTGATCCTTTGTTCCAGTCATCCATCAGAGGAGGGACCAAAGCCAGGCTTGGCAAGGAGGGAGAAGGGCTTTGGAGCCACACAATGAAACACACCCATGCACACACGCACGGGCAGGAACAATCCCGGCTCCCGCTTCCAAGGTCACCACGGGAAGAGCACGCAGTACGGAGACTGCAGCCCTGGGCAGGGGCTCCTGGCCCGGGATCCATCCCCTTTCCCAGGGAGAAGGAGTAAGATGGCCTCTGCAGACTGGGGCTCCTCCGTCGCCCTCCAAACCTGGCCCCAGCGGGGAGCCGAGCGGGCTGGAGGGACCCCGATGGCTGCGGGGTGTCAGACCACCCAAGCAACACAAGCCTGCCACCAGGAGAGGGTGGGCATGGGAGGAACAGCATTCAGGGCCAAAATTTAGAGGTTAGGGCGGGAGATGGCGGGAATTTTGGTTTGGCTTTCCATGAACAAGCTCTCTCCTCCTCCGCTCCCCAAACAAAGGGTGAAAGTGAAAGGCAAACAAACAAACAGAGGAGAATTAATCTGGGGTCAAACTGAATAATTCAATTCATTGCAGGGTGGTTTGTTTGTGAAATGTTTGTTTCAGTAAAGAAATGTCAAAGCCTTCCACTTCGAAACCGCTGCAGCAGAGTGTTTTGCCTTTGCCACATCCCTCTCCCCCTTCTTGTCCTTTCCCCTCCTGTTTAAACTGTTCCCCAAGTTTCATCTGAGTTTGTAGATGCTTTCAATAGGCTTTAAACTGCCCCAGGGAACAAAGTAGTTATGGCAGAGCCAGGTCCCTCCAGCTGCAAACCTCTGTCTCACTCCTTCCTCTGGGACCTCTGTGCCAATCCACCGCCGCTGGGCAGCAGCCCCCCAGCAGCAAACACTGTGTACACCAGTATAAAAGTCTGCGTGTGTCCCCATCCATAACTTTTGTCCCCAAAAGGCTGATGTGAGCAGGTTTGGTAACATCCTGATGAAGTCCCTGCAAGGTCTGGGAGAGACCCGGCCCCGCAGAGCCCCATCGACCTCGGTGTTTTCCTGGAGGGAAGAGCTGAGCTGCTCCACATCTACCAGCCTCAGGAGCACCGCAGGAAACCCGGCTCATTACTTCTGCTGCCCGCGACTATTTTTGGGGAAGAAGGCCCTGCCTTCAGGTCTGGGGACATTGCTAGGGAAATATTATTCTGACCTTTGCTGGACATTTAAAAAATAAAAATTGCATCATGCAATATGTGGTGTCATTTATTTTGGTTAAAGGAAAGTCAAACATGAGCAAGAGCTCACCTCACCTCACTTTACAACCTAAGGCTGAGGGACCTCATTCTGGAGAGGCCAGAGGTGCCCCCCTTTACCCACCCCTCCCTCCCTGATTGCCACAGCCCTCCTCTTCCTCACAGGCATCCTCAGAGGCCAGAAGGTCACTCACCTCTGTCCGCTGCACCCACTGCCCATAAATGCCTTTCTGGGTGTTTTGCTAATTGTTGGACTGAGCCCGAGGCCCCTAATGACAAGATCTCCACACAGAAATGGGGAGAAGGGCTGGGTTTCCTTACAAGCAGATTTACTTCTGCACATCCCAGCCAAAAGCTGCCTGGGGGAGCAAGTAACAAGAAGGGAAAGATGCTCGGGATCACCTGCAGGCAGTGCTCAGGAAGGTCTTTTGAACAGGCAGCCCACGGGGCAAGCCTCGGGGAGCTTGCGGAGGATCGGCTGTCACCAACTTTTCTACCCCAACACCAACCAGGACCACGGGTTCCTCCCCACTGGGACTCAGACTGGGATGCTCCGTGCCCGTATCTGCAGCAGCACTAAGAGAGGGACCGACGCTGCAGGAAGATGCATCTTTCCCCCATCTGCAGCCCCAAACCCAGTAACCGCTCTCCTCGCTCGGCAGCATCCCCAGGGTGGTGACAGGTCCCCACCTCCACCCAGAAGCAAACAGTGGTAGAGAAACAGGGGCCCCATTTTCTGGTTGTCCCCTTCCAAAAATGCCTCTTTCGCCTCCAGGTCAGTAGGAAACCTCATTTCCTCCCGCCAGATGTGAGCCTGGCCACCAAGGGCCACCGAGGGCCACCTCCAGGTCGCAGAGCTCTAGCTCTTAGCAGAGTGATGTCCCTGCTGCTGCGGGCACACAAGGTCCCCGTGATGGATCCGAACCTGCTACAGACACAACGGTGGTCCTAATTTTCAAAGGGGATGGAGAGCCAGCTGTACCGAGGATGAAGCATTGATCTATGTACCCCTCCACGGTGTGTGGGTCTCCATCAGGTCAAGGAGCACCCCAAAGTCTCAGGGAAGAACTTCAGAGCCAGGGAAACAACGTTTTTCCATGAATTTGGATAGAAAGCACACAAATTTCCAAAGAAGGATGAGTGGTAGGGTGTAATTCAAAAGACAGATAGACAGTTCTGGATCCGGCACGCCATCGGGAGCTTCTGCAGGAGCACTCAGCTATTGCACCGACTTTAAAAACTGGTAAGGAGCAGAAAGTGGGTTTGGACAAGAGCATCCGGAGCAAAGCTTTGGAAAGGGTGGGAGCTGGAGGAGGGTGCGGGACTGCTACTTTCCTTCCTCCCATCGCGACCTGCTCGTGGGCAACCCACCAGCCTAGCCCGAGTGAGTGCAGGCATCCGAAACGGGTGCCCTTGGTCCTCGGTGCAGCCCTCCCTCGCCCCCCCACCCCACCCCGGAGCTGTTTGTGCCAGGGTGGGAGGAGATGGGGGGAGCGGGGCCAGATCCTGTGGCGCCTGCGGTGACGGGGTGCGGCTGACGAAGCCACGGCTTCCCCGCGATGCACCACCACATCCGAGGAGGGGATTAATTCTCGTTAGCGATTTAAAGAGCTCCGCCGTGCCAGGGCGCTGCGCACACAGGAGAACAGAGCCGCCAGCCTCACTCCACACTGGGCTAACGAGGAGCAGGTTTCGGGACAGGCTCGGAGGAGAAGGGGGCTACCCTTCTCCTCCCACCTCTCCTGTCACCTTCTGCCACCTTTGCTCTGCGGACACGCTCGACCCCCAGCACGGTGCTGAGTGTGCAAGAGGTCCCTGCGCACCGCAATCCTGCTCTGCCTCCCAAACTACCCCAAAATAGCCCCTGCGCCTCTGGGTCAGCATCTCCAAGAGGTCCCCAAAGCTCCACCTCAGCGGTGATGGAGGTTTGCAGACTTGGTTCCTTAAGTGCAGGTGCACACATGTCCACACAGCACCTATGGTCTCTGGCTTGCACACCCCGTGCCGCCAACAAGCATGTTCACAGTTAATGCTCGTCAAAAGATGGAAAAAAAAAAAAAAAAAAAGAAAAAAAAAAAGAAAAGAGCTTTGAAGGACGATATTTCATTTTCTTTTCCAAACTAACTGCAATAAAAAAGGTGGAAGCCAAAAGAAGTTTGAAATTCTGCCATTTTTGGAGCGCAAATGTAAGCAGGGTGTGAGCCCTGGGTTTCTCTTTCTTGCCTTGCCCTCACCTCCAGGTGCAACAAAACCAGGGGAAAACAGCGAAACAGTGAATGGGTCTCAGGGGGAAACACTGACAGCAAATGAACTGCTGCAAACTTAACACGAAAAACATTCTTGATTTTTCCTTGATAGAAAATAAAGAGAAGAAACTACCTAAAGAAAAGGAAAAAAATGTATAAAATTCTCTTTTCATTACAAAGCCGTGGCAAACCGATCAGAGCATTTCGAGTGACGGCGGGCACGGCAGAGCATCCCCTGCAGGCAGGGAGTCCCCCCCAATCCTGTGCCACGGGCTTGGGGCACCCCAGGGTGCTGCTCCCATCCTGCCCATACAGCAAAGGCGGAGGTGATGGAGCAAACTGGGAGTTCTCATCGACCCCGTAGAGCGTGAATGTCCGACGCCACCTCGACCGGGCACCTGCAGCACCGGTTCGCAGAGGACCCCAGCCCCAAGCCGGGGTCCCGCGGTGGCCGCAGTCCCCTCTCCGCGCTCAGCAGAGCCTTCGCCTGCGGCTCTCGTAAAGGATATTTATGGGAGGAAACTTTCCTCCCCTCACCTCCCTCAAAAAAGCAGCCACCGGGTTAATAACCCGCTGGCAAAACAAAGCAAGGGAATTTCCATTAAGCAGAGTAAAAGGGTAATTAGCGACCGGGCTGAGAGTGCCCGCCTCGTCCTGCGTCGCGGCAGTCAGGGCCGGTGCTGAGCGCGAACCCCAGCCGTCCTGGCTGCCAGCGAGAAAGCAAATTTGGGTCAAAACCCTGCATTCCCAGAGGGAACTGCATTTCCCCTCTTGTTACCTCCACCAAAGTCACAGGAGAAGGAGCGGGAGCAACTGCGGGTCTGGACCCCACTGAAGGCAAAGGCACAGAAAAATCAGGGGTGGGAAACGGCGCTGGTGGAGGAAGGTCAGAGGGAAGGAAACGTTTCATAAAATCAGTTGCATTTAACAAATGGTTTTGCCATCAGATAAGGCAGAGGAGGACTGGTGTGGAGAGGGTTGTTCTGATGCTCTCCAAGAGCAGCATTGCACGTCGGAAGTGCTGCAGGTTGTTATTTTGCTACACATCACACTTTTACTGAAAACTGACCAAAAAAGAAAAGGGGGAAGTTTAAACTGTAGATTTCAGAATATGGAAAAAAAAAAAATAAAAATTAGTCAAACCAAACTGAAAGTTGGGTAGATTTTTCTATTAAAAAATAAGAAATGATGTCTTCACAGCTTGCTGGAGTTGCAGAAGCAAAACCAGTCCGCCCATCGCTGCCCCATCTGTGGCTGTGGGTCAGGAGGGGGCCAGAAAAACCCTCTGTTGGGGGTCTTAGCCCGCGGCTGAAGCAAACTCCACCTGGCCTCTGCCACCAAGCAGCACCTTCCCGTCCTTCACACAAGCTCTGTCTGTGCCCCCCACCGTGGGAGCAGCAAACCCACCCTTGGGTGCTTTGACCCTTTCCTGGGGATCCCCCCACCCACAGCTCTCTCTGCAGAGGCTCTTGCAGCCTTGGGGGGGCACCGAGTGCCACCGGCTTCCTCGGTGCAGCAAAGGGACATCGCTTGCCCAGCATCATGCAGCTCATCAGAGGCGAAGGCATGACCTGCACCCCAACCCTCCTACGCACCTTATTCCCCGACCCCCTCAATTTTCTCCCAAGTGCTTTCTGCGCTAGGCTAGAAAAAGGGGGGTTTTATTTGCAGAAGTGAAGGTTCCTGTTCCAAGACTCGGTTTGGTGTGTTTTCTACAGACATGCTCCAGTTACTTTACTGATACGAGATGAAGCACAATTGTAAATTATTAAGACAAATCTGCAAATGGCAGGGGAATGGAAAGCCAATTAGGTTGCCAGTAGTATTTTGTGTCTGGAGTTGCTTTTTCCTTTCAATGACACTCGTTCACTTGGGCCAATGTTTTCAAACTCCACTGTCCAGTTCCGAATTGATGTTGAAGCATCCGAGGACAAGATGCCAGCACGCCAGGGAGCTGAGCATATGAACGTGGTGAGGAACCCAAAAAGCCAACTCCTTTGATGTTCCTCGCTGCAAGGACTGTGGGGTGAGCTCGCCTGAGAGCACCAGCCTGGGTCTCATCAGTGCTTGGGATAGGTAGGCACGAGCAGGGCCAGCTGCAGTCAAGACCGCAACAGGCTGGAGTCCCACACCCACAGCTTTTGCCGAGCACTGGCCAAAATCTTGATTTTTTTTCCTTAGCCCAAAGCCTGAAAGCTTTGAACTGGGCAGAGGCTGCAGCGTGCAACGCGCACTCCTGCTTAAGCAATGCTCAGCCACAGGGAGGACTTGAAAGCCACAAACCTAAAGCAGACAAGCTGGCACGAGGGATGCAGCAAGGAGAGACGTGCAGCTCCGGCTCCAGCTCTGAATCTCCAGGGACAGCCTGACGCTGGGACCCCAGTCTGAGCTGACCTTGGGACAAAACCGCAGACATCTGATGGCACAGATCAGCGGATCGGAACGTCCTCGTGAATTGAAACACAGAGGTGCCACCAAGGAGATGAATAAAGAGCAGAAGCATTGACGCACAAATTACACATCTTGCTTTTATGGGCAGTGAAAGGCGAGGCAAGAGGCACACCTGAGAGGCAGACCTCTTACAGAAAGCTCAGGCTTTTCTAGCCCAAGGTACCATGCGGCACCCACAACCTTTAAAACAGGGAGGAAGGAAATGCCAGCACACGCTAAATACACCAAAGGGACTAGGAGACCATGAAAAGCTCCACCAAATGCCTCTGACAATACTTTCAGCTGCTCCTGAGCAATCGGGCACACCTACAGATTTGTGCGTCACGCACGCACACGTCGGCACTGGCAGGTCTCTGCCTCAAAGAGGACGCATCTGCTGGCCAAGAAACCCCAGGGCTATAGAAATGTGAAGCACCAGCAGGACCAGTGTCACCAGTGTGGCCAGACACCTTCCAGCTGTGCTTCGGGAAGGAGGAACAGCAACCCCCGTGGCATGCCCACCCTGACTCATCTACAAGGGACAGCTGAGACCCAGCAAACTCATGGCACAGAGAAGCTTGCTTTCTGCAACAGCAGCAACACGGCCCTCCTTCCCTGCTACAGCATCCCCAGTTCCCACCACCATGGGATAGTCTGCAATCACAGTCCCCGCCGTGACCCTCTGCAGAGTAACTGGAGCTGCTAAAAGCAGCGAGTGGGTTTGGAAGCAGCAAAACAAAGAGCAAAACCGGGGAAAGGAGACCTGGCCATGTGGTTGTGGCAAGGACAGCTAAGCCTCAGGGAACCTTCACTTCCAGTGTGGCCTTGGGAAAAGTGTCCCGTCTGCCACCACCAGTCTACCCTCTCCAGTGATGGGGTAAGTCTCCTCAAGGCTGTCAGCTCTTTGGGGCAGTGACGGCCATTTCCAAGAGAGTATCCCCCACAGCAGAGCCCTAAGGGGGTGACTGCAAACCTTCTTCAGCCTCAAACCAAACCATACATTTGAGGAAGAGATGCTGAAGGGAAAAGCCTGGCATGGAGAGAATCTGTTGTCTCTCCTCCAGAAAAGCAAATCTGATGCCTCATCTTAAACGCAAGGGAGAAGGACGAGTTTGTCATGGCACCCTGGAGGAGCGGGGCTGAAAACAGAGGTGGAAGCTGCAGAAGGAAGGTTACAGCCAGACATGACCTCATAACTGCATCGCTCTCTACCCCAGCCCTGTACCCACACAAGTTCCCCCATATCATGCAAAGTAAGAAACCAGTGTCTTCCCACCGCTGCAATTTTTTCCATACCTGGACGGGAATAAGAGGCTCTTTGTCATCAATGTCAATTAGGACGTCATCCCTGGGCGTGAGGCTCACATCGTCTGCAATCAGAGCAAGCACGAGCATGACCAGGACACCCAGCAGTCAGAAACCCCAAAGCCGAGCCACCTTGGGATCAACTTCCAGGAGCAATCTCAACCTTGCCCAGAGCCTTCACACCAGCCAAAGCTCATGCTCATGCAGGTTGAACAGCTTGGCCAAGGGACATCCCATCTCACCAACCAACCCCAGAGAGCTAAATTCCTCCTTGGCACCTCCTGGGCTTTTTGTATCAGACCTTACAGCTGAGGTGAGCTAAAAGTAACCCATAGAGTGACCCACAGCTCCTCCTGCAGAAGGGCTCAGGTGTGCAGCCAGGGTGGTCCCTCACGGCAGCGCGTACCTGGGTGCTCCTGGGGACCATCCATCTCCTCTCGGTAGGGGTCACAGTAGAAGTCCTCCAGCGAGCGGATGGTGCACTGGCCCACCACGGGCCTTCGGCCGAATGGCCTGTTGTCAATGATTTTGATGATGATGGGGGGGCTGTACAGGCTCTCCTTGGGTAAACGCTGTGGGGAGAGGGGAGGGAACACGTAACTACACGGGGCAGGGAGGGCAGCGGCTCTGCACCTCCCCAAAGGGAACCGAGGAGGAGCAGGACAGAATTAGCTTCACCACAGGATGCCTTTTTTACGGGACCTCTGGAGGTCCTTCCCAACCAGCTTTTCTATGACCCCATCACTGCAGGATGGGGACGAGGTCCTCACCACTTCCATGAAGAGCACACAGACATCAAAGTTGGGGTTCTTCTTGACGTTCTTGATGACGCAGGACTGCACGAGCTGGCCTCCGCACTCCACCAGCAGGCTGGGCGAGGTGACGCTGGCCAGTTGGTAGCTCTTGAGGTTCCTCAGCCCCCAGGCCAGGATCTGAAGGGTGAGGGGAACAAACAGCAAAGACTGAGCCAAAGGTCTGCCTTTGGGTCTCTCACTGAGCTTCTCAGCAATGGAGGTAAACCTGAAAGTTGGCCCACCATGAAGGAGAGAGGAATCAACCATGTAGGACAGCCGGTGCTGGGAGAAGCCAGGTCATACAGTAAGCGTTTCTCCATGCGCACCAATACACCAGATCCACAACTGCTTATCTGTTAATAGTGCTCTGCCCTAGAACTTGACTGCTTGGTGAGACTCATTTTCCCAGCAAGACAACGTTTTTTGACAGATAACCCATGAGCAGAACCAGCTCCCAGCACCGGTGGGACTCTGTATCCACAGAGTCTGGCTTGGATCCCATTTCTGGGTCTCATCCCCCCCCATTAAGGACACACATTTGGGGTGTTATGCTGCAAGGGGGAGAGCTGCATCGCACGCTCCCCATCACTCACCTCGATGGCCGTGCGCTGCAGGACCGGTTTGATTCCTTGGGGGACCATGTAAATGTTGGGCTCCCGCTGGGGCGGGGGGTACGGCAGGTCAGAGTCCGCGGACTGCAGGGGAGCAGAGATGCAAAAGGCACGTCAGGGTGTGCCACGATGGGACACCAACCCCGTCATCTCCCCCTCCCCACATTGCATCCCCCCAGAGTCTCCGTCTCTGCAAAAACTCATCTCCCCCCAGAAGTCCAGGACAGCTAGACAGGGGGACGTGGGAGCTGGGGGGATGGATGTACTTGCAAACTGTTTCTCTCCCATTGATCCGACCCTGGATAAGATCAAACATCTACTGCTGAGAGCGATCCCTGAGACTTTCCAAGGGAACTAAGAGGGATCTGCCTTCCATCAAGGTTCAACCTCCTTTAGGGGAGGAGAGGATGAAACCACATCTATCCCACGCCAGGACCACAGTGAGACGGTTATGCAGAGGGATGAGGAGAGGGGACGAAGCAGCAGCAGGGGGTTAATTAGTGAAATACAGCTCCTTGAGTTGGACAGAGTGAGATGCTGTGACCAACTCCTGAAAAGTAGGAATTCAGAGCGAGCAGCACCGTGGGACGGAGGGTCGGCATTGCCTCCAGATGCAGGAAAGGGCTGTTGTTCATACAACAGCTCAGCTATAAACCATAACTGGCAGCTGCCAAGCTGCCGGCCACAGGACAAGGCTCAGATAAAGCTGTCTACGCATGGTGTACACAGAAGGAGATTTCCTTCAGGATAAGACCAAATCTGGACAGCAGGTGAGGGATTAAAAATTTGCCTTCACAGAGGAGGAAAGCAGGGAGCCAGACTTCCCCGGCCATTCACAGAGGACGGGCTCTGAGCCCTCCCAGAGTCTGGGTTCTTTTTGACCTGCATCTTTGAGTTCAGAGTCACTGAAAAGGCAGGAATGAAAGCAAAACCTCTAAAAATGCAACCCTCAACCAAGGGCAGTTGGAACCAATTTAGGAGACCAGCATTCTTTTCAGGCTGGAGTATTATTGCATTAAATTAAGTGTGTATATGTATTTCAATTATAGGATTGGTTCAGGTTTATATATGTATGTATATAAATGCTCTACAAAGGGATTTTTCATGGTGGCATGTTAGATATACTAGACGCTAAGCTTTAATTTTCATTGGCAATTGCTGGTGGCTGCTTGTTAGCTGACGACTTTCAGTAACTCCATTTCGGGGCAGATGTCTGACTTTCCACATGGGGCAGACAGTAAATCTGGGGCGGGCAGTCCTCCCTCCCGTGGTCCACATGCTTGCAGAAATGGTTGGTGCTCGCAGGGAAAGGGAAGGTTATCTGGGAGGTGAGTGCCTAAGGAGAAGGGAGAGGTGCAGAGCATCCCCAGCACCGCTTGGGTGCTCAGCACTTCTGGTAACCCACCTACTTACCCAGAGCCTTTATTTCAGGCTGCTCAGACACTGCACCATCAGCACGAGCTGATCCTTCCTTGGGGTAGAGGAGCAGACCGAATGACCCTTGAAGAGCTATCCCCTGGTTTTGTTTGTGACCCGTAGCACTCAGAGCACATCAGGTGCCTGAGCACAGACTGAACCAAGAAGAGCCTCAGTCTGTCCTTGTATAGTGACATACATTCATTTCTAGCTTTAAGTGTGCTCAAGTTGCATTTAAGTTGCATAATAGAGATGCAGAAATCACCTAGCCCATCTCCAAACCCCAAGGCAGGCTCAAACTCCACACAGCCCCTGTGAGACGGCTACACAGTCTGTTCCCAAGAAGGAAGGGTTTTTTCCCTAAAAGGGCACCTAAACCTTCGCTGACGCAAATACCATGCATTGCATTTCCTTATCAACATTGGACTAAAGATCATTTCGATCCTTCTATCCTTTGGCAAATCTGTATGGGAAAAGGGGAAAGAGCTCCTGCCTGCCCCCCCGTCCTCTCCAGGTTCGACAGTGGCTTTGAAAGTCGACCGTGCACGCTTGGCTTCCAACACTGCAATGTCTTCAGTTAACACTCGCCATTTCTAAGTCCTCCTCAGTCCCTGCTGCTCTCCTGGTTGTTTTGCAGTCGTTCCCCTGGGTCTCACCTCAATGCACAAGCACTAAATGTTTCACCAGATGGGACAGAAACGAGCAGTGAGTCCTGGGGATGAGGCAGGAGCGGGGAGGGTTCGGGATGGTGGTGGGGAATGAGCAATTCCCAGACACAGCTCTCAGCCGGACACAGCAGGCTGGGTGGAGGAGACAGCCATGAGAAGACCTGTGGGGTCTTCTGGCAGCTGGGATGGTTTGAACAAGGACAAGTCAGAGGGAAGCGGGGTGGAACAGAGCTCTGGAGATCATCTCGTCCAACCCTGACTTTGATACAGGGTTGGAAGCGAGATGAGTGAAAGTCAGCACAGATCAGCCCAGTCAAAACAGTGGCTGGAAACATCTCCCAGTTCGAGCGTGCACTTGGGCCACGCTGTTTCAAGAGGGGTGTAAATCCCAGTGCGTGGAGGGGATCTAGCCCCAAAAGGCTGCTCCCATTTGCACCAAACAGAAATGCAGTAGAAGGAAGTCTGGTGCCAGCCTGGTCGTTCAGCTACATCATGAGCCTGAATGAGGCATGTATGAGCCAGAGTCTCCATAAGGCTTGTTATTTACTGCTAAGGCCCCTGGAGACCTCAGGCTGGCATCACTCTTTCGGCTGCAGCCTCAGTGGGTTGGTCTGGATGGGGTTTGTGCTGGGCAGGTGGGTCAGGCCAGGCCGTGTCTGAAGGAGCTGGTCTCTCTGAGAGTCTCTGTTGGGACTTTGCTTGGTTTCTGGGCAAAGGCAGAGAAACAGAGGAGAGTCGAGTGTTTGAGTATAAAAGGTACCCATTGGAGGAGCCCCTCGTAGAACAAGGCAGGGGTGCAGAGCTGTGGAGTGCCCCGTCCAGAAATGGCAGTAGCAAGAAATGGAGGAGAAAGAGCAGAGAGATGGTTATGTTTACACGAGCTCATCCATCTCAGCCCACAAGGAGCACAAAGATGAGCCCCACACCATCAGGAAAGGCTGCCTGGGGGGAAGAAACCCATCTTGCAAAAACGTGTTTATCCCATCCAACCTTTCATGGAAATGTGGCCAGGCTCTTTGCATGCCCCAGGTCCCTCCTAGCTCACCTCTCAGACTTTGGGGTTGACTGGCTCCTAGGGCCACCACAACACTCCCACAGACGTGCCCCTTGTTCAGCTCCCTGCCTTGTGTTTTCCAAGATACCGGCCTACCCTGACACTGCTTGGTTCAGCCTGTGACCTGCTCTGTAGGATGCACAAGGTCTGGGCAGCAACGTTGACAGGTTGCCCAAGCAGCAGCTTGGGATCCTGAGCAGAGTATTTCCTTCAGAGCAACTGGAACAGTCCAGCGCATGTCCCAGTTCATAGTGAATTCCCCATGAAAGGTTGCAAACTCTTCAACTGGGATTTCAGTTGAGGTCCAGCCAAAGGTCAGCCCAGCATTTCGGCTTTTGCATGCTTTGTTTGGCAGAGTTGAGCACCAGCAGACCTCATGCACACACGCATCCCACAAAGGTTAAACATTACCCGACATGCCCTGCCATCAGGAACACCTCCTGGGTTAAGCACAGAGCCCATCTACCCTGTCATGCTGGCGATCACTTGTGTTATGAAAATCCTGATGCTATTGGCTTGACTCATTCGAGAAGTGGCTGTCCCGTGGAGGCACAATTTTAACAATCTCCAAGATGAAGAGACAACTAAACCTTAGAGACTCACCTCATCCAGGCTGGAGGACAGCTCACTCTGGAGAAGAGAAGGAGAGTACAGAGTTAGAGCAATTCTCATCCATAAGCCCATCCTAGGCCTTATAATTGTAGCTGATAACTGAATAGGAAAAATGATGCTTTCCAAGTTCCTGGACACTACATGCCCTGAGGCTTGAGAAGAAATCAGTGCAGGTGACTTAAAACCATTTAAAATCCAGCACCAGTTAATGCCTGGGCTGCAGGGTAGGAAACACACCAGAGCTGTTGGGAAGCACAGCCCTTCACGATGGGAATGCTGAAATTATTGCAGGGCAGGAAGGTAATGGTATGTTTGACACCTGAGGAATTATGTCTGGAATGGGATACATTCACCCTGTCTTACAGGTCAGCAGTGAGCTGCCCCACTCACTCTGGCTCTGTTTACCATCAGCTGAAGGAAACTGGCACCTCTACATGGGGATTCCTTCATCCTGAAACGAGTCCCTAAGACAGGAGGGACAAATTGCCTGCAGAAGCAGGGCTGCAAACAGAGTCCACTGCAAACCCCTGCAGGAGCAGCTGATGGTGCTGGGACCCAGCAGCTCTGCTGGGGCAGGGAAGGGGACAGTCTGAGGAGCATAGAGCCTAGGAGCTGCAAACAGGAGAAAGGCATTACCTCGAAGCCAGGGATGTGATGGACAGCCGGCTGTGGAGAAAAAAAAAAAACACACATTTACCATTTGCACTCCTGGTGCTAACTCAGCTGTATCTGGCAGAGAAACATCAGTCCTCCCATAGCCACACGCTGCCCCCTCCATGCCCAGTGCTGGGCTCCAAAAAGCCTGGGCGAGAGGGCAGGGCTCTCCGTCCGACGACAAGGCAAGAGCAGAGCCTCAAATCCCCCCGGCTGCTTTCCGCTAGGATCAAACGAGATCCCCGGAGAGGAATCCCCTCTCCAAGGTCTTCGCCACCCAGTTCAGCAACTTCTGAGGGGGGGGTGAGGAGGAAGCAGAGGCTGCGTGCAGGTGATTCGGTGCCCCGTCCCGGCAGCAGAGACGTCCCCTGACCCCCACCCAGCAGCCCCCCCACCGGCTCGCGCCCAGCGCATCCGACCCCGGCAGCGGCAGCAGCGTCGCGGGCAGAGCGCGGCATCCCTCCAGGAACGGAGCTGGGACCCACGGCGGAGGGAGGGAGAGGAGGGAGCTGCGGGACCCTGGTTCCCAGTTAGCACCTCGGGGCCGGGAGGGAAGAACGGGCCAGGGAGATTTAGCCTTCCAGCCCGTCCACTTTCCCTGGCATAGAGGCACATCTGGGCTGCGGCCGGGGGAAAAGCCAGAGCCGAGAGAGGCGAGGGGGTGGCGCGGGGAGGGGGACGGGGAAGCTGGGAAAGCACACGAGAGCACGCTGGGCCGTGACGAGGAGTCTCTGCTGCCCGGGCTGGCTCCGAAGAGCAGCCTCCTTCCCCCGCGGCTCATTACGCGGACGGCCAGCCGCCGAGCGCGGCAGCTCTGCTGCGGGAGTAACCGCCCGCTTCAGCTCCCACAAACCCCCCCTGGAAATTAACTCTGAGCAAAGGGCAGCAAGCCGGGGCCAAACGCAGCAGGCTCTTCCCACGGTGCGAAGGCGCCGAGGCTCCGAGCTCAGCACCGCAGCCGGCCGGGCACCGAACCGGTACCCAGCAGCCCGGGTTTCGCTCCGGCACCGAGCCTCTTCTCCTTGGCCTCGCTAAACGCCTCCCAGCATCGCAGCCGGGTCTGCTGGGAGCAGCCGTCCTGGCGAAGCTGAGGACGGGCAGGCGGAGAGCTGCCGAGCCCAGGAGGGCATAACTCAGCGCCGAGCAAAGGTCGGATCCTGCTGGGTGCCGAGAGGCTCCGAGGGAAGAAGCCAGCATTGCAGTTAGAGAGAGGATCGGGTCCGGGCGGGGAGCTCACCTTCTCCCTCTGAATCAGCTCGAAGGCGGCCAGCAGCTCCCCGACATTTCTGTTCGCCTTGATGACGGGGTGCCAGGAGAGCCGCGGCGAGCGCACCAGGCTGGGCTTGCAAATGCAGCGCCCCATGAACTCATCCGCACCCTGAAAGGCAATCGCAGGCACGGGGAGCTTTCTTCCCACCCCGCTTCCCAGCGGAGTCCATCACTATGCACCCGCATCTCATCTGAAAGCCCGACACTCAAAAATCAGGCTCGATGTCTGAACCAGTATGGGACCGGTTCGGAAAAAACAATGGGTTTGATGCCCATATAGATTCAAGCTTTCGAACTCCTCCCTGTAACTACTAGAGCTAGAAATGCACTCTTTCTTCTGCATTTTGGCTTAAACAGGAGGTGAAATTCCTACAATATCACACAATACCCAGAGCAGGAGCTCTGAGTATAGCATTAAGTATCAGCAGCTCTTAAAAATCCCATTCACTGGTCTGCAACAGGATCTTCAGTTGCCTTTGCTGCTTCCTGATGGCTTCTTTTGGAGGAGGGAGGGCAGAAGGGTTCCTGAGAGGTTCCCGAGGCATTCCGGAGACGTATTCTACATGCTTATTACTTATGCACTGCTCTTACATGTGGTCTGAAATCCCTTCTGCTCTTGTGACAGGCTACAGCCCGGTTTTTCTAGGAAGGACTAAAGGTTATCTCACAGGCCCCCCTAAAGCCATCACTGCAAGGCACTTTGGATAGCATTGAGCAGCTGAGCAAACAACAGTGTATCGTCCCCTACTTGCACGACTGCTTTAAAACCTGTCCCATGCTTTTCCCACAAGGAAATATGGTTAATTTGGCTATCCTGCAAAACACGATGTAGGTGCAGCTTTGGTGCCTAGAGCAGGGCCACCAAGGACATCACTAGCAGAGCTGTTTGTTTGCTGAATTTTTTGTCTTCTGAGTGTCCAGCTCAATGTCTAAGCCACCCAGAGATGTGACAGCATTGCACTCCAGAGGGCAGGAGCGATGTGTTTGTCCCATCTACCCCAGCACACTCCCACCGTGAAGGTCCAGCTCATGCCGACACACTTACGTAGGTGTCATGGTCATATATTTCCACCACGATGTTGGGAGGGGAGTCAGATACGTTCTGGGGATCCCCAAAGATCTCTATCTCGTAGAAGATGAGTGTCTGGTCCCAGGTGGGGTTCAAGGTGTTCTTGATCACCACTGTCTTCTGACTTTGATGGAGGAAGGAGACAATGGCATAAGGATCTGCAAGGGATGTTAGACAAGAGGCAAAGGATGAATTAGAGCTACCGGTCTAGGAAGGAGAAAGCAATTCATCGTCATTCAAGGGCCAACGGGCTGTGCGGGGAAGACTGTGAACAGGCTGAAAGAGCTGCAGGTCTTTTAGAAACAGCAATGACATTCCCATCATCTCCCAGGCAACTCCAACTGAGAAGAGAATAAAGCCAAGTTCTCCAACACTTATCCCTATACACCAGTTATTTGCAGCTCAGTTACTTCCCAAGCTAGATGTGATGACTGTATGTTTAGCAACCCTACAAGCAGGTTGTCTTCCACAGATTTGCCCTGTCTCTTTTGAACCCACCATATTCTCCAGTGGGGACTCAAAACTGCATGTAGAACCATCTTCTCATGGTTTTTTTGCAGTGTCTCCATCTGAGGCTCCCCAGTTCTTGCATTAGGAGAGAAGGAGCAGTCCACCCATGCCCCACCTGCACTGACACTTAGGGTTCTGCAGGTTTCTATCACGCCAACCCTAAAACATCTCTTTTTCAAGCTGAAGAGTCTCAGCCTATGGAGTTATTCCTCATAAAGGGCCAATCCAGACCCCTGCTCATTCCAGCTCTTTTCGGGACAAGACAACCACAACGGTCCACAAAACTTAGCTGTCTATCTACGCAAAGACCTTCCTTCTTATCCCACAGCAGCCTCCTTTCCTTAAAAACCTTTGATGAAGGATTTTTTTTTTGCCAAAAACCTTTTATCCATCCAATGAGACCACGTTAACCAGAGCAACCTTACCCTCTAGCTTGTGATAGCTCCAGCTGGTGGAGACACCGTGACCTTCCCTGGCCACATCTCCCAGCACTCCGCTGCTGTAGCATTAGAAATTTCCTCGCTGCCTGACTTGGTCCGTCCTGGTCCAGGTTACCCTCATGACTCCTCACCCTGTCCACCAGCAGTGAAGTAGCCCAAATGGTTCACCTATCGCCCTAAAGTGGGGGGCTTTCTCCCAAAAGATGACTCTACAAGGATGAGTGTTTCCGTGGTGGTAACACAGCCGTCTTCCAGCAGAGCGGAGAGCACAAACCGTTTCCACGGTGCAGTCTTTCCCGGGGAGATGCAGGAGGTACCAGCACTGCACGGGTGGGCGAGCAGTGACTTCAGGTCACCCCTTGCTGTGAAGACCAGATCACGAAGAAGGTGGCTGGGACACTACTGACTGCTTCCTGGGGTCTTTGACATCTCCAGAAGGGACAGGACCTGAGGATGCAGCCAGCAACCGGCCAGAGTCATCCTCTCAGCCCCTTTGCACCAGCTTTGGTAACGTCCATGTCTTGGGGAGGAACTGGGGTTCCCAGTACTTGGGGTTATCCCGCCTGGCCACCAGACAGCTCTGAGTCTCCCTTAGGGCTGCTGCATCTCATCTTGCCAGCCCCACGCAGACGGCTCGGGTACTCCAGGGTCTCACCAGACCCCTCTGCTTAGGCACCGAGCTGGGAACCAAGGTATCCCACCCCTAACCTGGGACAAAGCCAGGGGTTTCTCACGGCGAGGCTGCAGCAAACGGTGAGGAGCAGCCTCCCTTAACAACCAAAGCAATTAACACAGGAAGCCTGAGATCAATTAACAACGGAAACATGAAGCCTGAGCCCTCTCTAACACCTTCCCTTCCAGACACCTTCAAAGAGCATGTGGCCCAAACCTGCTGTGGACATCCAGCCCACACCGGCGGTGGCACTGGGCACAGGGACGGGACAGGCGGTGGCAGAACCAGGACCCAGGGCTGGGTGAGAGGTTTGAAACGTGCCATGGGCTCACACTGTAAGACCCCATGGAGACTGAACACCTTCCATAACCCGATAGCACCTACTGGTCCTTATCAGGGATTAGACCTCCGCGACTGCTGCATCCCACCTGACTGGTCCCAGGTGGACCCCTCAGCTCTGGTTGCCTACAAAGCCCAAACTCCAGGGTGGCAGGAGGCATCCCGGGCCTTTTCGGAAGGACGCAGGCCACCTCCTCCGCCTGGCACCCAGCATGACATGCCACCACAAGACCCAGATGCGCCGGACATTGCATGGGGGTCCACCAGCATCCAGCGGGGTACCACCTGGGTCACCCCAAAGCCAGTCCCAAGAGACCTACGGGCAGCCAGGAGCGTGGCAGCCCCTACGAATGCAACCCCCAGTGCTCGGCGCCGTGCAAACCCCCAGGGTCCCAGGAGGGGTCCCCCCACCCTGCGAAACAGAGCGCAAACCCCAACATCGGCGCTGTCGGGAGACTGGGAGCAAAAGGTGTCCTGCCTACCCTGGAGATGGAGGAGGCACCTGAAGGCAGGGCTGGCCGAGGAGGGCAGCATCGCCCCCCCTCCCTCCCCCCTTTCAGGGATGGGGAGGGCAAGAGGGGTGTATTTTCTTTCTTGGCGTCCGGACCGCAGCAGACGTGTTTAATGAGCCGGGGCTGTTTGCGAGGTGGCCGGCTGGAGAGAGCACTATTCACGCTGGGAAGAACCTTTTCCACTTACGCGCTTTTTTCCAGTAAGAGGAAAGCAGAATGCGTTACAATAAACAAAAAAACCATGGATTTGGATTTGCGTTTTTGCTCTTTTTTTTTTTTTTCCCCCCCTCCTCTTCTTTTTAAAGGAGGCCTCCATAAAGCCCCTTTGTTTAGACCCTCATGTGCACAGAAGGTTTATTTTTATAACTGTGTAAAGCCCCCTTAATGAACTCCTTTATGCTTTGTTAAGGCAGCGGAGATCACAATTCCACATTGTGGCATGTTGTTACTCATGTTGTCCTTGGCCGGGTTTTTCCGAAGGAAGGGACTCCCCTCCCCGCTCCGCCGATCGGGGCCATGAGATCACCTCGGTCCCCACCGCTTCGAACAACAAACCCTTTGTGGAGGCGGAGGGGAGACGGGACCTCGGTGGGTGCAGACACTGGGTGATTGTTTGGGTGCTCTGCACCTCTCCAGGGCATTCCTGCCCACCCCTCTCTGAGCCCCTCTGCTTCAAAAAACAGGGGGGGGAAGCAGGAGCCCCTTGGGACTGTGGTCCTGCTGCCTGGCACGGTGATGCCCGGCTGTCCCCGCAGGCTGCTCCCCGCTGCAGCTCCCCCCACTGCACCACTTTTGGGGACCGTCCCTATATCCCACTCGAGATCCGTCACCCCTGTGCCAACACCGGCGGGCAATCCCGTGCCCAGCCCCTCTGCAAATCCCCGTGGCAGAGGGTCGGCGGCAGCCTCGGAGGGATGCTGGATGGCTCCTGCCTGCGGGCGTCGCTCCGGAGGGGTGTGGGTGCTCCGGGGGTACCTGTCCCAGGACCTGCTCACGTCTCGGCTGTGGCCCCCAGCCCATAGCAACGAACCAACGGAGGACTCGATGATCTCGAAGGTCTTTTCCAACCTAAACGATTCTGTGATTCTAAGACTTGTTGCGTTGCCCCAGCTCCGGCTCTGACTCGGAGGTTATCGGCAACGTCCCCGCTGTCCTGCTTTCCCACCTCAAAACGACACCCCAAAGCATTAAGGGGCGCGGGCGAAGGCAGCTTTGGTCACAAGCGCCAAAGAGCCGCGGGGCCGCCTGGCTGGGATGACCCGGCCCATGGGGAGGAGGATGTGGGACCCCCCCGGCTGCCGGGGGGCTGGTCCCTGCGGGGGTCAAACGCGAAGGGCCATTCCTGGGACGTTCTCCCAGCTCTGCAGCCACGCTTCGGCCTCTGCTGCAAACGAAATGATCCCAGAAATGCTGCACCCTTCCGCGCCAAAAGAGAACAGAGCTGCCCAACAGATAAAGTGACCTGTCTTATTCCGACTCGATTTCCTAACCCAGAAAACGTGATCTCAGCACGGGACGTCCCCACCACAGCAGCTCCAGCCTGGCGGATTCGGGAGTGCCTGAGGCTGTGCTGGGGATGTGGCGAGCAGCAGGACGTGGAAAGCTCTTTGCTCAAAGCCCAGGACACCCTTTTCTCCACCTGGGACCACAGTTTTTTCCATGAAGGGGCATTTTTTAGTCTGATCTGAAGGATGCCCAGTTCAGGCATCAGCTCCATCAAGGAAACCCTCCAGATGTTGCCTCCCACCCCCCTTGCAGAGTTTCCAGGATGGAGAGCGGAGGAGCAGCAACTCATTCTAACGTTCGGTCGTGAAAAAAAATACAAACCATTTTACAGATTTGCCGCTGTTAGGTACTTCCCTCTCCAGCCATATTTTCAATCAATTCTTTCATTCCTAATAAACGGGGTCTCCCTTCTTCAGCCTTGATCCCTTCCCAAACTGTAGGACAAATCCCTCCCACAAATCCCAAACCCAGGAGACTTGCAACCACCTTGCAAGGGTGGGCAAGAGGCTCGCCAGGATTCAACCAGCTGGGAGCAAGCTGGATGCTGAGGGCACATAAATCTGACCAGAAACTTCATGAGCATGCCAGAGAAGAAGGTGCCTGTCTGCTCCGAGGTCCTAATTACACCTTTGCGCCCTTTTTAATTTTCCTGAGCACATCCCATGCAGGTTTCTGCGCTGTGCTCCGTCCTCCCTGCAATCCCCCAGCTCGCACGCTGCGCAGGGGGGCAGCTCGAGGCAAAGTGCCACGGTAAACATCCCTGCCCTCCGCTCTGTTTATATTTGTCGTGTCCCTGAGCTGTCTGCTACCCGGCCTTGCCACCGGCTTTCAGCGTCACCTCGGGTCGGGGAGAAGGAGCTATTAGCAAAGCAAACAGCTCTGACTCACAGCTGACCTGGGTAACTTGTGGTTTCTGGTTGGTTTCTCGCATAAGAGTTCTTGAAACTCCCATTTTTTTGCTGGTGGGAAATCAAGCTACCAGGCTGGTTGCCTTGGGAAAGCCTCATGCCGCTGTCTTTTCTTGTTTGGCTGCCGAACACCCCTCATTTCGCATCCATAAATACCGCAAAATTTGCTTTACAGACCCACTACTCCCCGGCATTCATTACAGCAGTAATTACAAGCACGAACGAGTGGACGTGAGCGTTTGGGCTCACCTGAAAAGCTGTCCTTGTCCATTGCAATCAGATCCCGTGCTTGGTACATGTAGCAGCGGAGGTGGTATCTGTTCCCATCTGCAGGGAGGAATGAGGAACAGTTGTGAGAGGAGGCCAGGGATGGGTGCAGGGCACCAGGCGAATAGCTGGGGTTTAACCAGCCCCCGGCTCGTGTCTGAGGGCAGCTTGGCTTAACCCTTCCTGAGGCTTCCCAAGGGAGCACCGAGCCCTGAGCATGTCGATGTTCCCAGGGGCACAGGCCATGCCCCATCCGTGCCCACCCCCCCTTTCCAACCAGCTGCACTCAAGGTGGGCAAGAGGAAGAGGATGGGAAAAGCTCGGCTATGGGATCCCCACAGCAGAGACCCGCCGCAGGGGAATTTCACCCTCCCTTCCAACCCTCAGGCCTTACAGTCAAATATGCACGAAATGGTGGGTCTGTTGACGCCAAAACTGAGGGTGGAGATGGATTTGCCGTCATCGCTCCTGTCGTCTGTCACTCCCCCCTGCAAGAGAAAGCAAAGCAAGGTCGGTCGTGCCGGGACCCCCTCCACAGCCGGGGCTCCCCGCGGGACGGGGTCCTGCAGGGTATCATCCACACAGGTGTCCAAGAGGATTCGGGGTTTCCAGTGCCTCCTGGCAGCCCACGGAGGGACCCTCAGGTTCTTCTGTCCCAGGAGGGCAGAGGAGACCCCAGAGGGACCAAGACGTGACAGCAAAAGCAGCCCCGGGGCCGCCGACTCACACCCCCTCCCACCACCCAGCATCTCACCAGCATGGAAAACCCTCTCCGTAAAGTTCATCGTTCCTGGAGCGGTAGTTAGCAGTTAAAGTAATTTCACTAAGTCCCCTTGCGAGCAAAATTAATGGAGTATAAGCTTTGTGAACAGTGATACAGACGGTGTTAAATGCAGCCTAATGCCCCATTCACTGCGCGGGGGGAGCCTCGGCCGACCTTGGCCATCGCTCTTCCCTCTTCTTGTGTTCGCCTGCGAGAGCCGGCCTTTTATCGCCTCCTAATTGCCGCATTCGGCTTGAAATATTTAGTTGCAGGAAAAAGAGCATAAAGGTAAGTTCCTGGCGAGTGTAAAGCTGATCTTTAAATATTTTTCAATTATCGAATGCTAGGGAGAGACAGGAGGGTTGTTCAAAGAAAAAAGGAAAAGAAGGAAAAAAGAAAAAAAGCGGGTTCAGGATGGAGTTTCCAGATCCCGGAGCCGCCTGGTCTTAAAAAGACGTCAGGAGCTTAGGTGGTCTGCAGACCCCTCCTTGCCTTTCCAGGCAGGAATCGCAATTACCGTGACATTGTCTGCAGAGGAAGCCCTGGGGTTTGCCCTGCATTTACGGCGCTGAGGTCGCGCCGAGGGTTTGCGAGGCAACCTCCAGCGCTGCCCCCCCTCCCCGCAGGAGCTGAATAGCTCCTCAGTTATTTTTATGACCTTTCTGCCCGGCAGACTGCCGGTCCCCCCAGTCCCCCCACCCCAACCTGCGCCCACTGCCAGCCTGGGGAAGGGCAACTGAAGGAGACCAGGAGCAGAGATTGCTCCCTGAAACCCTCGGCAAGGGCTCGGAGACCCCCCCAGTCCATCCGTCACGGGGAAGGGGGGCTCCTCACACCCCAAAACACCCCGGAAAGCACGCCTTGGGGAGGGCAAGCTGGCAAACGCTCTTTCTCAGGACCGTGATTCACCCTTTGGGGTCTCCACGCAGGACCCCCACCATCTCCACCCTTCGCCCTGTCCCCACGGCATTCCCAAGGGACGGGTCCTGCAGCAGAAGCCCGTGCACGGTAGCAGCCACTCGCCGCGGGTGTGGGAGCACTGGGGGACAGAGGGACCCTCGTCCCGGTGGCATCCCACCACCCTGCCCCGAGCAGGACTCCTCTGCCACCGGGCTTTCCCACCAGGACCCCCACGCTTGGTGCAGCCGGTTGGTAGTTTGGGCACAAAGTTACAGCACCGGTGCCTCCCACCTTGGCCAAATCCCGACGGCACCACGTGCCCACCCTGGTCGTCACCCCCCCGGTTTAACTCACGTCCCTGCTCTTCTCCTGCCCGGGGAGCGGTGGTTCAACCACGCTTGGTGCAGAGCCAAAGCTGGGGCGTAAGCACCAGCAGAAAACAGGCAAGATTTTCCAGCCTGGCATGG
>JAVJGG010000054.1:47616949-47640103 GCA_035590195.1 Aviceda cuculoides
CTTTATCTAAACCCATTTCCCGCTCCTCCCGCTGGGAACGAACCCACGCCGCCCCAGCGAAACCCGCTGCCGGCCGGCACCAGCGCAGGGGTCGGCCGCCGGTGCGGAAAATCTGCGGAAGGGGCAACGTTAACGGCGTTTGGGCGAAACATAATTCAAAGCCCAGCCACGGGCTCCCCCGGCCCCCCTATCCCCTCTCCCACGGCTCCGTGCCCTCGGCTCCCTCGGCATCCCTCCAAAATTTAGCACGAGTCCCCTTGGAAAAGCCCGTTTGTCCCTCGTCTATCCACCTCGCAGCAAACTGGGAGCACCCGTGCCCCCAGCACGTTGCACCAAGAGGCCCCCACGATCGCAGCCCCCCAAGAAATATTTTCTTTCGCGAGACCCTTAAATAATAAGTTCGGGCGTCGCGGCCGGCCGGGCTCCACACGAGGCACAAGCGCTGCCTGGGTCGAGCTCGGAGAGGCACGGGGAGAAAAAAAAAATCCAGCAAGGGCAGAGGAAAAGCCGTTGCAAAAAAATTCCGTGGATTTTACTTAACTCAGCACATCTGCAGGCAGACACCGCCGGGAGCCGGCGGCAGCGTCCCCGTGGATGCGCCAAGGGGACAGGGAGTGCAGCACGTGGCCATTTTAATTACCGGCAGCTCGAAAATAAACTCAATTTGCAGCACCGTTAGTCACAACATGAACCGAAGGGCAGCACCGTACATCTTGGGGGAGCAACGTTCAGAAAACCAGTTAACAGCTCGTTCTGTCACAGTGGTCAGGGGGTTTTACCTCATTTTTCCTAATTTCTTTTTTTTCCACATCACCCTGGGGGGACAGGACGGGGTGTTTTGCCTCAAAATTCCCAGCTAAGTAGCCCCCCCAGCTCCTGCATTTTTTCCCGAGGCCGCCGCAGCACTGCCCTGGTTTTATCCGAGATGTTCCGGCGTCTCAAAGGGAAAGGCCAGGAAGGGAAGCGGATGCGGAGCAGAAAAAGGATTTACTGACCAAAGCCAGTCTGCGTCCACGCATCTCCAGGGTCACGCTCCACCTCGCAGCCAGCCGGGAGGTGATGCTGGATCCCATCTTCCCGGCTCCGGGAAGCCTCCAGCTCTGGGCTGGGAGCGGGGAGGCAACCGAGGCGGCATCGGGGCTTCAGCCAAGGCGAAGCCCCCCGGAGCTGCCGTCCTCGCCCACCTCGGGCACCCGCAGCCGCCCCAAACTCCTGCTGCTGGGGCGTACCTGAGCAGGGCCGGGAGCAATCCCATTAAAAGCTGAATTTTCTTTCTTTGCCCAGGCCTCGCCCTTGGAGCAGCCTTTAAAACCGCTGAGCCGCTCCCATCTCGGGTGACTTCTCAGCATCTCTCCGGGAAAAGCTGTAGAACCACGCCAGGCGTGCCGAGGAAGGGCGCTCATCGCCCCAACGCGTTTGGGGCAGGGGGAGGCAGAGCAGGGAGAGAGCAGCAGCAGGAGGACGAGCTCCGGCTGCTTCCAGCACCCCCCGACACCCCCCCGAGTCCGGCCCCGCTCGGCAGCAGCCGGTGACCCACGCGCGGCCGGGGGGGGGGGGACAGCAGCCCACCCCACCGGTGGGCAAGGCAGGGGACCCCGACGGCCCGCTGGTCCCCAGGGCACAGGGTGCTCGTCTCTTCCTCCGCCCCGCCAGACGCTCAGCAAAGGCAAATTTGGACCGAAGCTTTTCTCATCCTCCGCACGGATAAAGCGACGAAGAGAGACCGGGGCCAGAAATCACCTTCCCGACCCCGCAGAGGGACTCTGAAAACTCAGAAGCACGAGCACCTAAAGCTGCACTGTGAAGGAGAGGGGACGAAGGACAGAGAGCCACGTCCCGCGCTCTGGCGAGGCTGGGAAAAAACGCTCCAAAGCTGCCGAGCCCTGCAGACGCTTCCTGCACCTCCCCGCAGGCTCTTCGTGCTAAATTCCAGTTTCTACCCCGTTATTTCAGACAGGATTTTTAAATTCTCTTCTGTAGGAATTGCTACGAACCCAGCGGGAACTAAGCGAGAGCAACGAAGCAGTTAAATAACATCCCACCGATCCCATCGGTGCTGCTCGCCACTGCGGAGCGGGGACTGCTCCTCCTGGGAGAGGAGCGGGACGCGCGTGTGCACCCGGGCACACGCTCCTGCCCTCAATCACGCTCCCTGGCTTGCCGAGAATTTGCTGGTCTAAATCCCGCGTGCATTTTTGAGACACTCCTCCGTTCAGAGGGGGCTGGACACGCCAGGACAGACCAGCGTAACCAGCTCGCCAGCACACACGGGCGGCAGGTTCGGCCACGGCAGCGGCCTTTACTGACAGATTCGAGCAAAACGAAACCAAAAAAGGCCCAACGGCCATGTTTTACGGAGTTCTGTAACCTGCCTGCCGGACAGCACGACCGCACGACGGCCCAAAGCCAAGCCGTCGTGCTGGAGCCTTCAGAGCAGGATGCGGCCTGGACTTCGGGCAGCGGACAAGTATTTAAAGACGTTTACCCGCTCAGTTGCATTCGACGACTTCGACGCGTGAAATACAAGCGCCTCCTTCTGCTTGTGCTTGCTCTCGAAGAAGCAAGGACCTGTAAGTCTGAGGGACTTCACGGGATCATCTCCCATCAAGGAACACGTTCCACGCCAGCGACATGCAGCTGCTTCCTTTGCTGAACCCCGAGTTCAGTTTGGTTTGGTGCTTCACTGATCGGCGGTCTGAAGACATAAGGATTTTTGCGCCAGCTATGGCACAGGTAATATCCCCACCGGGTAGAACCACTGAGACTCACATTTTCCTTGGATATGTAGGAACACTTCTTTACTCCTCCTCCAGGAACATAATTTAGCCAAAGTCAACTACCCAAAGCCTGAAGGAGTGGCAGAGACAATGGCGGATTTTAAAAAACAGTCTTTTAAATAAATTTCAAGTGGCTAGGTGAGAAATAAAAGCTCAAAGTCAACCACGATCCGCTGTTAAGAGCACGGCAGCCAGAGACCCAGACTTGGCAACGAGCAACAGTCAAGAGCAGATGACAAAGTTCAGCCATGCCGCTGAGCGCTCCACAGGCTCTGGTCTACAGACTTCAACAAACCAGGGAAAAACCACCCAAAATAAATAGCTAACTCGGTCACCAAGGAGACACGGCGAGGGGCAGCGACGTCCCTGGCTGAGCACAGTACCGACAGCCACGCTAACGCAGCGCTGGAGCAGGCTTTGGTCCCCTTGCTGGCCTCGGCTTTATCTTCCCGGGACGATCGTGAGACTGCAGAGGCCTCCGCACGGCCTTTCCGCAGGAAAAAGGCGGCTAAAGGGAGTGTAACGATCCACGGGATCGCCGAAACCTTTACCGCGAGGGTCACGGCTCTGGGGCAGCACGGAGCGTATGTAGCTCGTGAAATTTCACCTGCTGAGAGCCCTGTAAAGCGGCACCAGAGAGAGATCTCTGGAATGAATTCCCTCCCAGTCCCTGCTGCGATCCAGAGTGAACAGAAGACAATAAATCACACCAAACACCATCCCCTGGTGTTAACTATACAGTAAGAACATTTATTTCATGTCGACACTTGTAAAAGAAGTCTCTTCCAAGTCAGATGATTTGATATACAAATCGAAGCCACCACATGTTTTTCTTTTAGTCTGTCTATACTGAGCTCAAATTTATACAACATGAATGCTTTTTTTCTGAAACAAAATTACAAATTAAATCATAACAAAATACACAAAATTGACTGGACCCTAAGTTTAATTCACTGAAAAAATTCTTCTTTCCTCCAATCACCTTGAACTCCGCTCTTCCCCATCGTTATCCCCATCCTTCTGCTTGGCCATGAATTTCTGTAGAAATAAAGGTAGCCAGTGAAAAGATATCGCTACGTTATTCCTCAGTCCACGACAAGATCATGCTCTAAATACAGGGTAGGTTTTGTAAACTATCATCCAAAAATCGGCCTACTCCTGATACTGGTAATGTGTGATCTGTACCAAAAAACACTCAAAAGTTTTGCTCACAAACTGGCACACGCACAATCACCACGTGGTGAAGCTCCCGAGTGCCATTTTTACAGGGCATATGGCAAAATATTAGGTATCGGGTGTTCTCACGATGAGAGGGACCTGTGTCTGGTCATGAAATATAAAACAGTTATTCAATATTCGCCACAGGCTGTGTGTTCATTGCACCCACTTTACAAAAGCCCGCACTGATAAATATCTTCCCAGTTTTCTACCCCTCACACCAGCACCTCGCTACACGCCGGCTCCCCGCCAGCCAGGTGCACTGGCAAGACGTGCTGCTGAGGGGTGGGGGGGGGTTGACCCCAAACTTAAGTTTTCTGGCTGCCAAACTGACCTTTTGATCATTTTACATCTGTAAGATATTTTAGGCAGTCTGCAGTTTCAGCAAGCCACAAAATCTGACAAAACCATGCTTTCGGACACAGCGCTGCATAGTTTTTAAAAAATCACTTCTTAAAAACGAAGGGAAGACAACAGCTAGTGCCCACGCCTTCCCAGGTAAGGAATGCTTTGTGTAGGTGATGAGCTTGAGTAATTTAACAGTATCTGTGTCCGAGTTTAAAACTCAAACCCCTTGAAGTATGAATATGAGCTCCTTATGCCACTAGGAAATTATTAGCACTTGTTAAAGCAAACTTTATTAGAACAATATTCTTTTCACTCCTGTATGTTTGGAGGAGCTTCAGCATTACCTCCATGTTTTGCTGATGAAGAGGTGTCTTGCAGTGATTTTTCACAGACATTTCATCTGCATAGAACAGCGAGCAGATCTGACAGAAAAAGCCAGCCTTTGGAACTAGGTAATCCAAATCTGAAGAGACAGCATACATCATTAACATTAACAAAACACACCTTCAAAACATCCCGTTAACAAAACATCCCGTTAACAAAACACAGCTTTAAAGAAAAAAAATCAGATTCCATTAGCCAGAACTATACAATTTGTTATTACTGGAAGGAAGTTAGCTACCTTTTTTGAATATTCTAATCCGAGCTGGTCACCTGCCCTATTTCGATAAACAGGAGGACACATACTTTTCTGCCAATGGAGCACTGACCTTCTGGATCTGAAGCTCATGACAACTACCCCAGCATCCTCTGGCCTTAAAAGTGTTTTATATACAAGCAAGTTTAACCTCTGTCCCGCAGTGCATTACAAAAGCATTTTTTGTCACAGAGAATACTACACAAGCCATCAGGCAAGGATCCATATTTTCCTAGCAATTTCTTTTACAGTTCAAGTGTTATCAGTAGTTTTATAGAAAAGTATTTTAGATGAGGATCTTGGAATATACATATATATATATATATATATACACACACACACACACACACACACATACCCATACATTTTTAAAACTATGTAAGCAGTTCCCTCATTTTTATACATTGAAAGTTGGTAATAAAACTCATAACAGTATTAGAACAGTAAGTAGATACTACACTGCACTGTGCTAATTATTGATAAATTAGCCCGTTATTTGTAAACTTTAGGAAAAAAAGAACTTTGAATTTTGCTGCTGCTATTAAGCCAACAGCAGAAAATTGTAAAACATGCACTTGTAGGAGCCAAGATAAAAACACAATTATGAGCCATGACTTTAAAGTTAAATGTGGTAATGAGGCAAAGGAGGCATTTTCAAATGGGCAAGAAAGCTGTCTTCCAGCAAGAAAAGTATGGAGTGTTTGGGGCGAGTGGTTTTGGTTTTACCTTTTGGAGTACTCTGCGTCTTTGATACATCCGAAGAAGCAATTTTCTTCCGCTTAGGCTCTGTTTCTTTATCTCCTGATGCCAGCTGATCTACTGGAGGCCATAAATCCATGTTAAACAAAGATATCGGCTAGTTTAAAAGTACTCTATCTCTAGCTGTAATGGCTTGTTACTGCCTGAAACAAACACCATTTGTATGGGCCTTGCTGTTCTCTACACCAGTCGGTTTGGTCTTTCCATAGAGCAATTTTCAGGAACTCCTGACACCAATCCTGCCAGCAAGATTCCCAAATACAGCCCCAGCGCTGCGGTGAATGACTCCAAAAGCGCTCTTGACCACGCAGCACTCTTCCCAGACGTACCACTGCCACTCAGCTGCCTTCCTCTACAGCTCTTACCAGCAGCTTCAAACCAACTTTGTGATTATGGTCACAAAAATCTCAACTTCTTTATAATACAAACTACCAAGCTTTCTTGAATTAATCTAGCTCGAGATCCAACAGCAATGTTTCAGCTTCATTACAGAACCAGACAAACCCAAGAGAATATGTTATCGGATTAATCGGCTCTAGAGAAAGCTCAAAATCAACATTTTAAGATTTTTCTGGAGACAAGGAGTTTGACAGAGTCTCCTCTATTACGAGATAAACAAGGTCTTTGGGTTTTAGCCTACCAAAGCAGTCCAACTGCCAGGAGAAGAGTCACACATCAAAAATATCTGCTTTCTTTATAATTTCCTATTCAAATAATCTAGATACCAGCATGTCCTAAACAAGGTTAATGCAATAAATCCTTTGCCATAAGAACAAAACCCAGGAAGCTGTCGAAGGAACGCAAAGTTTCAGCATCAGTCTCTTGCATCCCTTGATGTTTCAGCAGATTGTATCTCACCGCAACACACAAAGTTTCAGATTTGCCATCTTTACTAGCTGCAGTCTGACTGTCATCCTTTGAACTGCTGGCCTGAGGCAATCAATAAATCCTTTCCTATTTTGCTGCTGGTTTCGGATTTTAAGACTTGAATAACAAGATTTTACCTGCTTTAACCTCTCCTCCCCACAGTCTTCCTGTTCCACTTCTCAAGTTCTGGAGGAACTAGTCCTTTCCCAAGTCCAACTCTTTTGCCCGAGATTTTTACTATACAGAGAGGGACTAAAATCACTTATTTACTGTGCATCAACTATATTTATTATAATTTGTCACTACCAGTTAGATCAGAAATCAACTCAAGGGCTTGGATATTTTAAGAAGTCTTTTTACAGCTAACTTGCTAATAGAACATAGAAGATATTTTGCATTTTCAGTAAATGCCTTTGCTAATCATGGGGAAGCTTATGTTCTATAACATTAACAAGATTAAAACAATATACAGCATTTAAACATTTTTGGGAGTGTATACAGTTAACTCATCCCTTTCCTAATGTTTATAGAAACTGAAGTTTAAAATTACTCTGTTTTAAGCAAGATATCTGCTGCTTTTGCAGCTCCTCCATACCTGCACTACTCGGCTTGCCCCTGCTACGCAATGAGCATGAGATGGGAGAAAAGCTTTTCCAAAGCACTAGAACAAAAGGTGCTGTGTCAGGGCTCAGCTGCATCAGCAGAGACAGAAAGAAAACTCGATACTAGCGGACTGCATCACCCACGCTTTGGCCAAAACTCTTCTTGTTTGTTGGTTATATATAGCTCTCCCTACTTGGCTCTGTATTAGACTTTCTTAACCCTTTGCTAATTCCATGCTACAGACGTTCTACATTTTTTTTCTCTAGATCCAGCTTGGAAGCTTACTTCTTTCTATCTGTGTGTCTATTTCATTTGACTCGCTTGTTTTAATGAAGTCTGACCCTGTAATTTAAGACTATAAATAATCTGTACAGTGTTAGGTAGTTTACCAGGCCTTGCACTAAAGGCAAGAAAAGAAACTATTTTCCCCAATTTTAGCCATCATAAACACCAAATGAACACTTTAGATCAACGTGCCCCTTAATTTTACATCAAAAGAAAGATGCACTGTAAAACACATTAATAAAATACCCTACCTGCAGGCTGTTGTTCACTCTCAGTCTCTGTTTCCCAGCACCTCTTTCATTAACTTTGTCAAAGATTTGCTACAAGGATCTCTTCATGTATTGCACTGATTACAAGCATCTCATTTCCTATTTCCTCTCTAGAAACTATGAGAGGCTCCTTACCTTTTGACTTTGAGATTGCCATCATTTCTTCTTCTGGACTCATATTTCCTAGAATTTCCATTTCTTCTGGTCCTGCAACAGCAACAATATCCTCCTCTTCTGGTCCTGCAATGGCAGCAATTTCTTCTTCTTCTGGTCCTGCAACAGCAACTATATCTTCGTCATCTTCATCCTCGTTCAGATTTTTCCCTGGGAAAGTATTTTCTTCTTCCTCGTCCTCCTCTCCAACTTCATCTACTGTAACAAAGTTTAGTTCCTCTTTTAGACGATTGAAATCAGCCAGAAAATCATCTTCATCTTCATTAACTTCATCCAAAGTCACGAGAGGGTTATCTTCATTCTCCTCTTGTATTTCATCTACTGTCACTAAAGCACTGGGATCATCAGGCGCCTGGGAGGAAGCACCATCTCCAGGATCCTCCGCAGCCACTTTATCGTCCTCCTTCTGTTTCAGCACATCCTCGATAGTCAACTCGGTAGGCTCGTTCAGAGGCAGCTCTTCTACTTCACCGATTTCATCTACAGTTAGCAAGGGTTCAGCTTTCAAATCCTGCTCCTCAAAAACTGACCTGGGGACATCTTTTTGAGAACTAAGGTCCTCCTGTTCAGATATCTCATCCAAAGTAACAAGCGACTGTGGATCCTTTACTGCTTCCGACATAAGTTCTTCCTCTTCGATCACTTCATCCACCACAACCAGGCCCTGCGGGTCACTGAGCGCTTCTAAATTAGCAGCTCCCATTAGCTGTGCAGTCCCATCCTCCTCCTCACCGATTTCATCCAAAGTGACAAAAGAGAGTTCGGTTTCAGCAATGCGCGCTGCTACGGAGCTCTTCCCTTTCCTTCTCTTGGAACTAGGCTCAGAAGAGTTGTTATCTTTAGCACCATCTTTTCTCTTTCCCCTCGGTGGATTTTGCCGTGTTTTAATGGGAGACTCGATTTCCTCTATGACCTCATCCACAGTAACAAATTCATCCAGGTTAAATGGAAACAGCTCTTCTTCCTAGGAAGTGTAAAAATGTGAATATAACGAAGTTTAACATTCACCCAGTGACACAAACACCTCCATCCACAAGGTGCCTAATGAAAAATACCCACAAATTGAAGCTGGCTCAAGAGAGGGGAAAAAAAAAAATGCAACTTGACTTGAGGGTCAGAAAAAATGTTGAGGCCTTCAGTCTCGTGGAAGTTTTCATTACCAGCATTTGTGTTAAGTAAGCAGATTTAATTCAGAAACCCAAAGCATTTTTCAAAAACGCACCAGATGAATAGACAAAATTTACATTTATTAAAAGAACTGGGCTCTGAATACTCATGCATATTTTGCACTCACTTGCAGGAAGGCTAGTGAAAAGATGAATACCTCCAGAGTATCCTTCAAAAATACTATTATCTTGTGTCAACATCTCATTCTCTTCCCTAAGCATATGCTGTTGGCCGCTGCTACAAAACAGGAGACTACATTAGTGTTTCGATCCAGCAAAGTCATCTGTCTCCTGACGACTATTCACTGTTTTATCCTGCCTCTTTGGTTTCAATCTCCTACCAAACACCTCGGTTTCAGAGAGGCTCTCCGACACACACAAGAAGACCATTTTCTCCTTTCTGTTAAGGTCTGGCTAGCCCCACAGACGCTCTGACGGACTTGCTGCTCCTCCCTGTGCCGGACATCTTTTGTCAGGGGGCCGGGGACAAGCTCCAGCTTTCTGGCGAATGCCTTACTGTGTTCTTTTGTTGAAGCTGCCAGAGCCTGACCCTTCTAATTCCCCCGCCAGTGGCACGGCTCTTACTGGAGTCCGTCTTGCACCTAAAACTCCTCCTACCCTGCAGTTTGACCACGCCAGCTTCCATCAGGGCTCAGGCAATTTATTCTAGGACCACTGGATAGAATGAGCAGCAGCTTAATGCCGTATGTAGCTGAGAGCCTGCGGAGGAGGATGTATGGATAGATGTTGACTTTAATAAAAGACTGAATTAACACAAATTACTTTTAGGTTATTTGAATAGACAGTCGTCATATTTTTTCGAATACAGTATTATGTGCTTTGTCCACTGTAAAATAGCTATGCTTTTATAATCAGGATGGAAGGATAAGGGGGATAAGATGGTTACTCATAGTCAATTAATAAATTCAGACAGTAAAATGCAGCCCAATATCCATTCCACTCCAAATTATGCATTCAATTTCTTCAATGAACGATTCTGAATTTTTTTTTTTTTTACTCAAAATAGTCCATCCTACCACCAAATACTGGTCAGTATCTAACACAAGAAGAGTGAAAAAACTCTTGTCAAACCAGAACTTTAAGGCCAAGGCAAGGTGAACTTTCCGCTGTTAGAGATTAAGACTGCAGCTAAGAAATACCAAAAACAGTCCTCCAGCAGAAAAAGTAATCTGAAATTCAAAGGCTACGTGCCTTTTCTTCCCCTTCTTTTTAAAAAGCTAACAAATACTAGGAATAATGTGTGCCTCCACCCACATTCTTATGCAAAAACTTGAGGAATATTTAATGCAAGGTGGACACAGTAGAAAAAAAGAGCATCTGGTTACATTTCAACTGAAATCAAACATTACTGTATTCTTTCTTCCACAAAAAGGAAAACACAGATCTTGGTTCTTATCAGCTATGTAAGAGTGAAGAATAAAGCAGTGAAGTAATTCACATTCCAAAGCCTTTTTTCAAAAGGTGCAGAATTTCCTTTTGGGGATTAACAAACACATCTGGAACATCAGGTATGAAAGCGTTCTCTATTACCATTGCTAGCACCAACTTCACAAACACACTGTGCTGGTGATGTGAGAAGTTTATGTGGCTTAAGATTAATAAAAGGATTCAGGTCTCCAACTTTATCTCAGAAATCCCTTTTCCATAGGGACCCACTACTTACCTGGTAGATCTTTGATATGATCCTGTAACGCTACATCTACAAACTCATCAATACGGGTTTTTATTACCTTCCTTCTGCTTTTCTTTCCCAAAGCCCAAGCTATCTAAGAGAGATAGCGTGTATCTCTTTTCACCTTCCTGTAAAAATGCAGACTCTTTAGCAGCTGAGCCTACAGGCTCCCACGCCCTCCCAACCCACTGGAAATATCTTTGCATGGAAGAGGTACCATGGATGGAGATGTTCTGACTACCTCTTGTTATAAAAAATCATTTGTGAAGATCTAGAAGACTTCAGCCTTCCTTCCTCTTCTCACAAGCATGACGACGAATAAAGATCTCGCGCAGGTAACTGGAGAACTACTTCTCTCTCTCAAACAAATGATATCCAAGACCAAAAAACACCTCCTCTTAACACTCACTTCCTGAATTAAGTTTCTCTTCCAAATTACTTGGCTTTGCAGCTTTATGCCCATAGTCTGTAACAACTAGTAATACAAAAAATTCCCTAGGGAAGGATGCTAAAGATTCTTAGCACACACACACACACACACGCTTCCAAGACAATACGACTTTAAGTTCATTTACAGTTACCATCCTTACCTCTTTTTGTTTTGCATTGCTGCTAGTGCCACTCTTTGAAGTTTTAGTATTGCCACCAAGAGAAGCCTGCAAAATTAGACAAAAGTTCACATGAAATCAGTTAAGCCAACTAACCTGTCCACAAGAGAAAAAATAATTTTTAAAAATCAGCTATTTTTTCCCTTAATGAACTTTTTTAAGTTGTCCAGATTGCTGCTTCTGATCACATGCTTGGCAAATACAGAACTAAGCCAACCATCAGCGGTAGAGTCCAGGCATACAGTCTCTAGCAAAAAGTCACAGGTAATACCTTGCTTAGTAGCCTCTTTTCAGTAACCAGTGTCTGTGCAGGACTTGACAAAGCAAATATCAGCTCACAAAAGGACAGAAAGCTTATTAAATCCCATTCAGCACTAATCCGAGAACATAAAGTTAAGACACTCGATAAAGACTCACTTCAAAAATACCTGCCTGCAATTTTTTCCAAGTAGCATTTTCAAACCAGTTACATATCTGCATTGCACACACTGCTTCTAAAAGCAACTGGTTGCCCGCCATCTCGCTATTCCAACTTGGCTGTTGGCCCAAACCAGCCGAGTGATTTACGGAAAAGGGAAGGGGAACATAACCGCATTGTCCCATACTCAACATCTGAGAGAAGCATGGAGTTAGTTACTGATCAGGCACACTGAACCGGCCTTCCTGCCCTCCTCACCTTATTGCTGCTGTTGTCTTTCTTCATGTTGGATGATCTACTCTCTCCCTCTTGAGACTGTTTTGAACTAGCCCTAGATTCCACTCGTGAGTCCTTCTCTTGCTGAGGTGAATTCCTCCCATTGCCTGCCTCTCCATCAACGACAGAACTTCTGCTCGCTTTACATCTGCCGCTGCCATCTCCCAGGCTTGACGGGCTGCTGCCAGGTCGCGGATGACCCTCTTCTTTTGGCACAATCTTCTTCTCCACCGCGGCTGGGCTTCGGCTCTCGGGTTTCGAGGGAGCTTTCTGCTCCCCTCCTTTACACAGGGAAGGCTCATTTCTCTGTACTGGAACCCTTGACTTCGATATATCCGGAAGAGACACCACTGCCTTTAAAATCATTTTACCAACAGAGGAAGATTCCTTGACAGATAAAGAGGAGTTTAACGTAACTGCTTTGCAGGTTTCATCGGTTTTTGCTGGTCCTGTTCCTTTATTTTGATGGACTTTGATTAAACTTCCCTCGTTGCTCTCATTGACAGCATTTGCAGCATTTTCCACAGGAGCCTCAACCTTGGCCACAAATTTTTCAAGTTTCTTCTCTGTCTCTGCCCCAGTCTTCACCAAAAGCTTTCCAGGGTTCTCCTCTGCAGCTCTTCCAACTTTGACCACAGACTCTTCTGGTTTCATCTCTTTGTCTGCTCCAGCTACATCCAGTTTCTTCTCCACGGCTGCCCCAGTTTTAAGTACAGGCTTCTTCTCTGTTACCTGAATTACAGGCGTTTCATGCTCTGTTTTCACAGCATCAGAAACAGGATTTTTTTCAGGAGCATCCGACTTGTTGTTCACTTGTGTGACAACAGATGACACCACCTCCACTGAAGCTGCAACAGAATCAGGGGGCACTGCTTCAGGGACGGCCCCTGTCGTATCCCCTGCTGCCAGCTTCACAGCACAACCTGACGACACATCTTCAGCCTTGCCCACGTCAGACGATTCTTCTGCTGGTTCGATGGCAGAAGATGACAATTCTTCATCTTGCTCTTTAATTTCCTTCTCTGATGCAGATACAACAGCAGATTCGGACGACTTTGGTACAGTATTATCTTTAACTGCCTCTTCTTTCCCCACACTGGAAGGTGGCAGCAGCATCTCTTCTGACTTCGCTTCAGATGACTTGGTATCAGCGGATTTGATAGATGCCACAGTAACTTCAACTCCAGGGTCCACTTTCTCTGCAGACGTTTCTGCCAGTCTTGCAGCAGACTCCCTTACTGCTCTTTCGAGATGGGACTCAGAGGGCTCTATCTGTACTGCTGACATCTCGTCTTTGACATTAGAGATGGAAACAGGTCCTTTCTTTGCCACACTAGGCTCTACTGGAGGATTAGCAGCTGCTGTTTGCACCACTCCTGATCCCTCTGGATATTTTTTCAAGCCAGAGCTAAATGCATTTAAAAAAAACAGAAGAAATCAAACTATGTTGAGAATTCTACAGTTACCAGAAACCTCTTGACGCCAATGGTGGGGGATTTCCTGATGCATTAGTGCTTAGCATTTGGAGACCTAGCCTATCAGCATTAAAATGGTTAAAAATATGGAGGCGAATAACTGATTAGTTTTATGCTTCTGTTTAATCCACCTCAGTACCGCAAGCCTCTCACACTCTGAAGTGCATTACTTGTAGTCAGACCTCTGAAGGTAGCACTCACTACAGATGTGCCCTGTGACCTCAGCGCTGACATGAACTCCTAAAATTTAGATCCCCTGATGCAAGGCAGACTGTGAAAGTGCATATACAGCAAAAATAAAGCTTCAGTCTCCCTGTACAAAGGAATTACCAGAGTATTGTTATGTTTGAAGACAGCAGACTCTGCAGTCACCAACCTAAAGAACTCTTCCAGTAGCTAGGAGCCTGAAGTTTGTTCTTTTTTTTGGTTTTTTTGGTTCAGGTTTGGGGGGAGGGAAGGGTTGCTTTGGTTTTAAACTGCATTGAGCTGGCACAATAGCAGGGAACACAATACATGCACAGAGGCTCCTTTTGGCCAGGCTCTGTTTTCCCTGTATAATCCCACTGTCAGCTCCCAGGACAATAAAGCCCAAGATGGCAATGCAGAGGATAGCGCTTTTCAGAGAACTTCGGTTATGGTAAGTGCATTATTCTTCTCTGAACAAAGAATCCTCCGTAGACGATCTTGGGAGACATTGAAATTAGGGATGTCTGTGCCTCTTTTCCCACAAAGCTCAAGAAAACGAGCACCCCAACACCTCATGCATCTCTAGAAGGAAAGGTGCCGAAATACCAGTGCTGACAATCTTGCTAAGTGTTGAAACAAACAAAAAAGCGGCAAACACACATAATTAACCAATGGTTATGCACAACGGAGCAGCCTGCGCTATGGTTTCTCAGAACCTATGTATATGAATAAAGGGTGCACATTTGTATAAAACTTCATGAAATAAAAAAGAGCAGAGAAGCCTGCCATTTTGGTAGTACTCCCAGCACGATGTCAGCAAGAAGATGGAAGGCTAGATCAAACGGAACTCAACACTGACGAAAAGGTTAAATCTTGAAGTGGCCAGATGCGAGGGTTAATGAGATGAAGACACAATACATAGAGTCAACAAAAAGATGAAAACAGGCAAACGCAGTTAACATCTGTGCTACACAAGCACAACAAAAACACCAATCTCCAAGGTTTCCTCCAGACCTGAGGGCACTGTCCTCTGCTGCTACAAAATGCGAGAGGAGAGAGAAGAAGGGATATGAATTGCTCTTCAAAATCAGCAGCAATTTAAAATTGGCAGAGATGTAATACGTCATGACTGTGCATCAGATGGACACTTGCAACACGATATGAGGGCACTCCTCCGCCAGCAAAGCGGCACGACTGCAGCGTTTTGCGGCTTGGCAGGCGGTGATGGAGCGTGTGTGCTCTCAGCGGCGCCCCACAAAATGCTGGTAATCTCCTTCGGAGCCCAGGCGGCTCCGCTCACAGTAACTGAAGTCTTATGAAAGAAAAGCAACCTCACTCATTCCAACATCCCGCTCATCTCCAACAGGCTCCTTAGACCTGTAATCAATTTAAATTTGTTACCTGCAAATGTTTTGGGGTACGTGTGCCTCATGAGTGGCTAAGCAGTCGGGGCTGATCTGCTTTTTATGCCACAGAATTGGTTTACTCAGTCACAACACACAAGATATTTTGTGACATCAATTAAACATTGTTTGTGTTCCAAAAGCAAAACCCACTGCAGTTAATTTTCTCTTCTATTTGAGCATCCTACAGACCACCGAGATTTATGTCTCACGTGGCTGTGTAGCAAAACACTACCTGGATAAGTCAGAGCACAAAGCCCAGAAATGCAGCTCTGAAAGCCCAGGTTTGTCACTGATGCATAGAAAGCTTAATTAAATACAAGCTCCAACATCTTGCTAAACTGTACCCTACAGCCTTTGTTTATACACTTTTTTGCAGGGAATGGAAAAACATCAGTGAACACTGGAACCATACGCTAACTACAAAGCTTACAGTAGTAGCACACACATATTAACCTCTACACAATGCAAATGAGATATTAGTTTCTGAATCCTCAGGACTTTATGTCTCCTTTCATGTCAACACCCACCCTGTGCCTTCCACAAAGCCCTGGTGGTCTCCAAAATTCACTGGTAGATTCGAACCAGACTGTGAAGCAGTGGAAGGAAAGCTCTGTAGAGGCAGTAACGCACAGAGATCGAGACGAGTGAGCCTGACGAAGCACCAAGGTGCTCGAAATGACACTTAAAGACCTGTTAGGCATCGGGAAAGGAATAGCACGTACACCTGCAAGACAGATTGCCTGCAGAGAAGTTAGCGTAAAGGGTGAAACCAACAATACCTGGTGCCCAGTTCCTGCATTAGCTGCCACAGGCAGGCACTACTGCCTGAGTTAGCAAGGGAAAGGCTCGGAGAGTTCAGCGCTAGAAACGCCAGCACGGAGGCTGCGCCACAACGGAGACACAACCTGCTTCCTACACGTCAGCTCAGGATTAAAAGGAGCAGTGGGATGGTCCTGGAGTCTTAACCTGGCCAAGAAAAGGTTCAGCTATTTTAGCTGAGGAAAACAAATCCCAACAAAATGCAGCAGCACCCTTGGAACGAGCAGAGGCATTTACATCAGTCACCTCAGCCGCAAGATTAGATGAACTACCTACTCGGGCTGGACAACAACTGAGCTTCCAGAAGCATTCCAAAGTTTTTTCAGGATCATCTCAACATCCCAGGCAACCTAGCGGGCAGACCCTTCTGCTCCCCAAATTTTGCTACTCCTTCCCTCCCCAGAAACAGGTGACAAGGTCTTCAGATATATAATAATATTTAAGATATTTTCTGCTTCTTATGAAGTGTAACTGAAAAAAATAATCAGCCAAGTCACAAAGGCTGATAAGGAGAAGACAGTTGCCTCAGACAAGGAGAATGTGTGTAGTGTTATTTGTAGGGAAAAATGTCAGGTTTCCTATCTGGATGCTCGGCAGTAGCTGGGATTCATGTAAGTGTCACTTGTTTTGATTAACTACCACCACTAGCTAAAGCCCACCAGTCTGGAATCAAAAAGGTTATCTGAATGTCTGCTTACATGTGAGTCGGAGACAGTTTAGAAATGAAAAGCTTCCAAAATTGACTAGGGTCTGAGTAGAAATTTCATGAAATTAGGAGTGCCTAACTTTACTTTTGAGGAAACAGGTTTTGGAAATATAGTAACAGTCCATAACAGTATAATGGCATTACTTGAAATTGAAGTTTAGGACCATTATTACACAGTTTTGTTTTGGTTTTTTTTAATGATAAAACTTATCCAGAAATATGGATTTGAGTCACAGAAGGTGTTTTAAGTCATATTTGTTAACAAGAACTCTTATAATGATCTATCCATTTATAAAAAAAACATAATCAACACTCTAAAACCAACAAATAGTTACTCCACAATGAGAAATTTTACTACAAGCAATGTCCATAAAACAATTTTAAATGGAACATACCAAAACCACCATTTCCCATTTCTAGGTTCTGACGTTAATATAGCATCCAAACATTTTTTTTAAATCAATTCAGGGACCTGTATCACAGCATGAATAATGTTAATAAGTTAAACAAGGAAGTTTTGGTTTATTTTTAGCATTTGGAAACAGAAACAATAGAGCCAGGTGCTCTGACAGAGGAAAGCACTATAGGACAAAATAAAGCAATCACTCCCTGGTTAAATACAACAAAAAATTGTCTTACCAACACGTATATCCAAACATACTTTCCAGGACCTGTGGTAAAATCCTGGCCAAATTAGTAAAACAATAATAACTCAACGAACTACAGAGAAAACAGGATTTCACTCCATTTGTCCACGTTCTTTGAAAGCCCCAGATTTCAAAGAAATCACAAACATTACAGCTCTACAGCAATACACTACACGTCCTGCACACACAGAACACACGAAAGCTTGAAAGAAGTAACAGCAGGTAACAGTTGATGGATCTCACAGTGGCCTTTTCATCAAGCTCAGTTAGAGAGATGGCTCAGCAATTTGCTTAATCTTGGATATACAGTCCATGAACAATATAGATACATAAAAAAACCTTAAATACTTGAAAGGCATACCTTCCTTTGCTTGGTTCCTCTCTCTTCACTTCTTTTTTCACAATTTCAGCCTGAAAGGCAAAAATCAAGGTTCAGCATCTATGACTTTCAGAAGCATCAGCACAGAATTTGCCTAACCCAGCTAATTAATTAACACCCTGAACCCAAATTTAGGCATGCATCACCTAAAGATCAAAGGACAGTTAGTTGTTCTAAAACTGTTCCCCACAGAATACCTATTTCATGAGATGACAAATAAAAGTGCATGGCAACGTGAGAGATTTTACTAACAGTCTGCTAGACAGAACATGTGGCACACCACTAACTGTTTTGTTCTTCTCATCTTCAAAGCTGTCACAGTTTTGAGCAGAATTAACTTTTAGTCTGCGATATATTTGGGGGAGAGGGATGTTAAACACGTCTTTTCCCAGACAGCACCTTTTCTCCTGTACCAGCGAGGATGCTAACAGCTGCAGAGCTCTGGCGGATGCAGTTAGATTGACAGACAACAGCAGCACACCTTTTCGAAAGACAAATTCCATTCCAAGTTGAGCAACTGTCTACAGAAAACCCAAGGCCAGTTCCTATTCCCTTAAAACCTGCATTCACTTCTTGTAGGATGACTAGGTGTTTCTACTTTCCGTTCTGTAGAATAAACTTGTGGAATAAATGTGAAATGAAATCATGTCTTCTGAAAAAAGAGACAATGACAAATCGTTCAGGCTCTGCAGCTATCACAGTTAGTAGCGTAGGTCCAAGCAATCAAAAAAAAAAAAGAAAACCCTTTAAAAACTCAAGTGTTGATATCTCAATCTCTTTTCTGAAGGCATTCTACAAACTAATTTGAAGGCAACCACTATTAGAAAGAACATCAGATAAATTCAGTGCATGTAGAATTCACTTTAATCTTTTATTTATGCACATAATTCCAAAGAAAGTTTCCCCTTTCTAAAAACATTTATTCCAGAGAAGCCTTCAGTTTTGCCTTTCTAAAAACATTTATTCCAGAGATAAGTCCCAAAAGTAATTTGAACATGTTACAATGAATTAAAAATTATTTTGTTTTTCCTTCAGACTAGCTTCTGATTGAAAACAGCTTATGGCAAAGGGAGCTAAAAGCTTAACGTTCCTATGGTACGTAGGCGTACCATCCAGATTCTGCCAACATAACCGAAAAGACAGACAAGAGGTAACAGACTCAAAATGCAATGAAGAACAACAGATGGAAAAAACTCTGTTTTCCCCCTCAGCAGTGTGACCAGGCATTTTTCTCTCCACCTCAGACATAGATAAAATAAAGCTTAGAAGTGTATCTCCAAAGTACAGACTTATTTTAACATTTGTGCAGAAGCTGCGACAGTCACATTGACAAAGCCTGGAATGACACCCACAGCCCCCATGCTCTATGATTCTGTGTTCCAGTTGTATATCTTCCTTCACCATTACAGCAGTTTCCCCATATTTTTGTTATTTCAGCAGTGTTAAATTCAGACATTATCACAAAATTACAGAAACAAAACTATAATGTGATTAAGCAAGCACTTACATTACTGCTGTTACTATGCCACTGGCATCAGTTACTGCTATCTGGCTGGTCAACCTCTCTAAATCAGATAAGCACTCTGTATCACCCCAAGTGTGCAGCTGGAAAGAAATATTATTTTGAAAACAGAGTGTGAATGCCATTCTTTGTCGGCACTGAACTCTGCTCTGATGAAACATTTATAGTGACAAAGGCACGTTATTCTCTTGCTACACAAGATATAGGGAACAGCTATAAAAAGCAGATTTGAATCACGCAGCGTTGCCACAATGCATCCTTGACAGATGTTCCTTAGCATGAGCGCTTTAATGAATGATATTTTGTTTACTTTTCAGTGCTAAGGGAGCTTATTATTTACATTTTCTAGACTTGAGAAAAAGCTCCTAGGTCTGAAGATTTGGTTATTTTCTTCAGCTACAAAGTTAGTCTAATAAAAGATATTACTCTTAAATGCATCTGACATCATCAAACACAATTATAATTTATGTTCTTTAAAACGAGCTGAAGTTCACTATATAAACTGAAATACAAAGTAAAGTGGCTCAGAAGAAGAGCATATTTTGTCCCATACAAAGAGAGTCAGCAATGGGGAGAATCATCCCTGCAACGGGGAAGAGGAGAGAGAGGAAAACTCTTGGAACATCTAATCCAGGCTCTTGCACCTAGCAGAAAAGAGGACCCTACAGACCTGCGCTCACCCGATTTTAGCTATCAGCACCTCACCTGCAGTGGGACGCAGCAGCCCACCTTACCCTACCCTGCCTTACCGACAGTACATGTGGCTGGCGGAGATGCCGTGTTCAGAAGGAAAGTTAAACCAGTTCTCTGAATCAAATATGCAACTCAAAAGCATCTTCAGTGTTATTATACTGAATCTAGGCTGGTTAATGGGAAGTCACTCCTAACGAACAAACCGTACCCCTTCAGCCACGGACGGAGGCCCAGAACGACAGGATGGGAAGAGCTGGGAAGGCAGGCTGACGACTGCACCTCTGCAGACATTTCAGAGTCACACTCGCAGAAACGTAAAAACTGATTTTACACAGACTAGGCTCTGCACGTGCACACTACCTGCTGATTTACTTGGAAAGGGGCACTATTAGTCTGGTCAAAAAGAGATCTGTGCACCCACATCAGATCTTGCTGTGCACCATTGTACATCCTAAATCATCACAGATGCTACTCAACAACTATCACAAGAGTGCCCTACCAGAAATGTCCTATTGACACCGTATGTCTTTAAAAACATGAATCCTAAACACGATACAGCTACCCTAAGGACTTCATAAATAAGGATGCTTTTCAATAAAGCAGAAGAAATTGCCAATACAATAGAAAACAGACCATGATACAAGCCAATGATCAGTATCCAACCTATTCTTTAAAGAAAAAAAAATAACTGAAATTCATTGTGATGCTCGGTGGAAATAATACTGACAGCTTTGTCAGCTTAGTAAGCAGAAGCACATCTGGATGACTTTTTTTCCTCCCTGATGAAGTAACAGGCTGTTGCCCTTGTTATCATTAGGCACCTGAAGTTAAACTTACTCTTGTGCTGAATAAAAGTGAAGGGAAAAAACTAAGATGCCCTGCCCCTCCAGACACACCCTTGTTTGAACGGTATTCCAAAGCCACTGAAAAGGAACTGCAACACTCAGGGAATGAGAGCTCCAAAAATGGAATTCACAAGGATTATCACTGGGAAAACAAAACAAAACAAAACAGAACAACACCCCACAGCAAAACAAAACAAAAAAAGCCCTATACACATTTTGGTCTCAATCTCGACAATTCATGTTGAACTGGTTAGTTGGTCCCTGTTCGCTCAGTTATATATGAACTTTGAAGAACAAACCTAGCTGGTATTCAAAGGAATAAAAGCCAAGCTATATACCCCTAAAATAAACTTAGTTTGGAAGATGTGGCAAGAGATGGAGGTCGATCACTGGACAAATGATTAAAATTATTTTGTTGAGTCAGGACATGAGAAAGGAGCTGAAAAATGAGAAGGCAGGGGCACACAGAACTACTGAAATAAATCCTCATGTTTGAGTGCACAGTAAACAGCGCTTCACCTCCACGCCATGAGAGGGACCGCGTCTGGATTTACGTTCTCCACTTTGGAAGCCAGAACGCTATTAGCATGTGGCTAATGTTTGCATTTCTTCCTTAAAGCTCTTTATCTATCCAATGCAACATGCAGTAAGTTCCTTCTTTTCTGGTGTTCAGCTGCTGCAGCTTGCTGCTCCTTCAGCAAATCACCAGAAGTAAAGTGGGAGCTGCTCAATACTGCAATTAATTTCATTTCTAAGACCGAAGATGGAAGCAGCTGTGGGTGCACAGACCAATGCTGACATAGCAACCGAGTCTGGAATCAAGAGGACTAAAGCAGATGAACTGCTAAAGATGAATCAAACTAGATCAGAAAAAGACTCCACTAATTTCAATTATCAATCCTTTTCTAACTGGTACTAAACAGCTGCTTTCCTCCTTTCTTCCTTTTCCTCTTTATCCTTCATTAAGAAATACTTTCATCGGTGGAAAGAGATTCCATACGTGTTTGTAAAACAAAGAGACAAAATAAAGACAAACAGCAACACGTACTTTCACACCTATGCCACATCCCAGAATACAGACTAGTTGACCCAGTTCCCACCTGCTGCACAGTTTTCACTCTCATCCACAATGACAGCAAAGAGTGCAGGAAATACTGACATCGTCACCGTTAGCTGCTCTTCATGGAAAGGTGGTTCTACTCCACAGAAATAATGTATCACTGAAAGGAAGAAATCTTACCTCAGCAGACTCTCCTTTGGGTGACAATGTACAGGTCAATGTATGCTCACCCATATTGTACGGATATTGCTTCAGGAAGCTGTACATGGACCTGGCTGACTTGGCACTATCCAGCTGCAGAATTGCCTAAAAGGAGAAAAGCGCAAGCTTCAGATGGCGGTTACTTCATCTTATTTCTGTACTGCAGAACAAGTTTAGTATAGTCAGCTGGTTTAGCACGTGATATCTAGTACTCCTGAAGGGTTTCAACATCTTCATTTTAAATTACCTATAAGCATAATTTTTTTATTAAATCCTATGTTCCGCATATAGAGAACAGTGGATTCTCTTCTTTCTGAGAGGCTGAAGAAAGAAATCTCTCCTGTTGGGAATTATCTTTAGAACTAAATAAGTAATAGCATGACAAAACAGTGGAGCCTAGAGCTTCACAACCCACACGTGTTTAACATTCCGGCTTCTGGACACGTTTAGCTTTGATTCTGCTGTAACTCACGAGCATCTTCCCATGGGGGCGAGGGGAAGTGCATGCCCACAAAAACCACTGCAAGGTTACATCTATAAAGGAAACAGTAAAATGAACTATACACAAGAGTTCATCTGCTATACTAGAAATCCCTCACTTTACGTTTTAGCTATCAAGTGAAATTAAGACAAGTTTTATAAGCCACCTTCAAAATTTTCCAGCTATCCAAGTTGTGTTCTAAAGCTGGTATTAACTGTATTACCCCTCTCTCTTTCTCTCTTCTTTTTTTTTTTTAATATATTTTATTTAAAGCAAGCCTTAAATAAGCCACCCCCTTTTGTCTTTTTCCTTAAAAAACACCTCTGCCCTTCTGGGATCTTTACTACAACTCTGGCTATTGAAAACAGATCAGAAAGTATGTGATGGAACAGCTTTCTATTACAAAGTGCTGATTCAATGGAATTAAAGCATTTGATGTTCAATTCAACGAAATTAGTTGAAGGTCTAGAAACTGGCCCTAGATGTGTTACTGACTGCAGAGTTCTCTTTATTGCATTTGAAAATTTTAAAAAAGGAGTTTTAGTTTCAAAAAAGAAAAATACTATGTTCTTTTTAAAAGCATCTTCACCTGTTTTATGGTTTATTAGCAGATGGAAACTTAAACTAGCTCAAAAT
>JAVJGG010000054.1:47640909-47652986 GCA_035590195.1 Aviceda cuculoides
ATTTTTTTTTTAAAGTTTTTTTCCCAAAAAGGTACTTTGCACCATAGGAAAAAAAAATACTTACCTTGTTTCTATTCTTCATTACAACATAATGATCTACTTTTCCAAATCGAAGTCCCACACAAACTGCTTCAAGTTCTCTGTATCCATCATCTGGCAAGTTCCCAAGATGCACAAACTGATTATGAATAGTTTCAGTATTTACCTAAATAAAATTGATGACAAAACTTCCTTTATTAGCAACTACTGAACTAGGTTAGAAAAGCCCCACAGAAAGCTGCCGTATCTCCCAGATCTTACCGAAAAAGAGCATTCACATACATACAGTGTTCACATTTTCAGATTCACATCAGATTTTCCATTTTTTATGCAGTATATCAAAAGAACCAGCTATACTTCCCAGTAAAGAATAACAAATTTAAAAGGATCAAGTTGAGTGTTTTATTTTAAATCATCTTTTATTTTTTTAACTAGTAAAAGTCTCTTTAAGGAGCACTGCAAAATAAAGTGGAAGTTTAAATAAATTTGGTATTTTGAAAAGCAGACACTATCTAGTCAGTTTATAAATTGGTCAAGGCATAGAAACCTATCTAGAAGACTCCAATCCTGGTTTTTAAATCGGAGTTTCGTTTACTTGATCAGTTTGTAGTAGCATAAAGATCCTCAGCCAAGTATTATTTCTTGTGTTTTGCCATTTTCAAACACAGTTGTCGCCACCAGCACAGGGACACGTTATCAAGGAGACCAGTAAGACCCTTCTGACCAGGAAGGATTCTGGTGCAGAACGTACGAGTGTGCTGACAGCAAGCGGAAAGCCACCCTCAGCCACGCAGTGCCAGCAGCACCGTAGACTGAAGCCTGGCACCAAATATTTTGTGGAGGATCAAAGGGAAGGGCCCTGGGACACCAAGTCCAAAGGTACTAGTAGACTTCTGGAATCTTAAACAAGTCTTATTTTTAAATACTTGAAAGTTGTGTGTCTTTTAGAAACAAAATACTCACTCCCAACAAGCAAGAGATTTCCCACCCCCTCCAGGTCTGGTATGTTTTTCTTTCATTATTCACCACTTTACCAGGAGCAGAAAAGAAATATTTCACCACAAGCAGATCAGGGGCACAAGTGGGATACAGCAGCAGGGGCACTGGCAGTTAAGGACTCGGATGTTTCTGTTAGTGCCAAACAACGATCACAAGGAGAAAGCAGGTATTCCCCAGACATATTTGCAATTGAAAATTCAAGCCTTTAGGGTTTCTTGGAAAGTGATTTATTGTTGGCAGGGCTCTCTGCAATACATTTTTTAACCAAATACAATTAGCTTCTGACACCGCTATTCTTAAAGTCACTCTTGTGAAGTTCTTGTGCCAACTGTTTAAGCCCAGAGACACATATTCAGACCCAATGACTGACCATCTATCAAGAATACCTTGAAAATGTTTTTTACAGAAGACCTACAAGCTATAATTTCATTAACCTCTACCTACCTACACTGTTTGAAAATGCTTTGTACGTCAACTGCCAGCTTGCACTGTGTGCAGTGAAGGGACAGGAGGGACAATAAGGGAGACACTACACTGAACAAATCACAGAGGTAGTTTTGATAGTTAAACCAAAATACCCGTCCATAAAACACAGTGGGAAAATGGGTGGCATTATATACAGGCAAACACTGCATATTCTCCAAGCTATAATGGTCAGCAGCTTTTTGTTAGAACACAAAAAAAAAAAACATAACAGAAGGAGAGGGTCTCAAAGGACTCCTATTAAATGTTTAATTCTTTGCACTTCATGCACCATGGAGCTAAACTAAGTGAACATTTACTCATTCTATTCCCTGCTCATTCGCCCATGAAAACATACATAAACATTAAATTCAAGAGAAAGCATAATTAACAATTCAATTAGCTAATATTTCAGTATGAAGGATACTAATTCTAATTTAAAGTAACATATTTTGATAGCATGTGAAGGAAAAGTTAGGCTGCTAGCAACTTACCTCAGGGTCAGAATCTTTAATTATAGCAGTAAATATTGCTTCCTTTAAAAAAAAAAAAAAGAAGATATTATAAGATTTTAACTGTAAAATATAGCTTCACTAGCAGCAGCTAACTGGCAATCACTGACTCCCAACAACTTTTTAGTTTCCGCTTTATTAATAAAATCAACAGCATCAGCACTTCTGACATCCGTGTAATTCTCCTATCAGAAGTCCAAGACACAAAAAGACATTTAACAGAATCAGTCTTCAATAGGACCCACCGTAAGAATGCTTAAAACAGGCAGTGTATGTAAGTCAGCTTAAATACAAAATCCTGCTCTGTGATGAAATGTTACCACATATCCTAGAATTTCAATATATTTTATTACTTACTTCATCTTTTATAGTTTTATACTGAGGCACCATGTTGATGCAGAGCTGATTTCCATCCAATGACATTGGAAAGCAGGTGTAAAATTTAACCATGGAATCTGCAGATTTTCTATTTATTTCAAGATATGCCTTTTAAAATAAAGAAAACAAAAATTTTAAAAGTAATTTATCAAAAGCATCTCACATCAATGCTTGCCGCACTACATCATTGCATTTGTTAAAAAACACATTTGCTGCTTCTCTAGGTAGAAACAATACAAAATACCAAGTAGAATACCTTTTTATGAGATGATAAAATTAGCACATCCCTCAGACCTCCAAATGGCTTTGCTAGGTTGGAAACTTCCTCAACAGAAAATCCTCTCTCAGGCAAGTTTGAAATAAGAACCACACATATATCATCAAGGTCCTGTAATCAAATGGAAGTAAATATCACTGCTATTTCTTCAGCTCTAAATCAACACTGCTATATTACTGAAGAAAGCATTTATTTTTACTATGTAAAACCACCATTAAACTGAATGAAGCACTTGCTTAAAAGCATAACAATACTTGCAACTACCCCAAAACCAAAGATCATTTAAACTTTCTTAGGATTTAGTAGCAAAGCATATTATTTTTTTTTTTAACCTTCTCTAATTATGTCATATAATCACCTTAATTACTGCTTAATTGTGGATGTATCTACACCTAAGCTGATTCTGCACACACCTTAGGCTCTCTCATGTTAACTCATCAGAAATTCAAACCAAGCCACAACCCCGTATAATTATGCCACTACTTTATATCCATGACATGCCCACACATCAAATGCTGCAGGAGTCTATATGCAAATACTCCATCTAAAGAGAAGAAACCCACAGCAGGGCAATAGATATTATCAGAGTGTAAAGGAGCTTTGGTGCAACTAACAAACTCTGAGGAAAAAATAAAAAGCCAAGGAGTGAAATCCCAGATGTCTATCAAATCACAAACAGCAAGGAGCATATAAACTATTCATTATTTCTCACAAGAAATTAAAGGCAGGGGATTTAAATTGGAGGTTTTCAGACAGCACACCAACACTTAGAAATGGGACCAAGCGCGTACTTAAAACTTGCATGGATTCAATCACCTTTAGACTGACCTTGCTAGCTGGTTCTGTTGATTCTTCACTCTTTGTAGTCGTTATTGTAGCTTCTAAAAAAAGGGGGGGGAGTAGTTTAGTAGTTCAGCAGATTTCTTTAAATACTCCAGAGCTTTAAGAACTTCTTGCATTACATTTTATCATCACTGCCATTGTCAAAAACGAAATATTCCTTCATTTAACTTACAGCGACAAATGGCATTGGTGAGACACATACAGTGTTATGTAAATGCTTCCAGAAAAAACAGGTTTAAGTAGGGATAAAAAAATTAATTAAAATCCCTTGAGTTGCATGCACATGCTTTGCTGACACCGAGACCCTATCAGTTGAATTATCACAACCACAAGACTTTCTTGTGGGCACAAGGGGACCATGTAGGTGCCCGGCATGTGCCCACACAATCTTTTTCCTTCTTTCTCCTGGGACAAGTCCACAGTGATACGTGAGAGGCTCAGAAAAATACAGACAGCAGGAAATAGGAAAACAGCAATCACACAGGATAGGCAAGCACAGGTAAAGAAGAATCACTTCTACTGTAAAATGTTTGTATCTACTACCTCTAACAGGTTCAGCAACTACAACCTTGCCCTATCTCCACTAACACATGCATATAACTGAGAATTAGTATACTCTTAGGCTATGTTTAAAACAAAGTCTGTTACTAATCCGTTATAAAATATGGGGAAAATAGCATCTATTGAACCAGCTCTAGCACGCAATGTGAAGCAATGAGATTAAAAGAAATAGTGGTGGATCTGTAAACAGAACATATAGAAAGCCCAAATCCTTTGCTTTAATGAGCTGTAAATAGAAGTCCCCATGTCGCACTGAGAAGGTCTAGGTAAAAATATTATGTCCACTGAAGGATGTAAATCTTGGGGGTTTTTAGCCACTTCTGTCATCACAACGAACTGTTGTTTTATGTTTCAGTCAGTGAACCTATTCTAATAGATTTTCTTTTCTGATATTCTGTGTCATTTTAATTTCCTGGCCTCAAAAGCATTCTCATTTCGACCACAACAGCAGAGAAGTCTAGCACAGAAATGAGAAAAACCCTGTCAGCTTCCAATTTACCTTGATCAATTAAAGCTTCATTAAGCTGATCCAAATGCAATGCTGCCACCTGAGGCATCTGTGCAAGTCTCTCTAAAAAATAAATAAATTCAAGAAAACACCACAATGTTAAACTTCACATAACTTGCAACTAGCAAAGTAACTTAAAAATGGCATTATCATATCAGAATTACCTAATACAAGTGCAGGATTACTCAACCCTTTGCACTGAGTCTCTACCACCTTCACAGGCTCCGTAACTGTGTCCCCTTCTGTAATGTTCTTTGCATCTGACAGCTCCATTTCCCCAGCTTCCATTTCGGCTTCTGTTGAGAGCTGAAGGTCTTCATCTGTAGATTTTGCTGGTAGGTAAGAGCAGAAAAAAGCATTCTTTGTTTCAATATATTAAACTAATTGCTTTGCAAAAGAGGAATGAACTGCAGTATACATTTTCTGCCAAAAAATTGAGGCCTATCACATAAATTCCTGCTCTTCATTACGAATGGGCAGAAAACGTACATACAGCAAAAGCTGTGCAAAACACGTGTATGCCTGTGGTTATGTGAAAGGGTCTGCTTCCCCAAACTCATCTTCTTTCCCTGATTCTTTGCTATTCTCGATCTACAAACAGCACCGATAATCACTGCACTAGCCAAGCCACAAGGCACAAGAAGGGTGCTTCCCTATCTAACAATCTACCGCATTTGCAAGCCCAGTAAAAGGTGTGAAAAGCTTGGCCTCACTGACTTAAATATCCTTTCTGGACAGGGGCAGCGGGGCTCGGGGGACAGAACAGCAACTGCCCATGTTTTCCAAGTAAAGAGTAAAAGTTCTCATTTGTCTTACCCACAGTACTTGAAGTTTTCTTGATTTTACCATCTCCTGTCATTGTTGATTTCTTAGTCCTTTCTTTTTTACCTACATAAAATATCCAAAACCAAGTGTAAGTCAAAATGCTTATTGCCTAAGTTAATCACAAGGAATACAAAAATACATACAAAAACAGTTTAATCTGCAGCAATTCAACTGATACGACAAAAAAAAAACCCCAAAGCCTAAACCATAAGTTAATGCCAACAAACTACTGAGTGAAAGCCATGAAGCAGAATATCTTTTGTGAACTTGTTTAGGATTCTGGTGAAAAAACCTTGCTCCTGCAAAAATGTTTGTGTTCTCTTTCTCTTAAATGACTGTAAACAATTCATGGTTTCCATCTGCAAGACAGCTCTGAAATGCACTGTTACATGAATCTTAATTCCATTCTGGCAACTGGATTCAGAAGTGACCATGCTCACGAATGAATACATCTTTAAAAAGCACAATTTCCCATCAAAATAATGTCTGGTCCCTAACTTTGCTCAGAAAAATTGCTCATGAAAACCAATAAAACAAGCAACAAAAAATGATAAGGCTGTTATTTTCAATGTCTTAATAACACTTGATTTTTGTGAAGTTGTATTGCCTTTTGATGTATTTACTGCAGTTTGTCCTGTTTTCACTGAAGTACTAAAAAAAAAAAAAAATAATACTTCTCTAACAGCATGACATACAAGTTTTTCTGCCAAGTAATAACAATAACTGAAATAATTTCTGTCAGGATCAACAGAAGACCAGGGAAGAAATTTAAAACATTTGGAATACACACGGAACATAAGACACTGGGAAACACTAGCACTAACTGTGAAAGAGAATGTTAGATATGTTATACATTAGGCTTAAAGTCAACTTGAAGAATTACACGCATTTTATGGAGCCCAAAGTGCCAAACTTTTCTTCAACAGGTGGGGCAAACATTTAAAATTACAGAGTACAAGCACAGGTCAAGGTGGGGTCTTTCTATTGCTACTTGAGGGTTGTTTTTTGTGGTTTTTTTTAAAGAAAGAAAGATTGGGTTGCATGAAAAGAAGACATTTGAAAGTATAAACTAGACATTTTCTTGTAGCTCTCTGAACTTGCTTTCAGTTACTATTAGGAAAAGTACTCACATAAAAACAAAGAAATAGGAACAAAGAGGGAAGGCAATAGCAGAGGTATCATCAGATAAAAGGAAACCAAAACTTTACCTGTAATGGATTTAGTTCTCTTAGTGGTGGTGTTCTGATCTTTCCTATTGTGAGCAGGTGGGGAAAAAAAAAAATCAGGTTCAAAGGCAACTGATGAATATCAAAACAGCTAAAAAAGCTCAAAAACAGTAAAACACAAGAAACCAAACAGATATGAACCCATTTGGTTTGCAGTGCTTATCACTAAAACTACTGTATGGGATAGCAACACTTACTTTGTACTTGATGCAACTTTTTTAATATTCTGAGCCCTTTTTTTGATACTCATTTTGGCCTGAAATGGACAGAAATAAGAACTTTTATTGCATAATTTAAAATTTATATACAAATGTGTGTATACAAATAGTATTAATTAAGTATAAATATATTAATATAGTGGTTATCTTTCACTATTTGTTAGACTGATGCTATTCACAAATATCAAACTTAACCAAGAAATATGGAAAACTGGAATTAGGAAGTGCATTTTTGTATTTATTTTAGACTGCTGTTTATGAAAAGGAAATTAAAAAACATTAAAACTACTAAATCTGTTTTTCTGGAGTACATCAGGTTTTGGAGCAAAACACCAAGCTACACACAAAGTATCACACTGCTCACCACAAGGCTGCTCACCTGGCCAGGAGATGCTTTTGGCTTCTCTGCTACACTTATTTTTACCCGTTTCCCATTCACCAGCACTGGCACAGTTTCACCGTATTTCACAGCCGCTATCACAGCTTCTTTGTAGTTCATTTCCAAGAAGGCCTAAAATAAATGGCACTTTCAGTCTTTATTTATATTACAGACACAAGATACAACTCGCTGCCATTTTTTCCTTAGAAAATCTGCTCACGACAGAACTGCATGTACTTCTCTCTCCAAGTTCATGTGGAGTTTGATGAAAAAGTTCAGATTCCAGCATTATACAAAAGACATCCTACTTCCTTTAACATTTACGACTTAGGCAGCAAGCAGGAATTTATAAAGTTAACATTTCCATTTATTCCAAGATTACGTATGTGATCTTTAATGACAAACTGTTCAGGAAGTCTTAATCTATGCTCAGCTGGGGATCCAAATACTATAGTTTTTCATCGCTTGACAATTTTTTTTGCATTCTGACACAAAAACATTCCAGAGGAAAACCTACCTCGTTTCTAGAGCGAAGTACAATGAGATCACTAACTTTGCCAAATGGCTGAACAATTTTTTTAATATCTTGATCTGAAAAGCCATCATCCGGTAAATCAGATATCTGAAGGACTGTCCCACAACTTAGCAATTCCTCTCTCAACAGCTGCAAATTGAGAACAAACCAAAAATAAACACTTTCCAAGTCAAGCCCAGCAAAAGGAAGAAAAAAGGATCTGCAATAAAAACTACTCCAAAGTAGACAGACTGCTTTGTTCACTGTGGTATTTTGAGGTTTTTGCTATTTAACACACGGACAGAGTCACAATTTTGTTGTTCTACTGCTCTGTCTCAATCTTCAGTTATTAGAAGACATGGCACAGGATTACCAAGTAACACAATACAACCTTTCTGGTTTTGCCAATTACTATAGATCCACACAATTCCAGTTGTCTGGGCTGTATGGGTAAGGAGCTGCACAATTCCACTACTTTCCTTTCAATACTATCTATTATCTTTCCACAGCACTAGGCAATGTTCTCTTTGCTTATCGTTTAGAGGCTAGAAACTACCAAGGATGATTGCATCTACCATAACTAAAATACAGTCGGGTTTATAGGTGGTGTTTCTAGGAGATCCAAACGGTCAGTATGACGGACTAAGACAACTCTCCTACAACTAAGACTGGTTCTCCCACCCTTTACCGTCAGATCCTTCTTAACAGCAGTAAATTTCTCTGCCTCATCTTTTTTGCTTCACAGGGAAAAATGAACACTTTCTGCCTCCTACCCTTTACTTTTATTTACACAGTAAGCTCCTCCAAACAAAGCTCATCACTCACACTTCATACAAATAGTGCTCAGTAGAACAAGGACCCAAATTTAATGGACATTTCTTTCTGCTGTTGGAAAGCACTAGAGAAGTTTTCCTTCACATCTGTTAAAAAAACCCTTGTTGTGTAATTTACCACACTTACTTGCAGCCAGTGAATCTTTGCATTAAGATGGCAGTAACTGTGGCACAGAGTCAGCAAACAGAATGGTTAATCCTTCCACAAGTGATCCCCCCGAAATGAGATACTAACCAAATTCTTAAAATCAGAGAAAAACATTAAGAAACTCACCCTATTATAAGAAGTAGGACGAGGTCCACTGGTTCCCGTGGATAAGTATTCCTCATTCTCTTCCATTTCTTTGCTTTGGGGTAAATCATCAGTTTCAGGAGATGAAGAACTTGACCCAGGCAAAGAAGGCACATCCTTCTTTGAAGCCTTTGAAGAAACACTTGTTTTCAGTGGCTTCTTCGTATTTCCTGGCATCTTCCTTAAGAGTCCATGAGAGGGTAGTGATTTTCCTGATCCCGAAGATCCCTGCCCAGCTGCTTGAAGTGACTTGTGTTTATTGAACTCTGCTACAAAGCCAGGTCCCAAACTTTTCACTACTGCCTCCAGAGCTGCCTTTCTGTCTGTGAGCGGAAGGGAAAACAAACTGTGTTTTGTTTGTTTGTTTTTAAAAGAAAACTTATGATATATAGCTGTTTAGTTTTCTACAGTTTCACTTTCACTACCCAATTCTGATTCAATCTCGAGACTCACTGAAGTTAGAGAACCTTAATTGCACTCCAGCAGAGACAGCTTATAAATAATAATAAACCTCTGTACTATTTTCACTGTGCCGTTGTGTAACTTGACACTTTTAGTTAGACTAACATGGTGACACTGGCAATGATATCTACAAAAATCCTCATGGCTGGAGTAAAAGAATGACTGTTTACTTTTGCATGTCAGGGAATGTAAGAAAAGAAAAGAAGCTTTCAAGGCTTTGATCTTCCTCTCACATATGGATGCACAGCACTGCTTACTACCTTGATGCCTTCTGCTAAATTTTGTACCCTTCTCTGTCTTGCTCTTTGTCCTACAGACTGAAGTTTTGTTTTAAATTATTCTTAACAATCTGATACAGCATTAACTTCCTGTATGCTTTCCTTCTGTGGAAAATTTATATTTTGGTTATTTATTGCCTCTTCCCCTCATTCTTGTACATTAAAATGGCTTGCATTTTACCCTTAAGAAGATCTCTGAAACTGCCTGTTCCTTCACAACGTTTCACCTAGACTTCTTTCCCACAAGAGCTCAGTACCTCTGAATTATCTGGAAGCATACAAACAACAGAGCCACAGTACACAGATAAAAGAAAAAATCAACCTTTTAAAATTCCTCTTTTTTTTTCTGTTCAGAATTTTAAAAGAAACAAAAACTCCAAACAAACTGGTATTTCAGCTAGAGACTGAGCTTAAAATGAACTACATAGAATGACCGAGTTTACATAAAATTTCCTAGAACTGCAAACTGGAGGAAGGAAGTAAGCTGAACGGAGAGTCACAAAATGCTGCAATGAACTTAACTGTTACAAAGGGTCTTTGCTTCATTGAAAGCATTTCACGTACCATGCTCTTATCTCAACAAAATTATTTCGGAACACTATGCTTTCCTTGTACATTACACCTCCATTCGATGCACTTTCTGAGCATCACATTTTCTTTCTCCTCATCTATACTGCCTTTGCAGAACTTTTGATGCTGAAGGAAGAACCACCTTCAGTTGTTTTCAATTCTTGACTACCCTCACTGGCTTAAAAACTGATCACACTTGGAACAGACACTTGTTCAGCAGTTATTTGATACTAGTAACCAACTGCTGACACTAGGTAAGGAAGACTCCAGACCTTTTAGAACACCCGTTTTCTTTGAAGCATACTTCTCATAAAGCAACATCAAAAGAGAATTTGTTTTTAAAAACAGAATTTTGCTATGAAAAATGCCTAGGGGACACCTGGACAGATAAACCTCTTGAAATCAACTCAGTTTTCCTGAAATTAAAGGACGTTTCAATTTGGCAGTGTGTATCCACCCTCTACCTTGAGATCGGGTTGACCTCCTTGATGACCAGTCATTACTGGAAGATCTCTGAGGTCGTGGACTAGTTCTCAGTGGATTTCTTGATCGCTGCGGTGACCTTGACCTGTGTCTGGGGCTAAGTCGTCGCATCTGCCGCGGGCTTCGACTTCTTGGCCTTGTTGACCTGAAGCGGCCAGGGCTCCTGGATCTCGATCGTGACCGGCGAAGAGCATAGCTGGAGCCTGTGACCCTTGAACGTCTAGGACCGGGACTGGCAGAGTTAGAACGACGCTTTGGGGTCTGGTTTTCTTTTCTGTCACCAGCATTTCTAAGAGAATGAAGGCATATAATGAGTTTTGACAAGGTGGAAAAGAATAGTTAACCCGAGTCTGCTGAAACAGACTTTCTACAAAAGAGAACCAAAACTGACAAAGTTTAGAGCCTAATTTGTTCACAAACATACTTTACATACTGGTAACACGTTTGCTACATGAATTTAGGATAGATAGACAGAACTGAAATGAAGCAAGTAGGAGAGAATAAGACAAAGCTGCAAAGGAAACTCTGAAGTTAAAAAGCTGCAGTGCTATGAAAATATAATAGGAAGAGGAAAAGGATACATGAAAGAGTAACGAATTAGGATACTTTCCTTGCTTCTTCCAAATTTAGTTTGCAAGTAAGCACCCTTGAGACATAATGTCTGAAACTGAAAGAGAGATTTGAGAGGACTACATAAATATACATCCACTGCGAACTTATGCTACCTAGAGATGTCACGTTTATGAAGAGCACAGAAAGAAATAATGGAGAAGAGATCCATGAGAGCAATAGTCCCTCTTAGAGACACGGAAAGTAGTCAGGCATAGGAAAACCCTGACAGATCACAGAAGTAAAAGGGAAAACCTGGAAAACGCACAGAGTATATGCTTGAATGTCTTAACAAACCAGTGCCATTTATAAAAAGCAGAGACTGTGAAGTGATTTACCAGAATGGTAGCAAGCTCATCGACCTTGCCCCGAGACTGCACCCAGCAGCTCTGCACATCTGTGATCACCAAGAGCCTACAGCTGTATTCTAATTCTCCCAGCTGGAGATGTGCTGTCATCAGGAAGGATTTAAGAAAGCACCACCCTGAAAAACAACTCCTGCCCCACTTGCAAGCACAGATCTCTCATCCACAAAAAGTGCTATTAAACACTTCTCCAATTTATATAAGGTCCTTCAGCTAAGAGCAGTTTCCTTCACCTCAGCTGTATATAACATCAGCAACACTGGACAGCAATTTTAGTTTGAGGTTTTAAAATACAATTATTCTCCTCACAGAAGTTTATTTGCTTTATTTCTCTCTTTAAAGTTTTATTTCTCCTTATTTATAACATGGAGAGACCTCAGATGCACTCTGCAAATTAACCTGACCTACATATTCAGCTTTGTAACACTTCGGGGGGGGGGGGGG
>JAVJGG010000054.1:47652996-47665617 GCA_035590195.1 Aviceda cuculoides
CCCCCGCCCCCCCCCAAAAAACCTGAATAGTTAGCTTCCCAGGAAGTACGTCTAACTAATTAATGCAAAGTCACAGGAAAATCCAGCAAAAATTAAAGTCCTATTATTCCTGTTTGTATGCAAGTCAAAATACTTACAAATACTGAACCAGTAAAATAAGCCAATCTTGCTGAGATTCAAGTAGAATTAGTCCACAGGGTGTGTTTTTACAAAAAATTAATAGTAAACAGCATGATTTTAAAGGACAGAAGAGACATGAGTTCAGGCATTCCAGTGTTTTTTCAACTTGTGATCCCGTAGCTCCCCAAGGGATCTATGGACTGAAGAGTCTGTGAAATAAGAGCTAACACTAGCATGCCTGTTGTCAAACAAGAGTGACTTAACTGGAAAAAAGATTAAGTCTAAAAGTCAGAAATCAATTGCACAGTCTAATCAGTGACCTAACACTGGTCAGTCTCGCTTGGTTAATATTGTATCACATCCAATAACTTACGACTAACTAAAGCACAGTTAGAAGAAAGGTTCGAGATGAGGCTGCTGACAATATCAGTCTTCAGACAGTTCTACAGAGTTTACTCTCATCCTTGTGAAAGAATTTTAGATGCTATGCCACTTATATTATTAAACAAACTTAGGACAAAACCCACAAAAGCACCCCACACGATTTTATAACAATTAACAAATAACAATATAACAACCACTAACAGAGCTTGCCAGTGAGCAAAACAAGAAAATTAATTGCATTAACAACCACATTTATGATAGCAATAAATTAAAAACAACCTGTAATCAAAAAGCAGTTACCTCTTTGAGGAATGAGACTCAGGGTTCCAGTCGGGGTATCTGTTAAATGTTAAAAATACAACTGTCAGTGAAAAACCTAAATTTGCCATCTGAGCACAATTTTTGCTTACGCGCAGTAGCTTTTAAGATAAACGTTTCTGTTCAGGACTCCAGAAGCACCAAGTGTCAGTTCATCTTTTACCCTAATGGTCTAAAGCCAATTTAGAACAGCCCTCAGATACCAACAATCCTCTTTAAGGAAATGTGACACACTTTCACAGATGACAGGCATGCACAGAAAACACTTTTTACACTAAGTGAACTTTTTAAACAGATTCCTTACTGTTGACGTAACTGGCGGCAGCTTTCAATGTGAGAAGGAGTGTTCTGATGCAGAATCCAGTCCTAATTGGAGAAAAGACATCCAGAGAAGTTTGATTAGCGTGTAAAACGTTAGCATTTGACCACAATTTCTAGTTACATGTTGTCATATGTTACCTTCCCATCAAATTTTACCTAACAAACGATCTTACGTCAAGGTCAAATTTCTCAACTTGAAATTATTGCTCTTTATACAACAGACTAAAATACTTTTTGATTATAAAACGCTCTTAAAGAACACAGAGGAATCTAAGTGGAAGTTGAACAAAATGCATTGTAAGAAATGAATCTGTTACTTCCAGCAACACACTGGGTTGTTGTCACCACACTTCTAACGCAAAAGGTTGATCCAATAGTCGGCTATATTAAAAGAAAGAAAACTATTAGCAGTCTTCACAGATTGTCAGACTGATGAACACATACACAGCAAATTAAGCTAAATAAATAAGAGAACCCGACACAACATGGTATGTTTAAGCCAAATACCGTTTCTACAGAGGCGCGACTTTTGATGCCTTAAGCTCAAGTACGTTCACTCCCAATAATGTTACACATAAAGGTCAGTCAAAAGGTCTGATGAAATTTTCCACACACAAACACTGATTTTCTTTTTATATTAAAAAAAACCTTAACTAAAGTTTTACTTAGGAATAACTGATGGGTTAAGCATGAGACAAATCCAGAAGTACAATGCAAGCTCTCAATCCTGAAAATTACCTAAGCACAGGTTTAACTGTAAACACAGAATCAGTCCCCAGCAGGGGAAACTATGCCTGAAGACTTTATTCTAGTATTATTATTATGAAAGTAAACTGACCTGGTAGTGAAAGCAAGTGCTGTAGTCATTTTGCTATTGAGGAGAGATATTACATGGGCTGAAGCTATAAGGTATCATATGTCATCAACAATCATTATTAAGCATCCTTAAAAAAACAACTTCTAGCTGGTTTAGTATTTTAAAATAGATAATAATGGCTGAATAATGCAACTCACAGGCAAGGGTTCATAAAATAATTTGCAGTTGTGAAATTACATATCACTTTTCCTAAGCGCATGCTGGTTTATAACACAAAAGATTATAAAATGCATAGTTGGCAGTACCAAACCCTCTCGTTTATTGACAAAAATGCTGAACACGCTGGTTAAAAGAAAAGTTCGTGATGGTTTACTCAAAGCCTATGAGGTGGAAGAATTAATGTGACCAGGGCACAGTTAGTTTTGTGCGTTCTGGCAGCCCAGAGAATGTGGTGAAAACAGCTGTTCCTTGCACTTACACTATCAGCCTATCAACACTAAAATGTGCTGCAAGACAGCTACCCAAACCATTTATACTCCACATAAAAAAAACATGGGGTTTAAAGAAATTAAAATACATTTTAAGCGCAAGACTTATTATAATTTCCCAAAGAAACAGATATACTGGTTAACCAATCTCAGAGAGGCATTGCAAGATTTTACTAGCTGTGTTCATAAAAACATTCTAACTGTTCACATAAAGTCAGAAAAATATTACTCGGAAGACCCTCTGCTTTAGTCTCACTAGCTGAACCAAAGCTTATTAAGAGTGGAGGAGCAGACTGATAAAACAACTTGCGGCTGTAGAACTGCATGCACAGTGAATACACAGCATGCACACAAGAGCAAGCAGTTCATGGTTATACAGTTTTTTTTCCTAATAACATGCCATTACTATGCAATCCCATTCTTAAGAATGCGATTTTTCTAGAGTCTTAAAGTTAGACAGGAAAAATAAAAACTATTCTTCAAGGGCTAAAACAAATTAGCTTGTGAAAATGAAAGGAAATTGGGCTTCAAGTATCCCACTTCGTGGTCCCAAACGAAGGAAAGTGCACACAGTGTCTGCGAGGGCCGAGGGAGACCATTTTGCTTCCAAGCGCCTTTAGCTACCCGTCCAACGAGCACTAACGAGACTGGCAGGCCTACAAAGAGATATTCTCCTCCCTAACAAACGCAACGTTCTTCTCTTCTTCAAGTCTTCATTATGCCAATGCCCTCTTGCATTTCATAGAGTTACAGCAGTCTCAATTTATGTATATTCCTCCTCTTTGATTAATTCCTTGCCCTTCTCCATCTTCAGAAATATTCCACTCTGGCAAGTCCGGCCCCAGAGACGGATCCTTCCCCGCAAAGGACAGGATCCCTTCCCAGCACAAGCACTCCATCACATCCCGCTAAGAGTAAGAACTTCCAGCCAGTTTCTCAGAGCAGCAGCACTCCTGCTCCACAACCCGACATCCAATTTATCGAATTCTGTGCCGCTGGCAAATCTCCTCTTACTTGTGGGTCACCACCAAAAAGGTCCTGCAGCAGAAGCTGGCAGAGCGTAGTGTCTCCAGTCTCCAAGCTCACATCTTCTGCCAACAGTAAGACAGTAACGCACAGGGATAGTACCTGCACTTGTTTGTGCTGGTTTCACAGCAAGGTATTCTGGAGAAAAACTAGGAATAAAATGGAGTAGACCCCATTTCGTCCCCTTACTTCAGCAAAGGAATCATAAGTGCAATTCTCTGTGGAAAACAACGAGTCTCCATGACTTCACACAATTTAAAGCCCAAGAAGACATCACCCTCACTTTAAATCTATTTAAGCTAGCAAACAAAAATTGTAATACATGGTAAATGTGATCCCTCATGCTGGCAATATTGCAAATCTACTTTGTTCCAAAAGTGACATGTGTTTGAAGACAGAGAAATGTTCGTAAAATGTTTCAATATGTTGGGGGTTTTGTAAATGTATTCGAAAGATGACAACACTGAGGGGAGATTCCATCTAACCAAGGGCAAAAATGCGCACTCTCCCATGAAAAAATGTTGCAGGACACAAACGTGAAAATTTTTGCGAACACCTTCTAGATCAGCAAGTCACCTTAGCATCAATTAATTTTCCAAATTAACGTTTTAAAGCTCAAAAAGCCCACCTTTCTTGAGTATACCTTTTCTTATAACACAGTATTGTGCACAGCCATCTCTTACAACGCCACAAAAACCTTCCTAACACAAGACAAAAAAAAGGACAAATCTTGAACATTTCTGATGCCACTCCAATAACAACTAGCTTTCAAGTCCACGGTAATCCTAATTTACCACAAACCCACAGTATTTTAGAAAGCTAAATAGTCTGTTAGAGAGCTGACACCTGACTGCAGGACCACAGATAACCAAGTATGAAGTTGCACCGTTGATTCAAAAGGCAGGACTTCTCCCAGTTCACCTCTGAACAAGTGTCTCAGCAAGACCCAACTGAGGTGGCTGGAGGCATCATCAAATAATCGAGGCTCCCACCACCTACTGCTAAAGATCCAGTGAACAGTTTTGACAGGAAAAGAAATGCTGAACAGTCTTTCCAAAGTCTATTGCATGAAACAGCTGAAGTATTCTTCACAGTCAGCCTTGGACTCTAGGCAGCTTATCGTGCAGCTGCTGACCTGCCACGTATCATTGCACATGAGGATTATCCGTGTGCCTTACAGAAAAGTTTCAAAGCTTAAAAAAAAAATATATTTTTTTCATGGACAGATCTACAATAGCTATGCCATGCAGATGGAAGGTATTTTAACGCTTGACTTCTGAACAGTGTATTAGCAAAAAAAAAAACCACCTTCAAATATATATAAATAGTTCTGTAGAAGAGGTGTTCAGGATTCTTTTCAGATTACAGAAGAACTAGAAAATGCATTTACTTGCTTAGCTGTATGACAAAACAGAACTCTATATTTTTGGTATATTGCAGACATCTCAAGGCCATCTTCAGCTTTGATTTCATCAGACCTCATTAATTAAGCAAGTTAGATACTTAAGCAGAGAGACCTATGGGGAGAACTGATCAGATGCTTAGGGGAACAGCAGAAGCATTTCTCACTCCAAGCCAAAACTCAGCAAAGGTTTCACTGAGTTTATGCACCAGCCAAGTTGAAAGAACAAGGGGGATACAGTTCAGATGATGCAAATACAAAGTTTTAGTCACTAACAGCAACTGTAGCTTCAAAGGCAGACTGACTCTCCAGGAGCAGGAGTTGGGTCTCACATCCAGCCGTAATCTTGCCATTTTAATAAACTAATGCCTGATAACACACTTGAATTCTCTTCCAATAGGCAACACAGATTCTGCTTCAACGAAATGAATCCTAGATTAATTTGTACTTCAGTACAAGGCTGGATTAAAAAAAAATCTATGAAAAAGACAGCTTCCCACCATGAATAATCTGAACTTGAAGTCCATAATTTTAACATTACTGAAACTTTGTTTTTCAGATATCCAGTATCTTCAAGAGCATTGGATAAAGAGAAGGTTCTCCTCATTCGGTGTCTTTCATCATCTTCAACCATTCTTGCTTCACGTTATCTGCTTTGCTTGCCTGCTTTCTTTCCGATTTGCCGCATTACAAAGACATCTCTTTGTAACACGGCATTCTTAAACTGCCTGTTACAACTTGGTACTACACACCAGAAATCATCGTGTCTAATCACGCTGACCTAAAAACAGCTCTGAAGATCCAGTTCACCTACAGGCATGCTGGGGAGACAAAGGTCCACTAGCTTACCCAGCACCTCTTCTGCCGCAGCATGCAACAGAGGTGGCGAGGGAGGTGCTGAACAAACCAGAGCTGCTTCCCCAAAATACACCTCCAGCCATCTGCTCATCGAGGACTTCTCAAGCCATCGGCGGGTCTTTCCCACAGCCTCGGAAGGATTTTCTTCCATGAACTTGTTCAGTTATTTTTCAACTAAGATTTCACAACATTGTGGCAAACAATCTATGCTCTGCGTGAAACACCCACTCCCTGGTGCAAGCCACCCCACACATGACTATCCATTTCTACCATACCGTTCCCCCATCACTTCTCCTTCAGTTTGAAGGTGTCGTTTCATATGCTTCCTCTGTAACACTTAGCACAACTTTAAAGACAAAAAATTGAATGCCTAGGTCATCTTTAACCATGCAACTGAGACAAAGGAAACAACGTTATTTGTAAAACCAAACTGTGAAACTGAAAGCAAGAGGAATTCTTCATTCTTTAGAATTCACAAATACACAAGACTAACATTTCTTGAACAAACTTTTATTTTTTGCAGTAAGGAAAAAAACCTGACTCTTCTGGTTATTTTGCAACGCTGTTGTCTAAACATGGCTTGCCCCATGAGGTCTCAAAACAGTCTGAGCTGCCTACGCAGCAGCATGTGTACATAAAGAAAAAAACACTATACAGAATAAAGTTAATATATGCCAGAGCTAGAAGCAGCCATGACAGGGAGAAAAGGTTGTGTAGCTGCAGTCGGATCAGGATGTCTGGAGAACATAGGCTACGCTGTAGTGCCATTAGGACACGAAGTTACAACCTTTAATCTCCCCAGAAAACTTCATAGCTAATTTGTCAAGAAGTATTTTTAGTAATAACATTTGCTTCATTTTAGAAAGCACTAGTAAGCAAGCTACTGAATAATTCATATTTAAACAGATTACACTTTTCCAAAATGCTTCATCCATTTATTAACACAAACCCAAATTTGTTGCCCTGTTCAATTTTACACATTTTTATTTTAAATCAGACTTCCCTTTAAGTTTTCAAGTCTGCCCAAACAGCTGCCCCTCTCTCTGGCCTTCAGTCCTTCCAGTGTAAAAGTACTTGAAAATTTATTTTTACTCTGAAGCCCTTAATGCAGCTGCCACCATCTTCACTATTCATTCAGCTTTTTTTAATACGCAGCACAAATAGGGCCTACCAATCTTGCATGATTCTGCCAAATTGCAAAAAAGCACTCCCCCACGGGCTTTCCACACATTCGTTGAAGACTATTTAAAATTTAAACACGTGAAACTAATAACGAATTATTCAATTTTTTAAATTACGTTCACCTGTGGTTTTGACATATTAAGCCTAGGTCTTTCGAGAAAAATCCACAGCTTTAAGAATGCTTTTCTCTCTCCCAGTATTCCCCAGTTCCTTCCTTTTCTTCCTTCGAGAGCTGAAACTGTTATTTGCTTCATAGCTGAAAGCTCAGTCAGATGAAAGAAAGCATTTTGTGTGTCCCTCAGAGCTAGTCTTCAGTCTCTGGAACAGTCAATGTCACACAGACCACATTTGAAAGATTAAATTTTCACAGATAAATAGGCTGCTTTGTTTTAATGCAGACTTTGCAGGGCTGAATACATGAACATCTCATCTACCCTACTGAGATCCAGCACACAATTTTTACACGCATTTTAGTCACCCAGATGACATTAGTATTTTACTCCACTGATAAAAGACTTTGTTTTGTCCTTTGAAACCCACTGCAGAAGACATAAATGATTTTTAATATTAAAAAAATATATTAAAAAAAAATCAATGTGCATGGCAACTTTGAAATGCAATTTGGAACAGAACACGCTGTGCAGCAGTTACAATAATTTACTAGCACAGTTTCTAGTATTTTGAAATTTGCATGTAAGCACTCAAACTGGCGAACAGCATCACAATTCATTTAATGCACAGTAAAAAATTAGTTCATAAACAGTGCAGCAGGTAAGATGCCGAGTACAAGTTTATGCAATAATCTTTGAAAGACACTCACCTTCATATGAGTGCATTCAATGTTACACAGAGAACACATATGTGGAAATATTCTTGGAGATGTGGCATAGTAGTCATTCATCATTGACGGAGTGGGCAACCTTTTTATCTTCTGGGCATCAGACTGCGGAAACACTGGAAGCCACGAAGCTTTCACAATACCAAAAGGAGATTTAATTGGCCCCTCAGCCTGCGTCTGGAAGGTCTTCTGTCCCGCTCCCGAGCTGCTCTGGGCATTAGACTGGCTCGTCCCAGATTCATGCTGAGCTCTTTCGTGCCGGCTTATAGCTGCAAGAAGTCCAGCTGAAAAGGGTGGGTGGGTCATCGGAGGCATTACATGCTGGGTGATAGACTGCTGGACAAGAGGTGGCATGACAGGTGGCATTATGGGCTGTGCCAAGGGTGGCATTATAGGTGGCATCATAAGTGGCAGGACAGGCGGTATGGCAGGCTGTATCGCAGGCTGGGATACAGGTTTCACCACGGGGAGTCCAGCGGGTGTTACACACAATCCGGACACCTTTCCCGTAGTCTCAGCTGGAAAAAACGACTGAGTATTTGAGGAATCATTCTGGAACCCTGTCGGTTTTATCGTCTCTTCAACTGGAAACACTGGATTGCACGTCACGCTAGATGGCGGGACACCCATTGACATATTCTGCTCCCGTTGGAAGTCTTCCCTGTTCTCTCCGCTCGAAGCTTCAGGATTATAGACACGTGCTTTGAGAGGATCTTCAGTCAGCACTTCAGGATTATAAGCATGCACTTCCAGAGGATCTTCAGTGTAACCGTATTTGCTTGCATGCCCATAATCAATCACTTTACTCTTGACTGCTGCACCACTCGTACCACCGATCGTTTCTTCTCCTCGGTTCTGAGTATGTAAGCCAGACAGAGATTGACCCATCTTACGAATCCGTATCTCTCTCAAGATTAGCGGCATGTTTTCAGGCGTTAACTGATCATCTGGATAGCGACTGAGTTCCTCCAAATCTTCATTAGACAGCCCAAAACTCGCTAAAATACTGGAAGCGCTTTCTGGCGTGTAGCGGTTTTGGGCATTTGAATTCTGCTCTGAGATCTGTGCCGAAGCAGATGGCTTTTGACCAGTTGCCCCAGCTGAGCACGGGCTGCTATCCCAGTGACTTGTGCGAGGCTCTCCCTTCTGTTCCTGGTGTAGGTTTGTCTTCTCTTTTACCTTCCTTGGATCAGGCCTGTGCAGAGTTACCCGAACGTTTATCCTCTGTGAACCCGTCCACTGAAACGTTTCCTGTCCTGAAAATCTTTGTGACATTCCTTGAGGTGTTCCAGGTGCAGGCTTTCTCTGAAGACCTGCTGCACCTCCTCCCCTAAAGGATCCTGGAGGCTTTGTGCCAGATGGGTTAGGTCCTCTCGGCCTCTGAGGTAAAGTTCCTCTAGGGCTAAACATTGTGCTTTTCAGAAATGCCTGATTTAACCAAGCATAAGGAGGTGCAGAACTGTTGGTAGCAACAGAGGTCAACTGCTGAAGAGCCAACTGTGTCTTAATTTGTGCAAGCTGTAAAGGAGGAGGGCCCAACAGAAGTGGGCTTGCAATGCCAAGGTTCAAGGAATTCACAAGTGGTGCGAAACTTTCCAAGAATAACACAAAGCTGAAAGTTAAAAGACAAGTATTAGATTATTTTATCTTTTCACCTACTTTACGCAGTGGATTCTATAACCAGTGAGAAAAACAACTGAAGTCACAAAACAGTATTTTAGTCACAGTTTAAGCGGTACTTTTGAATTCAGAATTTTGTTGAACAAAAGCATTTTCTTTCACTGCATAAAATTTTAATATGCAGTGAACAGATATCAGATAATTAAGTAAATGAGCTTTACCCAACAAGTTCAATGTCACAGATAACACACCTAGCGATGACACTCTTTCAACAGCATTTTCTAAAATGTGGTATTTCAGTTCTTAATGACAACATAGTTTGGATTTATTTACAATTAGAGCTATTTTATGAGCAATAAGCCAAAGTACTAAAACCCTCCCCAAATGTTCATGAGGAATGAATTGTAAGTGAAACCATTATGTGGAGAGTTCAAAACAGATACAACTTGGATGTCAAGTCACTGTGGAATTGATCTGAAGACAGCAAAACAGTTTTCAGGAGGGACACTCCCATGACCACTCTCATGGGTAAACTACTATACCCTTAAAGTATTCAAAGGGTGTGACAACATTTGAATTCTGTGGCTAGAAAATCTCCATTTCCCAGATGTTAAAGGCAAGACCTTATATTGAAACAACTTTAACCAGAATGTGTAAAATCATACAGAAACTGAAACCATCTACATACAAGCATAAAAAAAAAGCACAACGGCAGTGAAAACTGCCATCTTTTATTTCAGCTGAAACCACTGAGAACTCGATCCTACAAGGTAGTAGAAGAATGTACAAATACACGTAGAATAAGACAAAGTGATGCTCACACTAACGAAAAATTAAATACCACAGAGTTTTGGAAATACATTCTTGTAACATACTCAAAGCAAAGTGCCTCATCTGCCCAGTTCTGCCTGTGCTCCAAAAATGCAGAATCAGCACAGTCACAAGGATCCCAAGAAATCCTCACTGCACCCCCTCGTCAGTCTGCTGTCTCCCGAAACTGGATAACCTGCTGTTTTCATTCTTCTTGTAGCAATACATTAGGTTTGAATGAGTTTTACTAGCAGATTTTCACTAAGCGTAACTATAATAGGGCTTGCAGACATTCCTAGTTGTTTCTGAACTTGCACACTGTATTTCTGCAGTGTTGAGGTTCTTGTCTCACCAACGCTAACTCCATCACAGGTTTTGTTTTCAAATCTCAAAACAAAAGTTTTTCAAGTAAATGAAGGTGCCTCTCTCATGTTTGTCATCTCTAAGGACTGAAGTTCTGAAGCTTGAGAACCGCAACTCAAAAAATAAAAATTACACACAGCTACAGCTTGAGAGAGGTGAACCATGTACCATCTGCAGGAGAGTCAGATTTCACACCTGAATTCCTGTATCTTGTTACTATCTGTATGTTAAGCATTCTTTTTAAGTTTTATTAGCAATTATTTGATTTTAATTAAAGTACAAACTGAAGTCAGGCCAACGAGAAACAGTAGCTACAGAAGCATTAATCATATCTCTTCTCCATTACAAAAACATAGGAAGCAATAATAAAGAAACGATTCCCATCAGACAACAATCCCGGAACTCTGGCCTCTCGTCCGAGACTCCTTACCCAATATCCCTCCTTCCTCCACAAATTAAATCATATTTAAACAGTAACTGCATGTCAGGCCAAATTCGTTCAAGACAATTTCAAAACAGACTATTAAGCAAACATCCACAAAGTAATCTGCTGTTCTCTGGAACTCTCACTACTGGAGGGCAAAAAAACCTCTCAGCACGTTAATGTGGAAAGTAGCTGGAGAGCGAACAGTATCAAAGCCAGCCATAACAAGCACGAATATGAAAGTAAAGCACAGTTTAAAAATAAGCATGCTGGTTTGCAAACTGCACCTTAATTCAGTGGATTAGGACTTTCCCAGGGGATCTGTTCAGGAGTGTGCTGGTTTCAGCTGGGATAGAGTTAATTTCCTTCACAGTAGCTGGTACAGTGATTTAGGATGAGAATGGATTTAGGATGAGAATAACGTTGATAACGCACCGCTGTTTTAGTTGTTGTTAAGCAGTGCTCACCCAGAGCCAAGGCCTTTTCTGCTCCTCACCTCACCCCACCAGCGAGCAGGCTGGAGGGGAGGGGGACACAGCTGGGACAGCCGACCCCAACTGACCCAAGGGATATCCCAGACCATGGGACGTCATGCTCAGCATAGAAAGCTGGGGGAAGAATAAGGAAGGGGGGGACACGTTCGAAGTGATGGCGTTTGTCTTCCCAAGTCACCGTTACCCATGACGAAGCCCTGTTTTCCTGGAGATGGCTGAACACCTGCCTGTCGGTGGGAAGTAGGGAATGAACTCCTTGTTTTGCTTTGCTCCTGTGGGGGCTTTTGCTTTACCTATTAAACTGTCTTTATCTCAGCCCACGAGTTTTCTCACTTCTACTCTTCCGATTCTCTCCCCCATCCCACCCGGGTGGAGTGAGCAAGCAGCTGTGTGGGGCTGAGCTGCCTGCCAGGTTAAACCACAACAGTACTTTCTGGCACCCAACCTGGGGCATGAGTAATTTGAGATAAGGACGGTAATTGGGAGAGGTAATGGGCAAAACATGGACTGAACACAGCTAGAGAGCCAAGAGCAAAATGATCATGGGGAATTTTGGTTGTAATTGTGTGAAGGGACAAGGAGTGGATTGTGTGTAAACACTCTGCTTCTGTTTGGTGTTGTGATTACGTTATTTTGATTCTGGTGTGGGGAATTATTTTTGTTCGTGTGAGTGAAGTCTGTGAAGATTGTGAAGAGTGTGTGATGAATGTGGATTTTAATGATAATTCTTAAATACATGATTCACAGAGACAAGAGGTGGAATGTATTGGGTTTCCGTGGCAAGGTTTTGGTAGTGGGGAGGGCTGCAGGGGTGGCTTCTGCGAGAAGCTGCTGGAAGCTTCCCCCATGTCCAACAGAGACAATACCAGCCGGCTCCAAGACAGACCCACCACTGCCCAAGGCCGAGCCCATCAGCGATGGTGGTAGCACTTCTGGGATAACGTATTTAACAAGGGGGAAAAAACCTACGCAACTGCAATTCCAATTGGGAAAGAGAGGAGTGAGAGTATGCAAGAGCAACAACCCTGCAGCCCCCCAGGTCAGTGCAGAAGGAGGAGGAGATGCTCCAGGCGCCGGAGCAGAGATTCGCCTGCAGCCCGTGGTGATGAAGACCACGGTGAGGCAGGCTGTCCCCCTGCAGCCCAGGGAGGTCCAC
>JAVJGG010000054.1:47665717-47680003 GCA_035590195.1 Aviceda cuculoides
AAACCGTTGACCAAGTCTGGGACTAAGAGTGGATCCAGCCGCCCCCGGGCCCTTCTCTGAGGAGGAGTCTGCAAAGCAAGGGGGTCTGCTCTGAACCTCCTGACCCTACGGGAGGGATCTCCTTATTCCCTCAATTGATGTATATGGTTACCCTGGGTTACACGCTTTACAGAAGTAGTCTCATGTCAATTCCTGTTGTGAGAAATCCCACCACCTACTACCACGCCTCCCCAGTTCCATTTGCTTCTGTTAAGAATAAAATCTTTAACTGAACATTTGGTGTCCACTTTAATTTAGCCCAAGGGAACTTCGAATTAAACACGACTCCCTGGTCTGTCCAGTCTGGGTCCTGACAGGGGCACAAGGAGTTGGGAGGGGGCACAGCCAGGACAGCTGGGATATTCCAGACCATATGACGTCATGCTCAGCACAGAAAGCTGGGGGAAGAAGGAAGGGGGGGACGTTCGGAGTGATGCTGTTTGCCTTCCCAAGTCACCGTTACACTTGATGAAGCCCTGTTTTCCTGGAGATGGTTGAACACCTGCCTGCTGATGGGAAGTGGTGAATGAATTCCCTGTTTTGCTTTACCTATTAAACTGTCTTTATCTCAGCCCACGAGTTTTCTCACTTTTACTCTTCCGATTCTCTCCCCCATCCCGCTGGGGAGGCAGGGAGTGAGAGAGTGGCTGTGTGGGGCTTAGTTGCCAGCTAGGGCTAAACCACAACAGCTTTAGCAACAGTACTCCAAAATGAGGAAAAAACATCTTCCATTTTGGATACTAAAAAACATAAAAATAGCTTTACTGAAGTAGAACAGAGGTCCAATATCCTGTGTTCAACAGTAACCAATACCTGATTCTACAGACCATGCTACAAGTTAATGTACTTTCTCCTAAATCCAAAGTTTGTAACGTCATTTTACCCGAGATGTTAATTAAGCAAAATAGAGACTTTTCTCAGAATAGACGAACAAAATGCTGCAATCTGTTCAGGACATGGTAATACTGGGCCTACTAACTTATGCCCCAAAAATGTTAAAAAAACAAACAGCCTCAGAAGTAGATGCTCCTTAACAAACAGGACCACGAGAGCCACTTTCTCAGCCACTGCGGTGTTGGAAGACACACACCAAAAACAGTCTCTTCAGGTAAACAGAAGACACGTGGCGCTAGCATTTAAAACTGCCTTCCTGGGTCAGAAAAACAAGAGAACAGATACTAAGAATTTATCTCTCTAACTAAAACTGTTAGGTTCTCCATCAATATTAATAATTGAAGAAATACAAAAGACAGTTTTGTGATTTCTGTGATCAAAAGGCTAGTTCATGAAAGAATTCAAAACAGAAGTACAAAGTAACATTAAAGCAAAGTTTTAAGTGTCATCCATATTTGTGCTGTACAGCCCTTAATGACTCTGAAACCTATCTGCAGTGAAGCATTGAGGACTTTCCTCAGACCCACAAAAATGCAAATATATTTGAGCACATCTAAGACATTAGTTTCCTCATCACCTGGTCCTATCTACATCTGAAGTTGAAGAAAACAGAGGCCAAACAGTTAAACTGCGTTCTTCCCCAGTGGAAGTCGCATGCTCAAATCCTCTTCTGACATCCAGTCAAGTGTTGTACAACAAGGGGGGTGCAATGAGACCTTAATCAGCTGAGTCTCATGACTGACCTTTTCAAAAGAAATGCTGGAAATGACAGTTGAAAGATAAAGTGATGCCAAGACTAAGGAAACAATGGTCTGGACTTTTAAGGCTAGACTCTCATCTTCCTCTTCAAAAGCAGCTTTGTTTGGGGTGTGTCTGTGATCCTCTAGACTGCTTCTTCTGGTGCAGTGACATCCTGACTAGTCTTATAGCAGTGACCAAGCACGTTGCTGATGCTTCATCATAAGTGAACGAAAAATAGGTGGAATTCGCCAAAGACCATTGTCCTCACCTGACTCCTGGAAAAAGTAGTCCCTGTAGTGTACATAAATATGTTAGGGAAGACAATCTGGGTTACTCCTGCCTCAGGCAAAGGTAAACCCATTCAAGGGACTGCTTTTGTTCAAGGACCTGGGTGCTCTTGGTGGATGATGCAGAAGGATGAGGAAGTCCAATGTGTACCTCAAGGGGGTTTGATTTTAGGTGTGACTAGCCAATGAATTGAATTGCATGATGTTAATTGCTATATAACCTTGCCACTGTATGTCATCATTACTATAATTGTGTTATATATATATATTCTATCAATGGTATTACAGTAAGAATGACTTAGATCAAGCAAGAATGAACTTCGATAAAACTGAACGAAGTGCAGTGGTGATGGAACCAAACTGACTTCAGCATGTGACAATCCAACATTGCTGCACCCAATGTCACCCACCCACCACACCACACCAAAGCCCAATCCTGATCTGCCAACGACTGAGTGGACTTTGCACCATTCCTCCTGCCCACAAAGACTGGTATGACAGATGGAGCCCAAAGTTGGGGAATAAACAAACTCAACAGACGTTTTATAGAGATGGCCTGTAGACTAAAGGAATGGTATCTCTGTGTGTGTATACATACACGTATATATATCTCAAAGAACAGGAAAGGTAATCGTGACTGATTAGGATGTATTGGAAAGTATGGGACCTGAGCACGATGTGAACAGTATAGAAGAATAAGGGGTGGATACTGTCCTGGTCTCAGCTGGGATAGAGTTAATTTTCTTTCTAGTAGCTGGTATAGTGTTATGTTCTGGATTTACTATGAGAAGAATGCTGATAACACACTGATTTGTTGTTTGCAGTTGTTGCTAAACAGTGTTTAGACTAAGTCAAGGATTTTTCAGCTTCTCATGCCCAGTCAGCAAGGCGGCTGGAGGGGCACAAGAAGTTGGGAGGGGACACAGCCAGGACAGCTGACCCCAACTGGCCAAAGGGGTATTCCATACCGTGTGACTTCATGCCCACTATATAAACTGGGGGGAGTTGGCCTGGTGCGGGGTGGGGGGAATCACTGCTCAGGAACTAACTGGGCATCGGTCAGTGACTGGTGAGCAACTGCACTGTGCATCACTTGTGTATATTCCAATCCTTTTATTATTACAGTCACTTTATTATTGTTGTTATTATCATTATCAGTTTCTCCCTTTCTGTTCTATTAAACTGTTCTTATCTCAACTCACAAGTTTTACCTTTTCCCTTTCGATTCTCTCCCCCCCTGCTCAGTACAGGACAGGTCAGGGAGTGAGTGAGCAGCTGCGTGAGCTGCCCTCGGATGGGGTTAAACCATGACGAAGCCAAAAACACCCTTTTCTTTTTCCTCTACCCCATTTTTTACTGCCACGCAGGACATTACATGGTACAGAATATCCCTTTAGCCAGTCCAGGTCACAGCTGTGTGACCTCCCCTTCCAGCCTCTTGCCCACCGCAGCCTACCCTCAGGGGTGCAGCGGGGAAAGCCTTGACATGGTGCAACCACTGTTTAGCAGCAGCCAAAACACTGGTGGTGACCAACACTGGTTTAGCCACAAATCCAAAACACAGCTCACAGGCTGCTGTGAAGACAGTTTAACTCCATCTCAGACAAAGCCAGCACCACTCAGTAACATAATTCACTGAAATATTACAAAAAGACTCCATTCCAGCATTCATGGGGTTCAATGCATCAAGTTTATACACAGACACAAAAAAACCCCCCAGAAACAAATCAGCACAAGCCTTTCAGCAAGTAATTCTTACAATAAGACAAAAAAGGGCATTTTAGCACCTTCATGGAATATGAGCAGCAGCAATCTACTGGCCTTTTTCAATTTTCACTTTCTATGTCAAATTTTAGAACAGTACAAATCCTGCATGCTGTTTCATAAGTACATTTACATACATGCAACAGCTCTGGGGCATACGGAGCTCTGCACACCTGATGTGGAGATGTGCCAGAGAGTATTGTAGACAAGGAGCATATACTAATACTTCTGTTTAAAATTTACTAAAAGAACCCAAACTATATTCAGAATATTTAACCTGATGGCAAAGAAATAAGAAAACATTTTATTTACCTTCAAATGTAAAACACTGAAAAAAAAGGTCTCAATGTTCTTCCTGTTTCATACACAGAAGAGCTCCTTGTTTGGTAAGGACTAACACAAGCACGGTTGAGCTTCCACTGAGCTCAGCCCCAAAACCAAACTGCAAAATACTTGGGAAACACAAGAAGGGCAGAAAAGGAATCCAGTAGTATAGCAGGGAGCAGCAAGTTTTGGAACCCCACCCTTGTATAAACATCACTCAGTTATATCAGTTGTCATAGAAGTTGGAGAAGAAGAGATCCATCTAGTCCCTTACGTCCTCCACCCTTTGAGCCAGCATGACAGTTCTGTTAGTTCTGGCAGGTGATTTTTTTTTTTTTTTTAAATCAGAAAAAAATGCAATTAAAAATACTTCTTGTCCTTGAGGAGTGCCTTCTTAATAGGGAAAATAATTACCTCACTTTTATATCCACCCCCTTGAAGACCTCACAACACAGTTATAATTTAGTATTTCAAATGTCTAGTCAATGATCACATACCAGAGAAAAGAGCACAACCCAAAACTGAACACACATTTCAACATCAATTCTGGGCTATAAACCAGGAGAGGTAATTGTTGGGGTTGTTTTGTTTTATTGGGTTTTGTTTTGTTTTGTTGTAGGGTTTTTTTTTCAAAAAAGCCTATAGAAAAAGAAATTTTAAAAAATTAACAACCTTTATTACATTACTGTATTAAAACAATTGTAACTAAGGAAAAATACTACAGCGGTGTGTGTCTAAGTTGCAAAAACAAGGTCAAATCTCCAAATATGCGAGGTTCCTGGGTAAGCACTATGAACCAGATTATGCTACACTCCTGAAACACTTTGCCTTGGGTGAAAAGAATTTCTGTTGTTGTTTCAGTTATTTTGACCAATTCAGATCAATTACTACCATCTTCGAAGTCAAGAAATAGGAAAGCTATCTATTTAACCACAACACACAAGTATGAGGTGCCAGGAGACATGTCTACGTTCCAAGCGCTCGAAGTACTGTGATGAAAACTAGTCTCTCCAGCTAATCAAAGTGAATATTCATTCAACTACCAGTTTTAAAGCCAAAACCACTATTCCCAAAGTGACAGATAGCTTTGTTTCAATGTAACGTGCTAAGTTTATGGATTTAATTAAAGGTCTGAGCTTTCACTGAAACACAGCTGGACAGAGACAGAACACAGGTAAGAATCAGAAAGCAAATGGTGCACTTCCCTAACTTAACAAACATGTAAAAGCCGAGATTGAGTAAACACATGCTGTACTATCAAACATGTTAAATCAATACGCACACTGCTGGCGTGCCAAGGCTTTGGCTGCAATGCAGATAAACGTTATGCCGCTGTTTACAAGTCCGTGTCTATTCGTCTGCCTTTTGCACTGCAAGAAAATACAACCAGACGCAAGGTCGCTGGGGCAGGGCATGCCTCTGTTTGCCTGCAACGCCTGCCAGGGTGCTCCCTACCCGACACTGCCGACCTGCTAAATCCCCTCGGTAGCCGAATAAATAAATAAAGGGGCGGCAGCCGTTAGCTCAAACGCAGTGCAGCGCCTATACCCAGCCGCAGCACCCCGTTATCAACCGGCTGCGCGGAGGCGCTTCACAGCAACCAAGGTAGAAAACCGGCGAGGCCGTTACACCGTGTTCCCCCACACACACACACACCTCGGCGGGCAGTCCGCACCGCTGCCGCTCCCAGGCCCCGCCGCTGCCCGAGGGTCCGGTGGGCGAGCGGTACAGGGCCCAGGAGGTCATCGATGGGGGCTAACGGAGGGCACCGTCCCCACGGAGCCCCGGCCACCCCCACCCCCCGCCATTTGGGGCGGCCCCCCGCCGCCCCCGCGGCCCCACACCCGGGGGGGGGGGGGGAGGAGGAGGCGGCCGACGCCGAGCTCCTACCTCCAGCGGAGCGCAGCCCGAACCGCGCTGCTCGCATCCACCCTTCGTTCCTCTTCCTCCACCGCCTCCCCCCGCCGCCGCCGTTCCGCCGCGCCGGGCCGGGCACCGCCGCCGCGGAGATGCAGCCCCAAGGAGGGAGACACCGGCCACTGCGCCTGCGCACGGAGGGAAGGGGCGGAGCAGCGGCCAGCGGCGCGGCAGGGACGCATGCGCAGAACTGGCTCGCGGAGAGCCTCCCCCGCCGCGCAGGCGCACTCAACCCCGCGAGGCCGCGGCCGAGCAGTGCCTTCGCTGTGGGCACGCTGCTCGCAGTGCGCATGCGCAGTCGCCTGCCTTGCCAGGCGGGGAGAGCTGCGCATGCGCCTGGCATGAAGCGGGACCCCGCGCCCTTCCCGCAGAGCATGATGGGAGCTCTCCCCCACATAAGCGCCGCCGGCCGGTTCATCCCATCATGGCGGCGGCAGCGGGTCGGGGGCTGTTCGGTCTCTCTCTGGGCGTCCTTACTCGTTTGTTCTGCTCCCCTGAGGTCTGCTGCTGTTCCCTCTGTTTCTTTCATCAGTCTTTTATCGTGCTGCTTGCCGTCTTCTCCTCGTTCCTCTGCTGAGGGCCCGGTGTCGGCTGTGGGCCTGTGGTGTGGCTGCTGGGCTGTGCTGCGCCACGGAGCCGGCCTGGGGTGAGGGCACCTGCCCGCCCTTCCCTGCCTGCTGCTGGTCACAGACCTGCACCTCTGGAGATCAGAGACATGAGGGCACCAAGCAGCTGTCCTCTTCTTCTCTGCCTGAGCCTCTAGCAGCAACACCATGAGCTTCTGCAATTGTTCTCTCGGGTGGCTTCTACCTTGTATGTTCAGCCTCATGCACGGCCCCAGCTGAACGTGTGGATTCCCTGTGCTGTGTTCCAATTCAAGGTGTCCTGGGCTTGACTGGCAGCCAGTGGCTGCCCCAGTTTTTCCAGTGAAAGCAGCATGAAGGATGAGACTTCTGAGGCACTTGACTCAAAGGGGTTGTCTGCTGCTGGTTGGAATGATGTTTGCTTTTGGAGCAGCAGCATTACTACCTGGTACTTCTGACAAGCTTGCTTCCCCTGGGGTACAGGGAGTCATTGTCCCCAAATGCAGGCTTCCCCCCATTAACTATGGTCTGTAGTGCTGCTGCTGACCTGAAAAGGAGGGTCTAAAAAGTTCTGCCACCTTGGGTGGCCCTGCGAGGTTTTGGCACAGGGAGCTCGTGTTGCTCTGGGGTCCCCTTTACTCTCGCCCACGAAGCACCTTTGCAGAGTCACAGGCTTCTCTCTGAGGAGACAGAAGATGCCTTTAAGAGCTGCCACATTATTTCCTGAAAATAGCAAAGCAGATGCCAAACTTAACCACAGAGACAGCCAGAAACGCTGCTGCTGTGTCACAGTGACTGCCCCCAAAGCACATATGGCATAAAGCAGGCTTGTGACCAGCTCTGCCCAAAAACACGCCGTTTGCTTGCGAGGTGGAGCATATTTCAGAGCTGCTGAAAGCGCTGCATCTTGCTGCAAATGTGGCAGACGGCAGGCACCCACTCGGCTTCTTTTTTAGCAGACTGGGAGTGGGCTGAGCAGCGCCAGTGGACTGGCTGCCGTGCAGATCTGTCCGGCTGTACTGCTTTGAAGTCGCTTGGGCGTTTGTCTTTCTCGTGTTTGAGATTCTGTAGACTCTTTGCATACATCCAGCAAAAATGATTCACTGGTGCTGGATTTTCTGACAAAGCTAGGCTGACACAGATTTATGTTGCTGGTCTTTGTATCCAAACCTGTTTTGGTTCCTCTCCAGCATATCACAGTCTTGTAAACTCTAAAAACCTTTAAAAGTTAAGACTTCCACTTACTCTTGGCATTTGAAACTTGCTTAGAGCTGTCTAGTCCTGCAGCTTGTGACTTCTGTAGACCACAGGCATTCCTTACTCCCACCGCAGCACAGCAAGGGGAAGTAAGAAGGTAGGATCATTTTGGAGAGTTGGAAGCTGTATTTCCTAAACTTCCGAATAAAATTTACAGCTAAATTATACAATTCATGCCTATGTCTGTTTTGCCGTTCTCAGGCCAGCCCGAAGATCTTCACTGACAAGGTACTCTGGAAGGGAAACTCCGTTGTAAACTAAAAGATAGGATCAGCTTTTATGGTGAGACCACGGGACTCTGACAGAGTTAACTGTGGTTTTAGGAGCATCTCAAGGGCAGACTCTGCCCAGCACCTGCTGTGGAAACTTTAACATCTTGTTGGGAAAGAATCTTTTGGGTCAAAGGCTTTATAAAAGATAAGATGAGCGCTCTGCCTACATGGAGCTTGAACACCATCCTGCTCCCATTGCTAGTGCTCTGTGGTGCTGGGCCAACAGCTGTAAAACATAACAGTTGGAAATTAAGAAATTAAATCTGAGTCAAAAGGCACTGAGGTGCCAGTGCAAACAAGGCTGGAATTACATCCAGGGTCTCATTTGCTAAATGTCCAGTAGTGATTACAGCAACACTGTCTTAAAAGGCATCGTTAAGGTGGTAAAATTAAACAAATTAAGCACTAAGACTTTTGGGAATGTAAACATTTAGGCTGCTTGTGCAACCTGATCTGTCCAACATATCCTGATGTCCCGACATAATCTCTGGTTACGTGATAGGATGCTTGAGCCCTGGCAGCTCTGCTGAATAAGTGGGGTTGAGCACCTAGAGAACCTGTTTGGTGCAAGACTCATTGCAGCATTTGTTGCAAAATTTGGGAGATGCAAAGGGATTGAAATAAAAGTCTTATAGTTTCATAAGAGCTTCAGCCAGAGCCAGGTCTTAACCTTGGTCCTGTGAAGAAATCCCCATGGGATGCTGGACAGGTCTCTTAATCCAGCTCGTTTTAGGCGTTCGCTGATTCTTTGCCAAACTTTCTGTACTCCTGACTCGGTTCCAGGTGTGATGTAGGGTGCTGAGCCACAGCTGAAGTCACGAAGCTGCCCTTTGCAAAGGCAGTGCTAAGTGGCCCAAGGATACGTTGCCAGGCCTTGCTCTTGGAAATGGTTTCGATCATTTTAACCATAAAATGGCACAGACGACAAGCATATAAAATTTCATTCTGAATATTTAAAACACAGACAAGGGATGTCCGTGTGAGAGCACGACAAGGAATCTTGCTCTTCCTAAGGGTGCTTAGTAATCCCAAACTGTCTTGATGCCTTTATCTCTTAGACATTCTACTCTGGGTCAAAATAAGAGAAGGTTCCCAAAAGAGATGTATACATGACCAAAACACAAAACCTGCTGCCGGAACAACTCCAGGAGATACCGGAGAGCTCAACCTGGCAGCTTGGCACACAGGAGAGATGTGTCCGCTGGCCCTGAAGCTCACTATAAACCACCCTGAATTTCACAAGGGTTGTGGGGATGTGCGGAGAAGACTCTTGGGGTGTAGCCAGAAAGTAAGAAGGGATGATTTTTCAGATCTGCAATCCACTTTCAGATGGAGCGATTGCCGAAGCCTCAGGCCGAGACAGTCACCGCTGGGGAGCAAGCACATGTGTAATGCAGGGTGCTGGCTACATCTTCTACAAGAGATGGAAATCACGGAGTTAGGAAGGAGCCAACGCGGCCAGAGTCTTCTTATGCAAAGGACTTCACTCAGGCAGGTTTTTGGCTACTTGACAAAACTATCTGGCTCCCAGCTGCTCTCCCATCCCCATCATATTGTCAAGCCTTGCCTAAGGTCTGTGTTTTCCATCCGATCTGGTCCCACTCCAGGCTGCCCGGGCTGACGGGTATTAATAGTCCTTTAGGCTGTGAACTCCGGGACTTGGCTGGCGGCGGCAGAGCCCCGCATACTCTTTGCCTGACACATCAGTATCTGGCAACTGTACCTGCTCCGCGTGACAGTGTGAGTTGTCTCAGCCCGCAGCCGGGTCTGGGAGCGGATTGGATGCGATTAATTAGTTTTACATCTTCAGACATCCAATCCCCCTGCTCAGTGGGGCTACGGGGGGAGTGGGAATTCAGGCACTTCCCCTACAGAAGAGAGGTAGCAGGTCTGCTGCTTCCTTCTGAAGCATCCTGGGTGAGTCGTTTTCGATTACACCTTGTCGGAAAGGTGTGTCAGACCCCAAAAAAAGGGGTGAGAGCCAGGACTGGGGTCAGAGGAGCAGGAGAGCCGCAGCCCAGACACATGGTCATATTACGACTCGGTGAGTTTGGGGCATTTTCTGCACCACCACGATCACCCAAGGTGTGCTGTCGATCGCAGCGACAAGGAGGTCGCTGCTAATGGATGCTGCACACCTCGGAGCGGTGATAAGCCCCAGGTGACAGGGACAGCCTGTGTCCAGGACCTCTGGACCTCCGTCTGGTTTGCTGGCTCTTCATCTTGCCATGGCTGAGGCCGCAGGTGCTCGTGCTGTGCATTTGGAAGAGCTGAGTTTGGGATCATGCCCACCCAGACACTGCAGCCCCCATCTTCCTCATCGCCCACGTGAGCAAGTGCCTGGGCTTCCCGGGAGAAGAGCCTGCAGACCCTGGGAGCGTGCTGGATCTGCGCTCCACTGGGTGGGGAGAAGGGGGCACCAGGACATGCCCCTCCTGCAGACCCCCCTGCAGCTTCCTCACGTCCCCGCACTCTCCCCACTGAGCAGAAACACCCAAAAAGGGCTGTAAAAATGACCACAGTTTCTCCTGCCCCACCAAAAACCCCTCTTGTCCTCAAAGCACTGTCCTGTGTGACTGCAAGCAGGGGCTTAGCAGATGTTTCAAAAGCAGCTTAAAAAAGACCCGAGTGGTGGCAGGGCAGCCGAGTCCCTCTCTCGGAGGGGTTTATGGATGCTGGAGACTTCAAGCCGTGTTTGTCCACTCTCCTTCCTTCTGCAGCCATGTGCCCCAGCCCCTGCAGTTGCTGCTCTGCAGGGAAGGAGCTGGGCTTTGGTGCGGGAACGTTTCCTTCAGGCTCTGCTGGCACATCCATCCCTGTTGGAGCCACCGGGCTGAGCCGGGAGCTCTCCCGGCAGATGGTGCCTCTGAGCCGGCGGAGCTGGAGCTGGGCCGGAATCCTGCACCGCGGGCCAGGCTCTCAGGGCTGGCTGCTTCGGGGACTGGCTTCCCAAGGCTCGGAATTACTGCTCCCCCCGCCAGCACTGCCCCTTAAGAGCCATTTTTGCCACAACTGTACGTCTACTCCCTATCTCCTGCCATAGATGCTCTGTTCAGTCTGGATGCTGAGCTTCAGAAAATATTGTGGAATTGTATTTTAATGCCGCATTTAAATAGTGGTAAAGTGGGGCAAAGCCCGGGGAGGTGGGATGGACTCAGGGTTGCATCGGTGCAACTAGATCGTGAGCGTGCAGATGAAGCCGTGCGTGTAAGTGAAGCTGTCAGAATAAAATGAGAGTATTGGGCAAGATTAAAAGGCAGTTTTGGAGCAGGAGCAGCGTCTTGCAGCGGCACAGAGTGGGGCTGGGGGATGTCATGGGGATCCCAGCTGCGGGGGGATCCCCTCCACTTGCTTTCCACATGGCTCCGAGACGCAGGAATGAAATGGAGCAGCGGTCTGTCCCCCCAACATGGGAGCAAAGCCCTGCCTTTTCTCATGTCCGTCTCCTCATCGCGTCCTTCTGGCCTCTGCCTGCGCAGGGGGATGCCGGAGCAAAGCCCCCAGCGAGGCAGCAGCTCTGCCCACCGATGCGGGGGGCTGCTGGAAACCCCCGTAAAACACCCTCTTATTCAGGCTCCGTTTCCTGCGAAACTCATGCAAGAGCTGACCCAGAAAACCCTCCGCTTTGCTGCACGCAGCATCCTTCACCGACAGAGGATTGCCCCTCCGTCCTGCCCAGGCTGGCTGGGGACAAGGACACGGAGGAGCGGCCACCTCCCCATCGCCCACTGCTCCTCCGCTGCGGGACGGGACCCCCGGGCTTCGCTTTCTGCCCCCCGGTCCCGGCCGGAGCTGTGGGGCCGGAGCAGGAGACAAGGGACGTGTCAAAGCACCTGCTTTCCCACGGTCCCTCAGTTAATTTATTAATTCATTGGCAAGACCTGATGAGGGTGACGTTTTAGCGGCTGCAGCACGGCACGAAGCGGGTGCAGGGAAGCCCGGGGGCTCGCTGCGCTCCCCCCCTGTTGTCCCGCGGGTGTGTGATGGGGACCGTGGGGGGCTCGGGCTGCGTGACACTGGTGCCGAGGCTGGGGACAGCCTCTGGGCACCCACCCGTGCCCCCACGCAGCCGGTGGGCATGCCCGCAGCGCCGGAGGATGCCGTCCCCGCTGCGCTGCGTTACAGCTGGGTGAGCTGATGCACGGCTCCTCAGCTGGGACACTGGGAGGACTGGGAGCTGGAAGGGTGGGGAGCCCCAGTGCTGGCAGTCCCTGCACGGTGACACCAGGCTTAAAAGTCCCAGCAACTGATGTAGTTTGGAATTGCTGAGCTCCGGGGCTGCATCCTTCTCCTGCCCGAGCCCCTTTCCCTGCCGCCGAGTGCCGCCCCCCCGGCTGCGCTTAACATGGTTGGGGGGGGCACAACAAGGACCGCAGGCACACGGGCGTCCCCTCCGTGCCACCTCCCATGGCACCCCTGCCCAGGAGGACACATCCCCCCCCAGCCCGCTGGCTCCGTGCCCCCCCCCTGCCCGCAGTGTGCAGGGTGAGCAGCGGTGCCAGGGGGTCCCACCAGGCCCTTGGTGCAGGGGAGCAGTTTGGGAGGAGAAGGAATGTTTCTGGCACTGCCGGGGCGGGGGGGGGGTGTCAGGGTTTGGAATGACCCGTGCATGGGAATGGGGAGAAAAAAACAGAAGATGCCCAATGTCCTACCCCCCAGCATGAGGCTCTCCCCTCCCAGTCCGAAGGGCTCCCCAGTTTCCTCCTCTGGCTCCAAAAGGGGACCCAGACGGAGCCTTCTGGGTACCGCTTTGGCCACCAGTACACCCAAACCGGCGCAAATCCACCCCAAAATGGCAGCAAGGCGGGATGGGAAACAGGGAGAGGAGATGGAGAGGAGCGTGTGGGCGCAGACGGGGAGATGCGGGCGCAGGCTGGCGGGACGAGTGCCGGAGGACGGGGCTGGTTAAACGCAGGGAGACGCGCAGCCCCGTGTCCCTGTTAGGGACAGAGCAGGGGGACGTGCGGCCCCGTGTCCCCGTCCCCGCAGAGGCATCCCCGTGGCCGGGACCACGTGCGGTGCCATGGAGGCCGTGTTTGACATTCCCCCGGCCGGCGGCTGGGGCCGGGGCGGTGTGTGACCGCACGTCGGTGGCATTCCCGGACTAACTCGGACGCTCGATGGCCTTCACCGACCTTGCCCTCTCGCCGTTACCCGTCCCGTTAACCCCACAGGATCCGGGGATGGAGCTGGGGGCAAAGCCGTGCCCACGAGAGCAGAGCCGTGACCATTTGCACCATCACCCGGGGCTGTGCCAAGACCTCTCGTACCCCAGAGTGACCCGGGAGCCCCCAAACCGCTGCCCCCAAGAGCTCAGGTCCTCGCCCTGTCTGCGCGCGGGAGCTCTGCCTCCACGGGGGTCCTTGTGTCCCCCCAAAAGCCAGAGAGGATCAGCAGGTGGGGGTCTGGGGGGCTCCTCGTGGTGGGACCACGGTGCAGGGATGGACCCACTCCGGCAGCGGGGAACCGACGGGGTCCTGAGCTCGGGGACGTTTCCCGTTAGGGGCGGTAAGGACAAACATCCCCGCACCCCGCGGACATCCCGTGCTGCCTCTCCGGGGCCGTTCCTGCCACCGGAGAGCGGGGCTGTCCCAGTTCTGCCCCCTTCCCTGTGCTGGCAGATGCCTGGCAGCACCCCCAGACCCCCGCCAGCATCTCCCACACCCCAAAACCCACATGGGCAATACCTGAGGCACCATCCCCTTGTGCCGGGGGGGATGCCCAGCACCTCCCCGGATCAGGCCCTTTGGCCACAGGCTATTTTTATCCTGTCTAGTGGCAGAGCCCAGTCCTCAGCCATACAAGGAGCCATCAGCCGCCCTGGGGAGGTAATTTGTCCCCAGGGTGCCATATTTCAGGTCGCCCAAGTGGATGGCAGCCACCCGGGCGGGGGGGAATTGTCACCTCAGCGGAGCAACCTGCTCATCTTACGTCCCCGGCCAGACGCCGCGGACGTCCCGCTCGCCTCTTGAGGACACCTTGTGATGTTTGTCCCCCAATACCCAGCCCCTATTTCTCAACTCGCCCTGAATTTAGCACCTGGTGATGAACAGGTTCCCGACGGATGAGGACACAGGGTTAGAAATAGCTCGCTGCTCCAGCCGTTGATGGGAACGCGGTGGCCGTGGGGCTGGTGCAACCATCTAGATGCTGGGCTGGGGGACCAGGGCAGGGTCCCCTGGGAACGAGGGGGTTTGGGGAGCTACA
>JAVJGG010000054.1:47682577-47700183 GCA_035590195.1 Aviceda cuculoides
CCCCCCGCCCTGGCCCGCGAAGGCCTCGCGCCCCCCCCCCCCCCCCCGGCATTCCTCGGGAGCAGGCTCCCGAAACAGTCCTCAGGCTCCTGTCTGCGTGGGTCGGGCCCTTCACCCGTGGGGCGAGGCGAGGGCAGCGTGCCACCGGCCCTGCTGACCCCCCCCACCCCACGAGGAGCACAGGGGCAGGGGGAGATTGGCTTCTCCCTCCGCAGCCCACTCACACACCGTGATCTCCGCTCCAAGCGGAGCACGCAGGGGACAGGCACGGTGGTCCCGCGTGCTGCCGTCGTTCCAGAGGGACCCCCCCGACCCAGAGGTGGGCAGCACGATGTGCTAGCTTTGCAGGTTTGCACTGACTGGAAGTTGGTTTCGCAAATTTACCTAAAAAAAACCCCAAAAAACTACCCCAGCCTGTGCCACGGAGGCTGGGGATGCGGCACACGGGTGGGTTGCCCTCCCCAGCCCAGGCCAGCCATGTTTACGTGGGACGGGATGCAGCACCGGCAGGCTCGGCATGGCGTAGTCAGCTCCTGGCTTGTGCCCTTCAGATATTTTGTTACGTGCTGGCTCTTCAGGTTTCAGCCTGGCGTGCAGCGACAAGTCAGATATTGCCACAGGAGCATTGCGGCCAGGTAGGGAAACTTCTCTCTGCGTCTGACGCGGTGACTGCTTGACAGGATGCGTGTTGGGCTCCATGTCGATATGGAGTACAGCTGATCTGGATCCGTCTTCCTCCGTTAGCCTTGGCCATAGAGACCGCAGAAAAGGCTGTGTGAAGCCCTCAGTTGTGTTCACTCGGTTCCCGATAGCTCGAGACAAAAATGCGTATTGTAATATTGCGTTGCAAATGTCTCCATTTCCTTTCTGTGCAAAAAAGTCTGCGGGTTTTCCCTCTGAAGAGCTCCTGGGTGGCAAGCTGAGGGGACGGCCCTTTTCCAGGCTGAGAAGGGAAGAGCCAGGCACACATGTGCATTGTGCATAAGATGCACACGTGTCCTTGCAGGATTCCCCACGTACTTGAGACGTGCAGAAAACACCAGCCTTATGCAGGTGGACAGTGTATCAGAGTGCTTTCTTAGAGGGAGCTGGACTTTCATGTGAACTTTCCAGCTTTTGTTCTGGAAGTGAATGGCCAAGGAGGGAAGCAGGCTTGTTCTCCCTTGAAGCAGCAGTTTGTTTTCCTCTCGCGGCCGGCTGCTGTGAGCTGCAGTTTGAGGCCAGCCGCGGGACAGTGAAGTGAGACCCTCGGCCATTCACCTCTGGGTCATCCATCACCCAGCAGGCTCGGCTGGCCGGTCTGCGGTGCCCCAGGGACCGCAACGGCATGAGGACAGTGTCTGTCCCCGGAGCTGTCATCGCGCCAGCACTTCCACTGGTGTTAATTTGATCCACGCCACTGTTGTCGGCAGCCGAAATCCGGGCTGCTGAAAGGCAGCCGCCAGCCGGCCTGCCCAGCGCCTGCTCTTGTTTGGTGTTGACAGGGCGCGTTTTGTCAGGTTTTGGTGGCCTGGAGAAGAGTGCTGAGCCCCAGCAGCTGCGACCGTGCTGCCGCAGCCTGCATACGGCCAAGGGATGGAGCAACAAGAGCCAGCACCGTCCAGCTGCCGAGGTGCAGACCTGAGCTCCCAAAATGCAGGTTGAAGCGCCATGTCTGACTTGGCCCTCTTGGCCTCGCTTCACTTCTCTATCCCCGCTCGGAGTGAAAGCGATGGCGTAGAGGGCAGGCGTCCAGCACCGGATTGGGTGCAGCCCGAGATGTGAGTACAGGGCGCATGCTGCGAAGTGCCTGGAAGGGTGCCTCCGTGTCGGGCCTCCAGCACAAACAGAGATAAAGCTGCTCCTGCAAATCCGTAGAGCCCTGGCAAAGCGTTCCGTTTGCTGCCCTGATCTCCGTTTCCAGCCGTTGCTGCTGCAGAAATTGCACTGCTGGCTTTTTCTGCTCTCGGTTCTCTCTGCCCGCACCCAGGCAGGCAGGGAACGCTGTCCCCGTGGATGTCCCTGTGCGGCAAGCACGCCGTGCATCCATGGGAAGAGCATCGCCCGGTTCCGATCAGGAGGTTTCCCTTCCCAGAGCAGAAGTAGCAGCCACTGCTGGGGGAGCTGGAAGGTGCTGCTTGATGGATGCTCTGTTTTGAAGTCTTTAAAAAATTTCTTTTATCAATTCCCTTAAAGAAACTACAGAATATTGCTGCTTGCGGGCTCATGAGCGGTGCTGGTTGGCCGTATTGCTGCTGCAGTGTATCGCAGCGTTAATCCTGGTGAGCAGCAGGACCTGTTTGTGAGCTGTCAAGTGCAGAATGTGTTGTCTTTGCCTGAGATTAAAAGTAGCTCAATGAAGAGCAGTGTTTAGAATGAATTTGAAATTAGGTTTCAAAGTGTTTCTTGGACACAGCTCAAGAGCGCGTTCAATGTTTCTGGTGCTTTCAAAATGACGGGGGGATCTGGCGGCGCTTTGTTTTGTGCCTGAGCAAAGTGGGGGATTGTTCTTGTGGAGGCAGATTAAAATAGTGCAGGATGAGATTATCCCCCAGATCGGAGATGGAAATAGGATGCAGTTCCTCAGCAACTGAGATATCTGAAAATGGAAAGCTCCACATCTGCTGCGGGCTTCGAGCAGGGACTGGCACCCACCCTGCAGCAGCCCAGCAAGCACGAGAAGGGCGTACCAGGAGTCCAGCCTAACACCCCGAGTCCAGGCTAACCTGGAAGACTTAACGTCCTCTAATTACAGAGGGCTGAAGACAGCAGGGAGCAGCGGGTGACTCCCCCAGGTCTGCAGCAGTTCGCCAGCTCAGCGCTTCAGCGTCGGTGGTAGAGAATAAAACCTGAAGTGCCAGTATAATAGGAAAGAGAAGCCCGGGGAAAAAAAAAAAGTACTTGAAAGACATCGGGGTGGTGATAGAGCATGGGCTGGGCTGGAGCTGGATTGCAGCCTAGCAGAAAAAGCCAGACCCAGTCACGCCGGGTTCCCCGGTGAGACCCAGCTGGAAGCAGAGAGGGGTTGAACATCACAAGTGCCATGCGGGGCAGCTGGCAGTCCTCACGGCTGCTGGAAAAATCGACACGGCTGGGAGATAAAAAGTGCAGCTTGGGCCTCCAAGGTGCAGAGACCTTATCTCCAAGCAGAGATTAGAGCAAGGTAATCTCTATGTTTACTGTGCAGGGCGCAGGTGGGCAGGAGGAGAAGCTGGTGGAAGGAGCGAGGGCGTTGGAAGTGGGGCTGAACCAGATCGACTTGCAGAGCGTGAGAAGTACCTGTGGGAGCTGAAATGGGAGAATCCAGTCCCTTGAGAAATGAGGCTAACGAGTTGCCCTTCTCTAACTGCTGCTTCGCAGGAGTTGAGAGGTGGCCTGCAAAAACATCCAGCCTTCCCCTCCTCGCCTTGCCCCAGCGCTGCCGGCGCACGGGTCAGTCCTGGGCTTCTGGTCGAGGACTTCAAATCGATGCACCAATGCTCCAGTATGCCTCTTCTGCGGGAATTGTTTCTGCACTGGTTGAGGGGATAAAATACTGGGTTTCTTTTTATGAATGCTCTACAATTTGAAATTTGACTGTTGTTACACCCAAAGTGCAGCTGGGGTGAGGGTGCAGCAGCACAGGCCTGGGGATGCAGCACTAACTTCTCGCCTTCCCCCGCGGTGCCAGTCCTTGCAAACCCAGCCTTGCTCCCAAGCACTTGCAGGGCGGTCAGGAAGGAGAGGATCTGTGAAAGTGCACGGAGAAAGAAGGGCTCAGTTTTGGTTTGGTTTTTTTTTTTCTGAAGTCTGAGTTGTGCTGGGTGGGTTTTCCTGCTGAACGACCAGCCCGTCTGCAAACACAATGATTCCCAAAGCTATTTATAGAGCTGGGAGCCCTGGCCGGCCAGCCTCCTCCATCACGTAACCCTGCGCTCCCTGCCGAAGCAGCCTCCGCCGAGGTTTTGGCTCTGGCCGCGCCAGCCTGGGAGGGTAAGGAGGACCATATGTCCCTGCCTTGAGCCAAGCGCGCAGCTGTGCTCCATTCTCCTGTCTGGTGCTGACTTGTTAACTCTTTGGGGGCGAAGGGGAGGAACGTGACTCGTGCCACGCTTGGCGTAAGAAATGGATGCTCTCGTAGGGGCTGAAACCAGCCAGAAGTGGGACACATGAAGGGTCTTGCCTCCCAGGAGTTCCTCAGCCCTGCTGTGACTAATCCTGGTTTGTTCTGCTGTGTGTTATCCTCCTGAATTAGGTAAGGAAACGGTCTAATGGCCTGCCTGGAAAGAGCAGATAACATATGTGTAATTCTGGGGTATTGAAGTGCGTTATCCAGATTATTAATAACTCGCCGTGCCTTATGCTGCTCCGTCGCAGGAGCCTGGAGCGTTCCTGCCTGTGCGCTCTCCTCCCAGGACGGCTCATTCCAACCACAGTGCGATCTCGCCGTCTGCTGCCTCTTGTCCTTTCCCCTCTCCGCCCGACGGACGGTGCCACAGCTCGAGGCGGACAGGCAGCATTGCCCACCTGCCGTTCCCTCCGTACCTGGCTCGCCGCTGGGAAAATGCTTGCCTGCAAGATCAGCTTGCTTCCCTGCTGCTCCGACTGCATCACCCTGCATTCTCTCCTTCTCCGCATCAGGCTCCCGCCTCCTGCACTCCTCTGGCAGCACAGCGGGTACCTAAGCCTTTGCCCTTGCTATCCTATTGCTCCTCTGTCTCAGCTTTGTCTCCCTCGGGGTCAGCCACCCCCTTTTGTACCACACTTGGGTGCTGCCTGCTCTAAGGAGTCCTTCCCCACCTCCTGCCGAGTCGGTCCACAGAGTCTCTGCCCTCCTTGCATCAAGTGTCTCAACACAGTGACAAGGGCACCTTGCTCTTGCTCTGCTTTGTAATTCCAAGGAGTGGGAGCCCGGTGGGACGAGGCAGCCTGCTTGGCCTCGCAGCATCTGCTCCGAAGCAAGGGCAGCGTGTCTCGCGTAGCACAACCCGACCGCCTTGGCGGGGTTTGCACCAGCGTGGTGCACGCAGGATCGGACCGCAGCTGCAGAAGTGCAGGCAGAGGGCAGGTAGCTGCACTACCTGTCTGCTGCTGCCAAAGGGATCGGGTGAGGGGCTGGGGGCAGGGGGAGCAGACCTGCCCTTGGCAGTGCTGAGCCACCGTCGCGTCCGCTGACTCCAGCCTTGTGCCTCCTGCTTTTTCCCCCTGGGTTTTGGAGGCCGGGTAACGCTCCCAGCCCTGCAGCGAGCCGTGCGGCAGGGCTAGGCAGTGCCCAGCCTTGTGCCTGGGCCACGGTGCCGTCTCTGCGTAGCAGCACAGGGGCTGAGAGACACTTCCATGCAGAAATGTGGATGTTTCTTCCAAAAAAAGTCCATCCCCTTTACGTTGGCATCTTCCTGCGTGAGCCGCGCTGATTAGTTTGCCATCGGATGTCTCGGTCGCTTGGGCTAATTTGGATTGGTGACTATTTCCAGCTTAATGGACCTGGGACCGCCTGGTAGCCCCAGCTGGGATCAGGTCCTGCAAAATCTGTAGCCTTAAAGCATCATGCATTTAAGCATCACCCAAATACCAAACAGGGGCCAAATTTCTGTTTCCCATCTCATGTTGTCCAGTACCTTTTCCAAAGGAAACCTACCTTGCCAGGCTGCTGTTCCAGCCCCAGGCGATTATGGGAGCATGAAGAGTGATGAAGATGTTTGTAAGGACTAGCAGGGACCTCCCAGGCTGCCTCCCTGCCTTGCAGGCAGCCGCAAGGCGTAGCTCCTCAGGTTTTGCTGTGCTCCGGCTCAGGACGTGCAGCTCTCGGGAGGTGGTTTGTGAGCTCCGGATGTGTTTTCTGAGCTCTCAGTCCCCAGGTTAAAGGTTACTTTTAGTGTATTTTTTTTAATCTGCTTAATTTTCCAGGGGAAAGGAGAAACAAATCTAAGAAGCCTTCATTATAAGAAAGCAGATTGTTTTTTATTTATTTTAGTTTTAATGGAGAGCCATGGCTCAGAGCAGTAAGCTCGCTGCAGCATCTCAGCAATATATCAAAATTACCCTGGCTCTGTGCGTACTTGGTAGAGTGTCAACAGGCTGACGGTTACAGCGCTGCTCCGGTGACTCAGATAAATAACACGCAGACCAAAACATACATTGAGCCTGGCTCGGCCAGACTGGAAAATGCACTCTTGGAAGGCGCTTTTCCAGGCAGGGATGGCTCTGCACGGCCGGGGCTGCTGTGAGGGACTGCTGGTATGCTCCAAGCACCGGCTGATAGGGGAAAACCATGACCTTGGGTCCTTCAGACCTAGCTGTGAAAAACGGGAGATTAAAAAAAACCCACTTTGGTTGGTTGTTTTTTCTTTCCCCTTTTGTGTTTGGGCTACTGGAGCAGTACATCACATAGATCTCTCCTGTGCTGTCGCCATCTGCGCGCGTACCCCTGCCCCTGGGTATCCGCCGCCCTTCGTGCTGTTACCGGCCAGCAGCAACGGGAGATTTGAGTGCCCGCCTTACCATTTGGTGAGTTTTTACACCCAGGATATTCCCAGTAGACACGCAGGCAGGAGCCACCCCCCCAGCGGGGATGAGCTTGCAGGGCAGCCTGCTGTTTTTCCCAGCAAAGCGCAGGGATATCACTCTGCGGAAGGGCTTCTGCCTCGCTCGGTGACACTTAAATGTCCGTGCCGGCCTCTCCCAGCTCCCTTTTTGCTCGGGGCCACTCAGAAACTTCTGGCCACAGCAGGCGGGGGGTGGCTGTGTGGGATTGCTCGGGAAGCTTTAGGATGGCTTAAATCTTAACAAAAGAGGTGGGAATAGTGTGGTGGGGAAACGTGCGTGATAACCACAGTGAAACAACTTCCATGGTGAACGTGGGGGATTCTGTGTCTGCTGGGAGGGGCTGGAAATGGGGCTGTGGACACCTATGTGTTTAAAAAAAAAAGAGAGAGAAAGAAGGGAAATTAAAAAAAAGAAAAGAAAAATGGACCTGTTGGTGACAGAGTAAACAAGTGGCACTGACTGTGATGTGGAGCTACAAACGCTTCCCGCGCTCTAATTTTGGCAAGCGGCAGGTCTGTTTTCGCAGCCTGGGGAGCGCAGCAGATGGTGCCCGGTGTGCCCAGGGCTGCCCTTCCCGGGGGGGTCCTAGCTCTCCGTCTGCCCCTTATGGGATGGTGGAAGCCAAAATTGGGAAGCCGAGCTCGGCCGGCATCCCCAGACCCTGTCTGCCATGGGAGCCCTTTGGTTTGCTCCGGGCACCGGAGTGGGACGAGTGGATGACCAAGGAGCTGCAGGCTCTGTAGGGATGTTGGGATGCTGGCAGCGCCCAGGGCTTCCCCTGCTGTTAGGATCTGTTTGTGCTGAGAGCTGCTGCCTTTGCTGCGTCCCGTCTGCCTGAAAAACCTGTCCTGCTGACGGGAACTGCGATGAAAGTCCCGCTGCCGCGTTATAAACCTGGAAGGGAAGCTAGACACGAGCCATCCTTTCATGTCTCTGCTCCCAAACCACAGCACGCCGCCCTCCTCTGCCTCTCCTCCTGCCGTGGCGCCCGCAGCTCCCCACGGCTGTGCCGTGGGTCCCAGGTCACACACACCAAACGCTCAGGGAAAACCCCCTTTGCTGTTCCGAAAGGGCTGCAGAGCTCTGCTGAGAGCTGGCGCCACGGGAGCGGGATTGCTTTGCAGCCAGATTAGTAAGGAGTGTGGAGTCTTGGGGAGGGAGAGGAAGCTTTTTATTCCTTTTTCTTTTTTTTTTTTTTTTTAAAGCATAAAAACCATAAAATTAAACATTGCAGAAACCTTCCCTCCTCTCTTGTGCTGCTTCTCCAGCCTCACTGTTCTCTGCAGTGGCTGGTACGGAGCCACCGGACCAGAGCAGGCACCTCACTTCGTCTCTTGACGGCGGCTGCCTGATCTACAGCAGGGCAGCGGGAGGACTTTCGGTTCGACCCAGCACCCCTCCTGCCTGTCCGCACAGAGGACCCAGCTCCGCACGCTGTACGTAAGCTGTGAATCCCGCCAGCTCCTCAAAACTCAGGTGTCCTGGAGCTCCAGGCTCTGCCTGTGCAGACATCTGCACCGGCGGCGAGAGAAGCAGGGAGGAAAGGAGGGAGAGCTCCCCCGTCCAAACCTTTCCGTGCCTTTTCGCTTGCTTTGCAGCTCCGTTCTCCTCCCCGCCTGCCCTGTGACTCTCTCCTGCCAGACTTGAGCTGTCTGCCGTCAATAAGTCTCGCTGATCACGGGAGAGCCGCCGTGTTGGCTTTGGCACGGTTGAAGTTTCCGTGCTCCGTTCGGAGCCTTTCCTGCTTCTCCGCAGATAACAAAGGCTGCTTCAGTGTGGCCTGGTGCTGTCCCCCGAGGCTGCAGGCAGCCCGAGGAACTTGCTGCTCTTCCTTTTCCCTTTTTTTTTCTCCCCCTTTTTTTCTTTGCCCAGGAGCAGCCACGTTAAAGCTGTCCCGCTCTTGGGGACCCAAGAGCGTTGGTATGCGAGGGCTGCGCACCTCTGTTATTGGCAGGGATGCTTTTCAGAGAGTAATGTCCGACAGCTGTCCTGTACTCGTCTGTGCTTCGGATTCCTCCCAAAAATAAGAATAATCTGTTTGGCTCCTAGAGCAGGCTGCATTTAACGAGTCATGTGGGATCCCTGCTCCCGGAGGATTGGACCGGCTGCTGGGATGTAGATCTGATGGCAGCTGTGACCTGCGTGAAGACAAAAGACCGGGCTCCCCCAGGGTTGTTGCTTGCTCTCACAGCCTTGTAGGGGCTCGTGGAGACTCTGAGACATTGTCTGATTTGTTTCCTAAAGTAGGATTAGGCATACCTGGACCATCCGTGGTGCCCATCAGTAACTGTTCCCCGAAACTTTCAGGGAGAGGCTTGTCCCTGCAAACGGCATTAGTTCCCATCATGGCTACTGGTCTCCCCAGCCTCACCCCCCCTCCAAATCCAACTTCTACTGCTGCAAAAACTGAAACACCCTCTGTATCCACGAGGACAAAAGGCTGGTTTTTCTGCAACCTCCCTCTGTACCAAAAGGGCTGTTGTGCGGGGCTCCCCAGCTCTCATTCTCCTCGAGACCAAACCAAGCCGCTTCTGCCAGTCATCCCAAGAAGTCGTGTTTTCCAGCCCCTGCTTGTGCAGGATGCTCTCCAGCTCATCCCTGGGCCCCAATGCTGTGCTGGAGCTGGATGCAGCTCAGCTCCAGACAAAGCCTTTACCAGGCGAGAGTAAAACATACAGCTGGGATGTCATTACGTGATATTTGGATGTTTTTCAGCAGGGTTGGGCTGGCCTTACTCCACATTTCGCTATTCCATAGGATTTTGCTATTGAATTATTGTCTCATTTATCTGTCTGTGCGTCCTTCCCTCCATCTGCTCCTGGGAGCCTTTCAGAAACTGAGGTTTGGGACTCTGTAAGGTTTGTCTTGCTTCAGGCCGTGCTCCCGGGACTCCGAATGCCTGCTTTTAAAAAGGTAGCCTTCGTGTCACAAACCAACAGGGGTTTGTGAAATGCCCTCTAAAAATAAAGAAATTATGGCAGAGATAAAGGGACATGAACTGGCATGCATATGTTCTGCCAAAAAATTCAGTATTTTGGAGCAGGGGACAATCTGCTTCTGTGGTGTTGGTGTGTTGACTGCAGTGATAAGCCAGTTGTGGTCTTTTGGTGTGTTTTGTGGCAGATTTAAAATAAATGGGAGGGAGGGAGGGATGGATGGATGGATGGGGTTTGGGGTGCTGATGCCTTCCCAAGCCCTATTCACAACTTCTCCAGGAGCTGCTGGTCAGGTCACCCCTTGCTCTAAGTCCAGACCAAATACATTCAGACTATCTCTGATGGGTCAAATCCATGAAAAATAGATGCTGCCACTGCCAGGGAGGCGTAGTGCTGCTTCCAGCACTTTTGAGGAGTCAGGAATAGCACTGTGCCCTAGAAAAAAGCAGCCTGGAAGCAGCAGGTTCTTGTGGTGGAAGCCTGAACTGTCACCAGTCAGCATGGCCAGTGGCAAGCCTCCATCTGGGAGCTGGGTGGCTGGCATGAGTTGGGGGGCACGGGGGTCCCCGGCAGCTCCCTCACCCCCTTGTTTCTCTTCCCAGAGTCAGTAATGATGAATGGCTCCGACCTCGCCAGTACGACGGCATCCAGTCCCAAATCCAAAGAGGACCAAGTAGTGAATGGCCACGATGAAAAGGAAAACAACCCCTTTGCAGAGTACATGTGGATGGAGAACGAAGAAGACTTCAACAGACAGGTAAGACCGGGAGGGTGGTTGCCACCTCTGCGTTTCTGCGGCTAAAATTGAGGCGAGGGTAGAGGCAAGGGAAAGGTTTCCTTTGATGGGCACCATGAGGCGCGTGTGAGTCACAGCCGGCGCAAGCCCTGCACGGAGCTGGTGGCTCAAGGGAAGAGTCATCCTGTTTATATTGGATCTGCCTGTACGGACATGGGATGGATAAAGTCAGGGAAAAAAACCTCACGATGCCTTTGACCATCTCAGATCTTTCTCAGAGGGACGCTGACGGCACCATCTTCTCCTGTGCTTTGCTGTGGTAACCGAGACCTTCCCTTTCTGCATGCTTAGCTGGAGAGAGAGGACCAGCATAAAAATCAGCGCTCGAAATTTGAGAGCGTTTGTAGCCCAGCTATCTCAGCAATGCGTTCCTGCAGTTAGCACCTCTCGTTTCGGGTAGAAGCCTCCATTTCAGTGAAATGGTCCTGAATACACTTGGAGCAGCCAGACCACGTGGTAGGAACCTTGGCCGCTAGATGCTGTGTCTGTAAGGGCCAGCTAAGCTCTTGAGAGCTTCTGGTAGATCGTGGTGGGACTTGAGCAGCTCTCGCTTGGGGAATAATGATGCAACCCCGTGAGCTGGAGCAGAGGGAGCAGCCATATAGCGTCCTCATCATGCTTCTGCTTTGTGTCTTCATCCAAATGCCAGGGTAGCACGAGGCAGCAGGGAAGAGCTTGCTGGAGGCTCGCTGGTCCCTCCTGCCATCATCCCAGTAGCTGGAGGGAAGCTAGGCACCTTGAACTGGGCGAAGAAGGAGCTTGACCCTTCAGCTGGCTGAGCTGTGCTACAGGCAGAAACCCTGAACTCTCCTGGGCACTTGTCCCCTCCCTGAAACATCCTCACACTGGATTCCCATCACCGGGGTGTCAGGAGACTGGCAGGGAGGGACCTCTGGAGCTGTGGGCAGGCTGGGCAGAGGGATTTTATGTCCCCACCGCACCCCTGGTCACCAAAGGAGGATTTCATCAGCTCTACTGGTGTTCTCAGCAGAAAATCTCCATATGGTAATACTTAAGTCTTGTTCCCACAGGAGGAAACTGCAGCCACTCGCTGACAGTAACTCCTGGTGAGTGTGCAGCAGCTGCCTTGTGCTGCCCCACAACACGTTAGCAATTGTTAGCGAGCTGTGACTCAAGGCTTTTGTTTTATTTAATGACGCGATTAGGCAGCAGCCAGCCCCCACAAGCAGCTGGGCTGATGGAAATGTGCGAGATTAATTAGTTAATGTTTGTAAAGCGCTGTCTTGATTAAAAGCCCGATGAAGGCAAAGTGCAAAGCAAACCATACTGTAGCTCCATGCCAGAGGGAGTGTCCCAGGGCGGAGGAGCAAGGTGGAGGGAGATGGAGGAGGGAGGAAAACGGAGCCAAGACCTCAGGGCTTTCCTGCGTTGGGCTCCGTGGTGCTGAGATACCCGCCTGTGCTTTCCTGGTCTGCCAGCCCTCACTTCTGCACTTCCAACCCCTTAGCGATATCCTGGGAGCTCAGCCCTTTGTCCAGCTCCTGGTGAAACGCTGCTCGGGGGGTAAAATGGTTTGTACAGAAGGTGGAGTCACTCTTTAAGGGCTTTGAAGTCCATGTGTCCACTGGTGGGGCAGCAGTGGGGTAGGGAGAGCTGTCCTGCGCCAGGACCTTCACCTGCTGGAAGGCAGCACTCCTGGAAGAAGCTGTCCTCGGGCTGGCATGGGTGCTCATGAGGCTCGGTTTGGGGTGCTGTACCTCGTGCCTCTCAGCTGCTCCGTTCTGCTCCCTGGCCTGAGTCTCCCCTGAGCGCCCACAGGAGAGGACGAGATGCCGGTGATGGGGGCACAGGGTGGGGGACAGCAGGCACGTCCCTTTCAGTGGCGATGGTGGCTTTTGCCGCCTTCACTTGCAAGCCCCAGTGGCTTGGGGCTGCTGTAAGATCTGGGGCTGAATCTTCCTCCAGACCCACTTGCTCTTCCCTCTTCCTCTGCTTTCTGAAGCCATGCTGCTTCCTTGCCTCCTCCGCAAAGGTTTGCTGCCATCCAGGCCCTGGGCGAGGGGAACAGGCAGGTGTTTTCAGAAACCCACGAGCTTCTTGGCACAGTCTTCCCTTATTTATGCGAGCGACATTCCTTTTCCCATGGAGCCAGCACATCCCGGAGGGCAAAAAGGGAGTGGTGGGCTCTTGCGCTGAGAAGAAACTGTGCTGACAGCAGGTGAGGTTGGTGCAGAAGGACCTGGGGCTGGAGGTGACGGAGCTGCATTAAATACCACAGGAAGCCAAAGAAGAGCCCTGAGCAAATACTAAACCCTTTCTCTCCTGGTTCAAGTTGTCCCGACGCAGCGCAAAGGAGTTGATGGTTTCTGGCTAGAGGGCTAGCAGGTAGGTACAGGTGTCGGCGTGTCCAGGATCTGCCCTTCTCTGTCCCCTGGTCCAGGACTGAGATCGTCACCGCGTCCCCGGTTCGCAGCCAGCGCTGGCGTTGGCCCCGATGGCCAGTTGCGTGCACTGAAAAGGCTGTGTGGTGTGGGAAGGGGAACTGGGCGCTGCTGGGCTGCGGTTAGAGTACGGCCGGCAGTGGTGAGACTCGGAGGAGAGGGAATATTCATCTGGGTTTGAAGTGTTGTGAGATGCACCAGGCTCTGGGCTCGCTCCGTCAGTGTCCTGTGGAGGTGCAGGTCCCAGGGCAGTCACTGTCATCGTCACCTGCCGGGGCGAGCTGGCAGTCCTGGGGTGCTTTTTTTTAATATCCTGTTTTCATGTGCTAGTGCCAGCATGTGGTTTCAAGGAGAGCCTCTGGAAACCAGTTGAGGACAGCGATGGGATGGTTTGCTAACGGCAAAGGGGATTTTCCCCCTGCTGCACCCAATTTCTTCTAAGGCTGGTGGGCGAGAAGCTCTGCAGTAGCTGAGGCTGGAGATGGTGTCCAAGGCTTGGGTACTGTGAGAGAGCTTTTCATGACCCCCGCAAGTTTTCCTGGATATGATTTTAAATGTAGCAGGGACTGGCTGCGAATAAATTGAAAGCCAATAGTGCTGTGGGTTTACCGGAGTTACCTTCCTAAGCCATTTGTGACAAGCAGGTCTCTGTAAATGCCGTGGTGAGGCAGTGGGACCCCGGTAGCCCACCAGTGGCAGGGCTGCCAGCCCGTCCCCAGCTCAGGGGCTGCAGTGTGGGGCACGGTGGGTTGCAGGGCTCCCCTTTTCCCCCTTGGGAAGCCAGTTGTAGTTTCTGCTTTCTTGTAAAATGGAAGGGTTTAAGCTTTTCAGAGCATTTTGTGGTCCATGGATTCACTCAGCCCTTTTGGACTCAATACCAGCTGCTCCAAATGGTGCTGTTTTCTGGCTGTCGCCCCGTCTGCTCATTTTCTGGCGACCACGTGCCTGTTTAGCAGGAGGCTGCCAGCGGTGGGGGCTGCCCAGCTCACTGCCTCGCTCGCTTTGCTCGAGTCAGCATCCAGAGAAAACCAGCCTGAAAGATGGGAGCAGCTGGTTAATGCGACCCACCAATGGTACACGCCTGCTTGAGGGTAAGGACGGGACCCCCAGGCCCCCCTCCTGCCCGTCTCCCCTGCCTTGCTTTGCCAGCACACCCCTGCGTGAGCAACTTTCTGCTCCGGGAGCCCGAGCCAGGTCCTGTGGCTTTCCTAGGCCTTGGGAGGAATTTTCCTGCAGTGGAGATGGCGTCATCCGTGGTGCACTCGACGGGAGCCGACTGCCACCCTGCGTCGGTGCTCGCAGAGCACCGGTCTGCCGAGGGGGCTGAGCAGAGCCGGTTTGACGAACCGGAGAAGCGTGGGAAGCAAGAAGGGCTGCAGCATCGCTCTGTAGCAGAGGATCCACTCAACGACGCACACCTCTAGCACTGGTTCTCGGTTGTGATTTTATTAGCCATCCTGTTCATTTTGCAGCAAGCTCCGCTGGAGCCTGGCAGCCTGAAATCCCACGTGTGCACCGATGCATCCGGATGTCCCATAAATCCTATCCCGTTCCCTTTCGGATTTGCCTGGTGCCGTGAGCTTTCAGGCTGCATCTCCCTGCCCTGGTGGCCTGCAGCAGCCGGGAAGCGATGCCTGAGCACGGCTTTGCTCCGTTCAAAAGGTGCCAGATTTTGTGCTCTTGCGCTTCCTGGGGTTGGCTACAGGCAAGTTGACAAAGCTGTGTTCGTCTCGGTTTAAAATACAGCTCTGGCTGTCCGGTGATGTTTCTGAGGCACCGACAGACGCCGAGGTGAGGTAGGCACGCTGCAGACTCTTTTACCAGGTGGGGAAAGTGCATGGAAAACACCGAGATGCATCGTTTGTACCTGGGACTAACGGGTCTTTTTGGGCAGGTGGAGGAGGAGCTGCAGGAGCAGGAGTTTCTCGACCGCTGCTTCCAGGAGATGCTGGAGGAAGAAGACCAGGACTGGTTCATTCCATCGCGGGACCTGCCCCAGGGCATGGGGCAGCTGCAGCAGCAGCTGAACGGGCTCTCCGTTGGCGACGGCCACAGTTCAGAGGACATTCTGGTAAGGACCTCGGAGAACACGTGCTGTGAGGTCTGCTGAAGAGCAGAAGACCTGTCCTGGGAAGGGGAGTGGATTTCCTCAGGGGGGTTTCCTGAGTGGCAGTGGGGTGTCGGTGCAAGAGCTGTGGCTAATGCAGCGGTGATGATGCATTTTGGAGTTTTCTGCAAGGATGTTTGTTTTAGCCACATATCCTAAAGACACAAGTATCCAGCTTTGCAGAACTTGCTCTCCAGAAATCGCGGGATGGGGCCTCCACTTGCACATGAGCTGGGCTCTGGCCCCAGAGCAAGCTGGGACCTTTCTTGCCTTTTGGGCAGAGCTGGAGTGTTCTGGCAGGCTGGAGAGGGACGGAAGGACCAGCCAGGTCTGCTCCAGAGGTGCTGAGCATCCTGAGCCTATATAGATACTCAGAGTGGTGAAAACCTGCTGGGTGACTGGAAGAGCAGCAGTGTTATGGAGATGCCTGTTTTCATCCCTGAAAGCAGGAATATGCCGCAGGGCTGTATGGACCAGCACAGCGGGGGTTGTTCTGGTCTGGCCCTGCTGCCTGTGCTCAGGCTGAGCTGCTTTCCCTCCCTGCTTTACCATGGGCAGGGATAAAACAGCCGCTTCCACCTCACAGCACATCCACACGCAGCCCTGTGCCGAAGCAAGAACAGGGAGAGACAGGAACAGTAGATTCTCCCTCCCATGTTTTCCCCCAAAAAACCCAGTTTGGGAGTAGGTACTTTTCGAGCCGGCCCTTGTTCAGCACCATCTCGAGTGCTGCGGGTGCCTGCGAGGACACAGGGGCCAGGGCAGCCGCTTTGCGCCCCTGAACATCCATAACGGCGTCCTCGGCTGCCGGGACGGGCACCTTCGGGATGTGGGTCCGTGGAGCGATGCTCGGCAGGGGGATGCCGGCATTTGGACTGCTGATGGGCAGGTCCCCCTCCCTCTTTTCTTCCAGAGCAAAAGCAACTTGAATCCAGATGCCAAGGAGTTTGTGCCCGGCGTGAAGTACTGACCGTCAAGGCAGGCTTTGGAAAGACTGTGTCCCTGCTCCGGGGGAAGGCGGCGGGGGGGACGGAGGGGGGGGATCGGCCCCCGGCTGGACTCTGCGCCGTAGTGGAGTTGCTGCAACATGGCGAAATCTTGCTCTATGCTTCAAGTACCTTTTTTTTTTCCTCCCCCCCCCCCCTTTTTTTTTTTAATTTTTCCTTTGTATCGTCTATCACCCTTTTTTGGCAGTTTTTGCTTTTTAGGACTTGCGGTCCTTAGGTCTGTCCTGGAGTCCAGCACTCCCCCTGCTTCAGAGGCCCATTTCGATGCGTGCTTCAAACCTGCTAGTGGAAAAGTCATGTTTTCTTGTTTAAGTAGAATTTGTAGGGAACCCCCTGCCTGCCTGCTCCCGCCCTGGGATGCAGCGAGCCTGGGCCAGGAGCTGTGCTCGCTTTCCCTGTTTCCGTTAAACAGGATTTCTTTCACTAAAGGAGAAGCGAAGTGTAACATGACTATAAACCCTAAATTCCTCCAAGCAGCAGCCTGTCCCAGCTCTCCAGTAGGTGCTGAACACTAACTCATATGCTTCTCTGCTGGTAGGTAAGAGTCCTGCCTGCTTAATCGGTTGAGGGAGCTCTTAGGGGAGACCAGACCCGTCAGGCATCACCCAGCTGTCCATCCCAAGGGAAGGGCTGCTCCTACAAAACACATCTTCTCCTTAACAAATTTTTCCCCCCAACTCTTGAGCTTATCCAGCACTACGGACTGCGACTCTAAAGCATCCGTACCTTCATTTCTCACTGAAATAAATCCAAGAAAAACTGAATAGAGCCCATTCTCAGGCATGTGACAGTGGAGCAGTGGGGAGTTGGTGTCAAGCAGCCTCCCTGGGAGAAGGATCCTCTGTCAGGATGAGTCTGAGCCCCAGGGAGCACCCGCAGGTGTAGACAGAGAGGGTGATGGGCAACGTCTTCGTGCTGGTCCTTGCGGTCCCCTTTGCCGAGGCTTTGGTGGCGGGTGGCGTTCAAGGCAAAGCTGCCGGAGCGGCTGTTGGTGAGCAGGATCCGTGCCTCCGTCGGGTGAACTTGCTCCTGGGGACCTCCTTCCCCATCGGCAGGAGCTGGCTGGGCTTCAGCTCCCTAAACCACGGCCCTGGGCACTTCTGGTATTTTAAATGCTGTGCTTAGTGGGCTCCTTTGGAGAGCAGAAATCTGTATCCAGAGAAAGCAGGAGCTTCTCGGTGAGGTGCATAGCCTAACGATTAAAATAGTTACTGGCTCTACTAACGTGGACGGGAGCTTTTGCTCATCCGTGTAAATCTTACCTCCCGGGTGCAGTTGCTTCCAGTGTTCCCTTTACTTAAACGGAGTAGTTAATGGAGGGGGATTACAGATCCCTGCGGGGTTTGCAGAGATGGAAGCTAATGGCCACTCAATAGCCGAGGGCTTGCTCTGTCTCCATTAGCTCGGCACGGCGAAGCTGGCGGCCGCAGCTCAGCGGGAGGGACCGGGGTTATTGGACCACAAACACTAACGGCGAGCGGAGGTTTGAGCTGATTTAACTCGGCTGCTCTCTCTCCAGTCCGCCCCGTAACTCAACAGATCTCCCGTCTCTGGCTGCCGGTTTTAAAACCAGCACTAAACCCTGACACGACCGCAGCTGGAGCCGGCAGCCTGTTGAAGGTGCCCATCTTACCCGTTGCTGCCCAGAGGTATGGGCCGGTTTGGGTTGAGTTCTCCTGTTTCCCGGTACAGCTTGTGCCTTCAGCCCCTGCGCGGTTGCCTCCAGCTGCCGGAGGGTCCCTCTGCTCCGGGGCCGGAGCTCGGGCTGTGCCCAGGGCTTTGCAGGACGGGAGCCGGGGCACGGGGAAGGGCAGCTGTACGCTGGGCAAATTTCTTTTGTAGCCGTAGCGCAGT
>JAVJGG010000054.1:47721052-47733240 GCA_035590195.1 Aviceda cuculoides
CTGGACGGGTCGGACGCCTGTACAGTGGGGGGCTCCACTACATTTGTGGGGTGTCCCTGGGAGTTTCGAGGTCCCCCCGCGTTTCGGCGTCCCTGTACACTTTTGGGGGTCCCTGTACACTTTTGGGGGTCCCTGTACGTTTCGGGGTCCGGGTGCCCCCCCCGCACCCCGCTGTTCGGGAGTCCTCCGCGCCTGCAGGGGTCGCTGTAGCGCCGAGGGGCGGCGGCCTGGCCGGGCGGGGCGGGTCTCGCTTGTTCCGGCGCCGCGTGGTCAGCGCCGCGCGCCGCCGCCACAGCGGGAGCAGGAACTGGGAGCGGCGGGGCCCGGCCCGGTCCGTCCCGTCCCGTGCCGTCCCGTCCCCGCCATGTGGTTCATCTACGCCTTGAGTTGGCTGTCCTTGCTCATCCAGGTGGCTTTCGTCACCCTGGCGATCGGTGAGGGCCGCCGCCGGGGGTCTGGAGCCTGCGGGGGTGCCGCCGCGCGGGGTCTGGGCCCGGCCGCAGGCTCCTCCCGGGGGCTGTCGCGATATGTCGTGCCTTTGTCGGCAGGGGAGTGGCTCCGGGGAGGGGGCGGCTTGGGCTCCTGCTGGGAGCCGGCTCGGGGCCGCGGGTCCAGCACCTCCTGGGGGCTCGGGCCCGGCCGGGGTGTCCCGGGGTCGCCTGGATGCAGCACCCTGAGGTGCTGTGCATGTCCCAGAGGTTGGGGTGGGGGGGTCCCACGGGTGCCCACGAGTCCCCTGAGTGCTCCTGAGGTCCTGCGGGTGCCCCAGAGTTTGGGGGTCCCCGGGTGCCCCCGAGAGTTCCGGGGCGGGGGTGTCACCCCTGCCCTTCAGTCTCTCCTGGGTGGGGTGAGTGTGGACCCCTGCGGCTGAAGGCACCGGTGTTTGTCCCGGTCCCTCCTGGCCGCTGGGGTTGAGCAGGGCATTTCTCCCGCAGCTGCTGGGCTGTACTACCTGGCGGAGCTGATCGAGGAGTACACGGTTGTCACCAGGAGGATAATCAAATACATGGTCTGGGTAAGTCCCTGTGCTTGCAGAAATGAGCAGCTCCCTGCCGAAATCACCCGCGGGGCAGCAGCAGGGCTGGCAGAGCAGCTGTGGTGTGGGATGTCGGCTTTGGACAGACAAGACAGGCGCCTGGGAAGCTCCTGCTTTTTCTGGCCCCACGATGGCTCCGGCTCCCGAGGAGGGAGGTTGGCAGGGGCTGCTTCCATCGGTGCCTCACTTAAGCGGGAAGGTGGTGGCCCTGCCTGACCCCTCCTGGGTGACACATTTTCCCCCCTCAGCTGGGGAAACTGAGGCCCAGCTGTGGCATGTCCTACCAGGAGCTGCAGCAGCAAGGTGGGATTCCCATTTGGAGCTTTTCCAAATGGATGGTGCCAAGTGGGAGGTGTGTGGGTAGATGCGATGCCCTCAGAGTGCACTAAAAATCGGCTTGGTGGTGGCAGGATTCCTGCCTGCACAGCTGCCTGCAGTTCTGCTCTCTGCACACCCATGTTTGCCCCAGGCAACCCCCGTTCTCTCTTCCAGTTCTCCTCAGCCGTGCTGGTTGGCCTCTACCTCTTTGAACACTTTCCTGGTTTCATGGTGGGCGTCGGGCTCTTCACCAACCTGGTCTACTTTGGTTTGCTGCAGACCTTCCCCTTCATCGTCCTGACGTCCTCCAATTTCATCCTGTCCTGCGGTGAGTGCAGCCGTCGCCTTCCTGTGGGAGCGGGCGCTGGGACAGAGGAAGCCTCGTCACACTGATCACCGGGTGGGCTCTGGGTGGCAGCAAAGGTTTGGGTTTTGCTGTTGCAGCCTCTGTGGCTTTTAAAAGGACTTTGAGCTTTGTGCAGGACTTTTTAATTGCACTTTGTGATGTGGCTGCAATAACTGTGGGCTGGGCCTGGTGGTGTGGGAAGCGCCTTTGGTTGTGTGCCCCGGTGCAGAGCTGGGGACGCCGGGCTTTCCCTGACGCCCTCTGGCTGGTTCCACTCCAAGCTCAGGCGGCAGTGCTGGGGAAACGAGATCCTGGCTGTCCCAAAGCTTGGCATCCTCCCTGCAGACCTCCTGTTCCAGGCGTTCGCTGGGCCTTGGTAAAGAGCAGGAGGGATTTGAAGGAAACTAAAAAACCCGGTGTGTATAATTACAGTCTGGTGTCGGGCTGGGCTGTGCGAGGCGGTGTGTGTGTGTGCCATCGTAAGGAGCTGATGTTTAGAGAAAGAAAAGCTTTGGGACAAATGTCCACAATTAATGTGGTAATTCATCAGGGTTACTGGAGAAAGTCCTGTTAGAAAATTGCAGTGCCGAGCCTAAATCGGGGATTTTTATTTTTCACGTTTGCACCTTTCCTGTGGTATTTGCCAAGCCGGTGTCTGTGGCTGCCGTGGCTGCATCCCAGCCCGGCTGCTGGCTGCCTGGTCCTCAGCCCAGGCAAGCTCTGGTGCGAGATGGCCGTGAGGGTCTCTCCTCTCTTCTGAGCAGCTGGCACGGGTGTGGGATTGTGTTGTGGGGTTTGGGCAGGGGCTTAAATTAGCAGCACCGATATTTTGTCTGAAGCGGGCAGCTTAGGGATTTGTCTGCCCTGCTTGGCTGACAAATGGCCAGATTCACATTGTGGGTTGAACCGGGGAGTAGCTCCACTGCCAGGTCTGGGGCGGTGGGCCAGTAGCTCTGCCAATTACACTGGTTTTTGGCTGCTTTGAGTAGGTCAAATGGTTTCCTCCCACCACGAGTCGCCAAGTCTCCTGTGTGTCTTAGTGTCCTGTGCACAGATCTGACTTCTAATCTCTGCTCCGAATGGTTTGTAGTGACACCTTAAGTAGCGAATGGGCAAAATTTCTTCCAGCATGACTTTCTGGAGTCCTTATGCATATTTCAGGGTGCTGTCTGTGTACGACTGAAATACCTTTGCTCCTCAAAGCGTTCACAAAGGCAGGATTTTATCTGCTACTTGAAAATGAGTGTAGCTATTCCCGTGGCGCGTAGATCAGGAGCTGCATTTTCTGGCAGACCCAGACTCTCATCTGGATCTTCAGTGATGTCCTTAGGCTGTAGAGGACGATAAAGCAGCATGGGACACAGCATTTCGTGTCGGGGCTGTCTCCCACCGGGGCTCTACTGACCTGGGGCTCCTGGGCTGGGGCTGCTGTCTTGGCATCTCAAATAAAAGGCGAAAGAAGCTCCGGTTCCTGCCTCTTAAGAGCTAAGTGGTGTTTTTCGCTGCTGGGGATAGTGTTAGCCCTACTGTCCTGGCCGCATTTCAGCTTGACTTGGTTTACAGATGGCAGAAGAGCTTCTCTTCGCGGCAGCTGTCAGGGACGCGGGGTTTTTCACTTCTCTCAGCGCTGCGCAGCATTAGCAAGTGTCAGGCTGGGCTTTCCAGGGTGCCCTCGGGGACGCGGAACATAAAGCACCGGAGGGACGAGGGACTCAACCGGGGCTGCACAGAGTAACAAACTGGAGCTGGGACCCGGGGGACTCTGGCTGCTCACTCCATTTCTCACTAGATGCGAGAAAATATTTTAGCAACAGCAAGATTCCAGGTGCACAGGGGCTGTGGGGAAGGGGCTGCGCGGCAGGGAGGAACTGCTCCTCTCAGGGGCTGCGGCAGCGGAGGCAGATGTCCTCTTTCAGGGGCCTTGGAATATGCCGATGGTATTTCTTCCAGGCTGGAGACTGACTTTGCTGTGTTTTTCTTTGGCAGTGCTGGTTATATTCAATCACTACTTAGCGTTCCAGTACTTCGCCGAAGAGTATTACCTGTTCTCTGAGGTGAGAGACCTTTGGGAAGGAGTCGGTCCGTGTTCTTCCAGCCAGCGTGGAGCTGCTAGCGGGAAGGGGGGGAAGAGGAAAATGCCATTTTTTCAGTCAGCAGTAAGACACACTGAGAATATTTTTCAGAGACCTTCCCTGGGGGTTACTGTGCTTGTTCCCTCAGAAGTACCAGGAAAGCTGCAGTTTCTTTTCTCGGGTGTGGGCTTGGGGCTTTCTCAGCCAGCTGAAGAGCAGAAAAAATACTGAATCTTAGCATGGATTTTTTTTTTTTTCTAAAATGCTGAAAACTAGGAAAAATGGACAAAAACATTATTTTTAATTTTTTTAATAAGCTGAGCACGAATCACTTCCCTTTCGGAATAATTGCTTCTCATTATTTTTATGTCTCTGACATGCTAATTCTTCTGTATCACCATCCTTGCACCTGCCCAAGGTGAAGGCCCAAGTTCACCAAGGGGCTTGTTTGGGCCCAACAGTAGCTGCCACTTAGCGCAAATTTTAAGAACAAACAAAAAACCTCCACCAAAATAAAAAAAACAACAACCTTTTTAAGAAGTTTTTAACGCTTCTCCAGCATTGGTGCGCACAAGGAGGCTGGTGTGGCACCTCTCCCCAAACCGCAGCGGCTGCTCCCCCGAGCGCCAACTCCTCGTGCTACACCAGCGTCCCACCCCGGGGCAGCAGGAGCGAGCCCAGGTCTTGACTCTTCCTTTTAGTCCCTGGAGGGTGTGAAGAGGATTTAATTAGTCATAACAGCACAGCCAATTTCCTGCTCGTTTTAATTGTGCTTTTTAAAATTCCGGTTTGGGGGAGAAGTAAAGGTTTTCAGGCACCTAGGAGAGGAGCAAGGGCTTTTTCTGCACACCCTGCCCTTTCGTGGAAGTTGCTGGGTGAATTTTAGCCCCTGATCAGCTTCGCAAGGCGATGCTATCTCAGCACACGAGAGACCTGGGAGAGGTTGAGTTGCGGTTCTCCCCCTTCAGTGCCCTTTCTTTTGAGAGGTTCAGGTAGAAACTTGGGGTGTATCGTAGGGAGGTACGGCTGGGGCCGAGGCAGCACTCGCGGGTGTCAGCCCGGACAGAAGTCGGCGTGTGAACGGCCGCCAAGTGTGTTGTGACTCGGCTCTCACCTCCTCTCTTGCTCTGCCCGCAGGTTCTTGCCTACTTCACGTTCTGCCTGTGGTTAATTCCTTTTGCTTTTTTCGTCTCCTTGTCGGCCGGAGAGAACGTCCTGCCTTCCACGGTGCAGCCTGGAGGTGAGCGCTCCCGAGGCCCGGGCAGATGCCCGCTGGTTTTTGACAGGGGTTGTGCTCAACACCCCCCATTCCCTCTACACAGAGCAGCGAAGGGGGGCAGCTGGTCGGGTAAACCCTTCCAAAAACCGAGGCAGGAAAAGGGGGGCTTCTGCAGGGTGAGGGGTGAGTGAGCAGAGTGGAGGGCTGTTTACATCCTGCATCTCTCCAGTCCTGGGGCCCTGTCACTTTCCCTGGACCCTCCCTACAGCTTAAGAAAGGGAGCTCAGGGTTTGGGCTCCCTGGCTTACGGGAACGCCCAGGTAGGCTAGATGTGAGCAAACCAGAAACTTTCATGCTTTGAAGGCAGCTCATGCGTTGCCCTGAAATCAGATGACCCATCCCAGGGCTCCCGTGGCTGTCGGCAGGTTCGTGTTTAATTGTTTTTCCCTCCTCTCCGCAGACGACGTGGTCTCCAACTACTTCACCAAGGGGAAGAGGGGCAAACGCTCCGGTATCCTCCTCATCTTCTCTTTCATCAAGGAGGCCATCCTGCCCAGCCGACAGAAGATTTACTGAGCCCCGGATGCAGCTGGCCTTGGCTGCGGTGAAGGAGCAGAGCAGACCCAAACTGTGCAGAGGGCTGCGAGGCAGCACCGTCCCCAGGCCTCGCTCGAACCCTCCTCGAGGTCTCTCGAAGGGATTTTGCTAGGAACCTATAAACCGGGCAACGACCGGAGGTGCCGGCAGCGCTGGACAGACGCAGGGGGAAGGCTCGCGCCTTTTTATTACAGCTCTGCTGACCCCCGGGACTGTGTGCAAGAAGGATGTTTGGCTCCGGCTGAGCGCGAGGAGGGTCCAGCCCCCCGGCGCTGCCCACCCTGCTTGGGGACCTGGGAGGCGTTGTCATCTGCTGGGCTTTAAAGCCAGGAGTTTGCGCATGGTGTAGTTTGGCTGTGGGGGAACGGTTCCCTCAGTGTGGCAGCAGAACGTGCTTGACATTTAACTGAGGTTTACACAGAGCCGTTAATTAAAAAAAAAAAAAAAAAAAGAATAAAGTAATCAAACTGTCGAAATCCCATGTATTCCTGCTGGGAACCTGCCAGCGCTGGAGGATGCTGGCGTCCCGCCGTGCAGCACGCGTCGGGAGGGGAGCACGAGGGCGGGCGCCTTGCCCTGCGCTCCGCGGCTGCAGGGAGGTGACCTGGAAGGGCTCGGTATTGCTTTTTGTTTGATTTTAATATTGGAAATACCTGCTTTTCTCTGGTTTTGCTGGAAGCCTCTCTGAGTGGCTGGAGTGCTGCAGCAGTACAGCAGAAGTAGATGATCATGCTGATAAGGAGGTGAACCCTTTGTCTTGTTCCTTGTAATTATAAAACCCCCTTTTTTTCCCCCCTCTTTGCTTCGTTGGTCACCTTCAGCCTGTGCCAGAACTAGATGTCCCTGCACTAGCCAGGAGCCGGGGCTGTGCCTGGCTGTGGCACAGGAACGTCCAGCTGTGGCAGCGCGGTTTCATGGTTCAGGAAGGCTTTTTGAGGAGTTTCTGAGGAAAATGGCTCATTTTGTGGCCAGTTCTGCTGAAGGCAAAGGTGAGGCATGCAGCCCTACCGCCTCACCCCTCCCTGCCCCTGGGTTTGTTCAGGGCCCACTAACACTGGTGCGTTTTGATGCTGATTTAATAGAAGTGTGGTTTCTGTTTGAGAGCTGCTTGTCTAATAAAGGCTATGGGTGAAGTTCGCCTTACCGGAGAGGCTCGTGAGTCCCTCCAGCTCATGAGCGTTCGGCTCCCGTGTTTGAGTTGGTGTCGCCTGAGGAAATTGCCTTCTGTGCACGCTGATTATTTTTTATGTTTTTAGAGAAACAGTGGAGGATGAGAGAGCTATTGAGGGGACCGGAGGGCTGCAGAAAGCACAGTGCAGAGGCCTTGGGAGATGCTAGTCACTGAGAGGGGGCAGCAGGAGGTGTGTATTCTCGGTACAGAGCTCTTTATTATCAGGGAGTCGGAAAAATGAAGGTGAAAGCACTGAAAGCAAAGTGGAGTGATTAGCAGCAGGCAGAGCATGCAAGAAGACGCAAGGACATGGGTGGGAGAGGACCGTCGGCCTTGCCCGTAGCGTTTGGAAGCTCCTGGAAAAGCTGCTCCCCGGCTCAGGTGATGTGCTGTAATTTTGCTTCAAGGCCACAGGGTGGGGGACGCTGGGCCCATGCTCTGTCCCCTGCGCCTGCAGCAGGAGAAGCCGGATGCTTTTACTCCCCTCCCTGACGAACTGGTTTAAGCTTGACCAAATATTAGGCTGAAAAATAAGATTTCCAGCCATGGAGGAGGGAGGTGGACGCCGGCAGCGCTGGGGGTGGCACCTGGGGGTGGGAGGGGGCGCAGGCTGCTGGGAAGCTCCTGGATGTGTGTTCACAGCTCCGCTCCAAACTGTGGTTAACAGTTTCCATCGCCTTGGGTGCAGCCAGATGGGCCAGGGCAGGCGAGATCTGCTGGCTGGGGGTGGCAGCGGAGGCGAAGTCCCCCCCCCAGGCTGAGGCCGCGTGACGTGCGGGGCACGGCTGAGGATGGCAGGGCAAGCGCCATGCCTCTCGCCAGCCTCGGGTCGGGTTTTAAATTTAATTTTATCTCTCTTGAGTGTGATGCTGCAGGGATGGAAAACTTGAGAGCTGTCACTGCCGTGACGGGGAGAGCAGGGCACGATGGAGGGCTCTTTCTGTGGGATACAGCAGTAAAAGCAGAGCCCCAGGACGCCTGCTGCTGAACCAGTGGATAGAATGTAAACGGGGGAGATCAGTAGCTTTAATGTCCCTTCTACTGAGTCTTTTTAATCCTCATTTTCCCATTCACTTAGCCAGAAAGCGAGGGTAGATTACTTTGTATTTTTCCAGATGACAAGTCCATTTTTCCCGAGTACTGCTTGCGATCATCGGGTGTTTAAGACGTTAATGACACACATTCCTCTGAGCTGAACCAGATTCAGATAAGTCGCGTAACTGAATGATAGTGAGCGAAACCCTATAAATATTTAAATGCGAGCATCAGAAAAAGGCCCCCCGAAGGCTACAGCTACATGGGGAGAAGGTAAGGCTGCGGGGGCTGCGAGGACCACGCTCGGCTCCCCGGCCGTAAGCAGAGAGCTCTGGGGCTGGCTCCTGAAAATGCACCCTCTCACTTGGGTCAAAACACCCCGTTCCTTGCCCTGAAACGTGGGGACCCTGGGAAATCCGATGAATAAGATATAAAATCCCTGGTTATTCACAGGGCCGAGGCACGGATGTTCCAGAGTCCACCCACAGAGGGTTTGCAAGAAGCTCCAGCTTAAAAAGAAGTGTGAATTACCACTTTGATTAAGTATTTAAGAGTCATGTATATTAATACGCAGCTGCCCTCCGAAGCGTCTCTGCCTGCTCGGCAGCTCTCCTGGCTGCGGTGGCTCCAGCGACTTGGGGACGGCGCAGCCGGCGGGGCACGGCTTTCCTGTCCCGCGGGAGCGGAGCCGGCATTGATTTTCATGGGTGTTTGGAGGGTGTAATCAAGGGAGAGGAATTCACTCGATACGGAGCGGGCAGAGCGCGGGCAGCGCGGCGGTGGGAAAGGGCAGGCTGCCGATGAGTAACCGCGCTCGGGCCGTGGCATTTTCCCCCGACGGCGCCGAGTGAGGGAGGCTGAATCCGGTGGGGATCGAAACGGGAGAGTCGGGTGGTGCTGGGTCCCTTGTGATGGGAATCACCCGGAAAGCTGGATTTGGAGAAATTCAGCTTTGGCCAGGGCAGGAGGAGTGGGGGGCAGCCTGGCTCCAGCTTCCCTGGGCTTTCTGAACTGGTCAAGTTGGTCCCAGGGCTGTGGTCCCTGCGGCTCTTGCCTTCTTTTCCAGTAAGAGGATCTGTTCAACAAGCTGACATTCATCCTTTAGTCTGTCGAGCTCTTATGTCTCGCGAGCAGCCTTTCCTTGTCTGCTTTCCACATGGCAGCCCTCAGGTGTCTGGAGAATCGAAAGGCCAGGACAAGAAACACTTGGTAATTAGAAAGATAAGCTCCTTGCCTTAAATATTTTAGTTCAAGTTGTCTAAGCCTTCGAGAAGGAGAGAGAAAATGTATTAAAAAAAAAAAGCGCAGAGATGGAGTGCTGCGGTACAGTGACTGGTCCTGTCTGGCCTGGGGGAACAGGGGGGACCGCAGCCACCGCTGGTCCCCCGGGAAGGGACTTGTCCCCTCCTCGGACGCGTAGGAAAGAGCTCGCCCGTTCTCAGATGCCACCGTGGCCAGCAGAGCAGGTTTCCTGGCACGTCCTTATTCCTTTGGGCCGTTCAGTCCGATCCCAGACAGCGCTTTAATTATTGCAAAAAGCCATCCATGAGATCGTTGGCTGGAAGGGGAAGGTACATAAATCCAGACTACATTTTTAACGTGGAGAATAATTAGCTCCTGGAAGGAGATGCAGTGCGGAAGGGGGATGCTTGGGAGCAGCCACAGTGCTGGCCGCCCCCGACTGCTCTGAGCCACGACTGAATAAACTATTTAGAGAAGAAAGAAAGGGTCCTGCCCAGATCCTGCCTGTCCCCCAGGGCCGAGCAGCCCTGGCTTAGCCCTCTATAGGGGATGCCAGACGTATGTACCTGCTTCTATAGGGGCCTGAGCCCACACGAGTGACCGGCGGCGCAAACCTGCCCTGACACCCCCACATCCCTACGGCATCGTCCGAAGGAAGGGGTGGCTCCTCCGCCCAGGGAAGGGATGTTTGAGGACTCGCCAGCCTCCCCCGGCACTTGGCTTCTCCCCCCCAAAAACCGCGCTCCGGGGGGAACGCTGACGGCCGAGCTGCTGCCGGCAGCTCCATTTTCTCCCAGGTTTTAGCACAGAGCCGGCCTGTCCTCACTGCCACGAGTTCAGGAGCTGAACTCTACAATTTATCTGCAATAAAACCAGCCCGGAGAGGAGACAGGGCATTAGCTAATTAAGCGTCTGGTGCAAGGGTAGAGGATGCTCCGGCTTGCCTTCCCCCTGCCCGGCATCTCCTGCCCGCAACAAGGCGGCGGAGCTGGAGAAACCACAATTAAATTAAAGCTTGTGTTGCTCCTTGGATTTAAAAGGCAGAGCTGCGGCTTGAAAGCTCTTGGGGATGGAGGGAGGGGTACAGTGGGATTTGGGAGCAGCACTGCTGCCACTGAAACCAGCCCCTAACCCCCCCACATCCTGGCAGTGCGGACCCCCCCTCCGTCTCCCAGTATGTTCCAGCATTGCCAGGGGTGCCGCTGGGTATTGCTGGAGTTGCGGTGGGCGAGTCCGAAGCTCGGCCGTGCGAAGCTCTTCGCTCTGCCGCTGTGGGTGGAGGACTGCCTTAAAACACCCGAAACGCCCCTGCGGCAGGCCGGGGCAGGGCGAGGGGACAGGCCGGGGGCCGCCGGCACCCGTGGGGGCCCTGGGACCGTGGGCGCTTGGGAGCGTGACCCCATGGAGCGGATCCGTGCACTCCACCTCCAATTAGCTAAAGAACTCCACCTCCAATTAGCTAAAGAAATAGAGAGATGACTTTCCCTGGACCGGGATGAGCCCCGCAGCCCCTCCGGAGCAGCAAATCTCTGGGACCAGCTCAGTAGCCTCAGAGGAGCAGCGGGGGGGGACCCCGGCCCCGGCGGAGCCCACCGCTTCAAAACAAGCCCAGGCTTAGGAGCATCGTCCCTCTGAGTGACGAAGGGGCTGCCGGCCCTTTGGGGACCCCGGCCTCGGAGCTGGTGCCGCCGTTCCCCCCCGAGCTGCTGGGCGAAGCCCGGGAGCGCTGGATCGCAGGTGCTCCCCGACGCTGGAGTACCGGGAGAGATGGATTCGACCCGACCGTTCTCCCCCCGGGAACCCAGGAATGGCCGGCCTGATCCCGAGCCGATGTGCTGGCGGTTTGGGGGAGCCCCATCCAACGGCTGTGGGTGCAGAGTGTGGCCCCGTGAGCCCTCCCCGGGGCTGAACCTCTCCTGCGGAGATGGGGTTCCCCCGGCGGGGGTTGCCTGCGGGATCGGGGGGGGGGGGGGGGGGGGGGCCCCGGCGGCAGCGCAGCCGGCTTCCACAGGGAAACCTGAGACCCTCAGGGGTCTGGGGGTTCCCCTTCGCCGGGTTTAGGGCTCTCGCGCCCCGGGGTCTCACACGAGAGACAAAAGCTGCCGAGGATGGGCAGCGGGAGGGGGGGGTCCCCAGTTGCAGACCTGCAGTTCCAGCACCCCCAGGCCACCGGTCGGGGCTGAGAGTTCTCCCAGGGGCTCCGCTGGCACCGCGAGGGGTCTCGCTGCCTGGGCCACGGTTGGGCACCTCCAGGACCGCGGGGGCGGGGGACGACCCAGGACACCGCAGCTTATCCTGCCCCGGCACGAGTCCCAGTCCCTTCGTTTCGGGGTGCGGGAACCATTTATCTCCTTCAGTGTGGAGCCCTCGGACTGCAAAGTTGGGGTGGGGGGCCACAAATATCTCCTCGCAGCAGGTTAAGTGCCCCGCTGCCAGGCACCCTAGGGTGTCAGGAGCGTGGGTGCCCCGCTCCGGTCCCACGAGGTCTTTTGCCAGGACCAGTTTGCAGCAGCTCCGGTCCCAGTCCCATCCCCATCCCACTGCCCCCCCCTCGCCCGGCCAGTAAAAGCCGTCGGCAGCACGGGCGCAGTCGTGTCCCTCCGCTCCTTCGTTCCGCCGCAGCGTGAGTTACCCCCCCCCGGCACGGGGCTCTGGGGTGGGGGCACCTGGGGGAGGTTGGTCCCCACTTTTGTCCCCTGAGCTCGGACGCGGGGGTCCCTCTCTTGCCTCCCAGACACCCCCCCCCCGTCACTCCTGGTTCTCCCCAGCCAGAGTCCGGGCAAGGGCAGGGGTGGCGGCGGCGGGGTGGGGGGGGCAGGAAGCACCGGCACGGCTTCCGGCGCAGCCATGAGCCTGGAAACCATCCGGTACCGCCGGGGCTCCCTCTCCATCCTCAACCAGCTCCTGCTGCCGGAGCAGCTCCGCTATGATCCCGTGGACAGCGTGGAGCGCGCCTGGGAGGCCATCCGGGCCATGCAGGTGAGCGAGGGGGGGGCTCAAGGGACCTCCAACCCCCCCCACCCCCCAGGGATGGCCACCGAGCCGACGGCCGTGCCCGCAGGTGCGGGGGGCCCCGGCCATCGCCTTGGTGGGGTGCCTCAGCCTGGCGCGGGAGCTGGAGCCGGGCGGGGGGCCGGCGGGGGACGCGGCGG
>JAVJGG010000054.1:47740045-47756705 GCA_035590195.1 Aviceda cuculoides
CCCGTCCGCCCCCGCGGGCGGGTCCGCGGCGGGCGCCCCGTGGCGGCGCGGGCGGCGGGACGGAGCGCGGCGGGGATGAGCGAGGAGGGGGCGGGCGGCGGGGCCAGGCGGAGCGGCGGCTTCCCCAGGTACCGGACACCCACCTACCCCCCCCAAACCCCTCCTTCCCGGGATACCGCCCTCCTTCCCCCCTTTCCCGGGATACCCCCCCCCCCGCCCCCGACCGGGATTATCCTTCTCCTGGCGGAGAGAGGGAGGTTGAGGCCTACCCCTAGGCCCCTGGGGTTGCCCCTCGGTTACCGGGGCCTGTGGGAGCGGGCTCTACGCTGTGTGTGGCCTGTCCCCGTGCTCCGTGGCAGTGTCACCCGTGTCCCCACGGCGTGTGGTGGCTCCGTCCCTGTCCCCGTGGCGTGCGGCGGTACCAGCCCCCTCTTCCCCTTGTCCCCCACGCTACCCGGGGGCTCCATCCCTGTCCCCGTGTCCCCCGTGCCCATGTGGTGAATGCCACCCCTGTCCCCACCCTGCGTGGAGGTCCCTCGTCCTCATGTCCCCACGCTGCTCGTCGGTGCCAGCCCCGTCCCCGTGTCCCCGTGACAAGTGGCGATGCCACCCCTGTCCCCCTGTCTCCACTCCACACGCCAGTGCCACCTCCGTCCCCGTGTCCCCATGCCGTGTGGCGATGCCACCCCTTTTCCCACACGCCAGTGACACCCCTGTCCCCACATCCCCGCTCTCCACATCAACGCCATCCTCTCCCACTTTACACCCCTCGCCCTCTGACCCCTGCTGGGGCTGGTGACAGCCCTGTCCCCATGTCCCCATCCCATGTGGTAGTGCCACCCCTGTCCCCCTACCCCAGTGCCATGTGGTGATGCCACCCCTATCCCCACGCTCCCACGTTACCTGGCAGTGCCACCCCTGTCCCCGTGTCCCCATGCTGCTTGGTGATGCCACCCACGTCCCCACGCCACGTGGGCCATGCCAGCCTCTCCCACCACCCCGCTCCCCCCCAATCCGTACCCCCACCGGGCCCCTCTGACCCCTGCTCGGGCTGGTGACAGCCCTGTCCCCAGCCTGGAGCAGATGCTGGCCGCCAACCCCGGGAAGACGCCCATCAGCCTGCTGCAGGAATATGGCACTCGCATAGGCAAGACCCCTGGCTACGACCTCCTGAAGGCCGAGGGACAAGCCCATCAGCCCAACTTCACCTTCCGTGTCACTGTTGGGGACATCAGCTGCACCGGTGGGTCCCTGACACCCTCCGCTTCCAGGCTGTCCCCCTCCCTCGCCCCCGCGCCGGCTGGGAGTGAGGTGGGGGGACAGCCCGGAGTGGGTGACCTGGGGTGGATCTCGCTTGCCTGGGATGTGTGGGGGGGAAGGGGATAGTGAGGACGTGGGGATTGTCCCCAGGATGGTGGGGATGTGCTGGGGGATCCCTAAAAGTGGGTCGTGATGGGCGATCCCCTGGCATCCCTAAAAAAGTGGGTCCTGGTGGGGGACCACCTGGGATCCCAATGCTTGGGATACTCAGGGATCCCTTGGGACTCCAAAAAGTGGGTCGTGGTGGGGGATCACCTGGGACCCCAATGTCTAGGGCACTCAGAGATCCCTTGAGTCCCCAAAAAGTGAGTCCTGGTGGGGGATCCCCTGGGATCCATAAAAAGCAGGGTCTGGTGAGGGATCGCCTGGGACCCCCATGCTTGGGACGCTCAGGGATTCCCTGGGACCCCAAAAAGTGGGTCCTGGTGAGGGATCGCCCAGGACCCCAGTGCCTGGGACACTTGGGGACCCCTGGCAGAGGGATCCCCCAGGACCCTGACCTCTGGGCTGTGGCAGCTGTAAGCACAGCCCGTGGTCTGCGAGGGGTCTGGGGGGGCCCCAGGCGTCCCCCCCAGTCCTCGCTCAGCCGGTGTCTCCCTCAGGGCAGGGGCCCAGCAAGAAGGCGGCGAAGCACAAAGCGGCCGAGGTGGCCCTGAAGCTGCTCAAAGGGGGGGACATGCTGGAGCCCGCTGCCCCCGAGGAGCCCAGGTGAGGGGGTGACAGGCTCCCCAGGGTGCTGGGGGATCAGGGTGGGGGTCAGGGTGCAGCGCCGGCGGGGGGGGGCGGGAGCTGGGGGGGCGTGGGGGGTGCGGGGTGCACAGGGGAGGGTGTTGAGTGTGTACAGGAGGTGCTAGGGGAAGTTTGGGGTGCTCTGGGGTGCTGGGTGCAGGGGTGCCCAGGCGGTCTGGGGGTACCCAGGGGTTTGGGAGTACCCCAGGGGTGCTGGGCACCCAGGCCTGGTGCGTTTGGGGGGGTCTGCAGGGGCTTGAGGGTGTCTAGGGGAGCTTAGGGGTACCCAGGGTGATTGGGGATGCTGGGGGACTTGTGCATCCCAGGGGATTTGGGGGGTTTGGGCAGCTCAGATGAGTTTGGGGGTGTTGGGTGGGGAGGGGTTGAGGGTGTTGGGGGATTAGGGGTGTCTTAGGGGAGCCAAGAGATTTGGGGATGCCTGGGGGGGGTTGGGAATACCAGGGAATCTGGGGTCCCAAGGGAATTGGGGGTGCCTGGCAGGATTTGGGGCACCCGAAGGGCTGGGAGTGCCTGAGGTGTTGGCAGAGAGAGGTTTGGGGGGGGCCAGCTCGGGCGTTAACGTCTCACCTTTTATCCCCAAGCTCTCCTTTCCCCCCAGAGCCCCCGGTTGAGCTCGGCCCCGTGGCTGCCCCCCCAGCACCTGCCGCGCCCCCACCCTCGCCCAGGTAATGGGGTGGGGGGCACCCAGGTGCCGGGCCTGGGCAGGGGGAGCACCGTGCCCCCCCAAAAGCCCAGCTCCCAGCACCCTGTTACACCTCCTTGCCTCCCCAACCTGGGGGTCCTGGCGTGGGGGGACTCAGAGCTGCCCCCCCGTCGTGCCCCCCTCATGCCGTGCCCGTCTGCCCCACGCAGGGGCAACTCCCTGGAGATGAAGACGCCCGTGTCCCCCCCCCAGTCGGAGTGTAACCCCGTGGGGGCTCTGCAGGTGGGTGACACCACGGGCTGGGACAAGAGGAGACGTGCCCCCACCGCCCCGACTTGGTGGCCATCCCCATTTTGGGGGTGATGAGCCTGTTTTGGGGATGGCCATCCCTATCCGGGGGGGGCCATGCCCCTTTGGGAATGACCTTACCCATTTTAGGGGTGGCGGTGACCTTTGGGGGCTTCCTCTCCCCAGCTGGGGTGTACTCTTGCCCCTTTTGGGGACGATTATCCCCGTTTTGGGGACAGTGGACCTATTTTGGAGACAGTTCTCCTCATTTTGGGGACAGTTATCCCCATTTTGGTGATGTTTATCCCCATTTGAGACCAGTTATTCCTGTCTTGGGGACGGTGGATGCATTTTGGGGAGAGTTACCCCCATTTCGGGGACGGTTATCCCTGTTTTGGGGATGGTTATCCCCATTTTGGGAACAGTTATCCCTGTCTTGGGGACGGTGGACCCATTTGAGGAACAGTTATCCCCGTTTTGGGGACGGTTATTCCCATTTTAGAGGCAGCGGACCCATTTTGGGGCTGGCCCTGCCTGTTCCGGGGATGGCAGCTGCTTTCTGGAGGCAGCTCTCCCCGTTTCGGGGTCTGTAGCCCTGCCCTCCCCAACCCCCCCCCAATTTGTGTGTGTCCCCCCTCCCAGGAGCTGGTGGTGCAGAAGGGCTGGCGCCTGCCCGAGTACACGGTGACGCAGGAGTCGGGGCCGGCGCATCGCAAGGAATTCACCATGACCTGCCGCGTGGAACGCTTCGTGGAGATCGGTACCGGGCCGGGGCAACCCCCCCACACACCCCCCCAAGCCCGGGTGCGTGTCGGGGGACACGACGGGGTGCCAGGCTCACCTCGGTGTCCCTTGTCCCCTCCCCGCAGGCAGCGGCACCTCCAAGAAGCTGGCGAAGCGCAACGCGGCCGCCAAGATGCTGGTGCGGATCCACAACGTCCCCATGGAGCCGCGGGAGGGCAGCGAGGCCGAGGTGGAGGAGGACCAGTTCTCCATGGTAACCGGCTGGCGAGGGGTTAATGGGGGACACGGGCACCCCGAGACCACCCCGGGGGGGGCTAACGGGGTACACAGGCACCCCAAGATCACCCTGGGAGGTTAACGGGGGACACGGTCGCCCTGAGGGGTCAATGGGGGACACGGGCACCTCTGTACCCCCTATTTCAGGGCCTTTGGACCCCCAGTGATTAAAGTGGGGGGCCAGTAGGGCAGGGGGACACCCAAGGGTGACCCGGGGGGGGGGACCCTCTGGATTTGGGGTCCCTGGGTGGGTGGGCGTGGTCCCCATGGAGGGTGCCTGAATTGGCGGGGGGGGGCGGGGGGGAGTCCTGCAGTCCGCAGGCCCCAATGTCTCCCGAGGGGACACTGTGTGGGGGTCCCAACAGCCCCCACGTTACTGGCGTGGCCCCACATGGGGGTCCCTGAGCCCCCTTGTCCCCAAAGGGGTCCCGGCAGTGTCTGAGCCGCTGTGTCCCCAGGGTGTCCCCACGTAGGGTCCCCATGGTTCCTGAGCCCCTGTACCTCAAGGGTGTCCCTGCACGGGGGTCCCGGTGGTCCCTGAACCCCCACGGGTGTCCCTGTGTTGGGAATTCCCAAGCCCCCATGTCCCCACTTGGGGATCCGGAGGGTCCATGAGTCCCCGTGTCCCTGCATGGGACTCTGGGTGCTCCCTGAGCCCCCACATCCCCGTGCAGGGGTCCAGATGGTCCCCGAGTCCCCGTGGAGGGGTCGGGATGATCCCCGAGCGCCCTGTCCCCACAGGCGGGCCCCAGGCTGGAGGGTCTGCGGGGCCGAGCGCCCGGCTGCACCTGGGACTCCCTGCGGAATTCGGCGGGGGAGAAGATCGTGCAGCTGCGGAGTCACCCGCTGGCACCCATGGGCGCGGGGGCCTGCGCCCTCCTGCAGGAGCTCTCCGAGGAGCAGAGCTTCGCCATCAGCTACCTCGACATCGGTGAGCATCCCCTCCTCTCTGGGCACCCCCACAGACCCACGGGTGCCCCAGCCCGGGCTCGGGGGGGTGTTGTGGGGTGGGGGTCCTATCCAGGCTCTGACCCCTTACGTCTCCCCAGGGCTGTCGCGGGGTCCCAGCCCCGTGGTGCTGGGCTCGCAGGACGCGCTCCCCGTGGCCACCGCCTTCACCGAGTACGTCCACGCGTACTTCAAAGGGCGCGACGCCGACAGGTACGAGGGTCCTGGGGGGGGGAGTCGGGGGATCCCCCCACCCCAGTCGCTGCGTCCCGCCTGGGGCGTCTGCTGACCGCCCCCCCCCGCCCCGGCCTGTCCCCGGCAGCTGCCTGGTGAAGGTGACGGGGGAGCTCACCATGTCCTTCCCCGCCGGCATCGTCCGCGTCTTCAGCGGGAGCGTGGCCCCCCCCGTGCTCAGCTTCCGCCTGCTCAACGCCGGCGCCATCGAGCAGTTCCTGCCCAACGCCGAGCTGCTCTACAGGTGGGGGGACGCGCTGGCACCGCGGCACCGGCTGCGCGGGGATGCCCGGCCAGGCGTGAGCCCACCGAGCCCATCGCATCCTGGTCCTTACCTGCGAGCTGTCCGGCGCCTTCCCCAGCCCAGGCCATGGCGCTGGGGCTGGTGGTACCCAGCACCCCGAGCTCGGCAGGGTGCCTGCCCCCCGCCCCGGTGCTCGTCTCGCCCTCCCCGCCCGCGGCAGGGAAGTGAAACCGCGCCGTCCCCACCACCGCCAGCTACGACGAGGGCTGAGCACCCCGATCCCGACAGGGCTGGTCCTGCCACGGCAGCAACCGGGGGCTCGAGGGGGAACCGAAACCCGCTCTGCCCCAGCTGCGAGTCGCTTTGACCCAGCGAGATGCTCAGGTCCTTCCCTGTGCAGCTCCGTAGCAAACGCTCCCCCTCTCGCGGCCTTTACACCTCCCAGGTCGTCTTAAAATAAAAAAAAAAAAAAAATGCCACGGTTTGAGGAGATGCCGGCTCTGCTGGAGCTTGGGCAGCTCCCCGCACCGCCGCTCTGCCAGGCGAGGAGCTCTGCCTGCGTCGGGCAGCCTGCCTGGGCTGGCGGATGGGAACGGATCAGGGGCGGGAAGGGAACGGCCACGGTGGGAAGCGCAAGAGCAAGAAGGGATTTTGGTGACCACGCCGGTTTTATTGAGCGAGGAGAAGAGGTTTCCCACCGCTTTGGGATGCCGGCGCCGAGGACCCGCAGCCCTCCGCACCCTCGCAGCACCTAACCCCAGCCGGCCTCACCGGAGGGACCTTTGGACGGTCCGCAGAGGTTTGGGGGAGGCGAGGCTGCTCCCCGAAGCTGACCGTCTCAGCTCGGAGCTGGGGGGGGGTTAGAGGGCCGTGCTGGCCGGCCCCTGGCCCGGCACCTTGGCCTCGCGCGGGTAGTACTCGGCCAGGACGCTCTCGGGGATGCGCTTGAGCAGCTGCTTGGGGAAGATGCGGAGAAGCTGCCAGCCGATGTCCAGGGACTCAAAGATGCTCCGGTTCTCATAGGGACCTAGGAAGAGATACAGGCAAGGTAGGTGCAAGAGCGGGGAGATGCTGGGGGCCCGGTCCCATCCCAAAACCCCCTCCCGGCTCCGGGGCTGGGGTCCAGTCACCCGCCTCACCCTGGGTGATGAACTGCTTCTCAAACTTCTGCAGGAACTCCAGGTAGAGCAGGTCGTCGGGCGAGAGTGCCTCTTCCCCCACCACCGCCTTCATCGCCTGCACATCCTTCCCAATGGCGTAGCAGGCGTACTGTGGGACAGACGGGCGGCCGTCAGGACAGACAGATGCTCCGTGCAACCCGCCCGGCAGGCGGAGGAGGGGGAGCAGCGCAGGTTCCCCCCCCTGCCCGGCTTTGGGAACGGCTCAGGGCAATGCCAGCCTTTGCTCGGCTGTTTGCTGCCCGGCTGCGTCACGCTGCGCAGCGGGGACAGCCCGAGTTTGCAGGCAAAGCCCTCTGGCGTCTGCAGCATCCACGCTTATATATAATTATACTATATACAATAATATATGCTGCACGGAAAAAATCCAGCTTGCTGTCAGCCTGGGATTCTTGCAGCAGGACAAGCTACGGCTCTGCCCGTGCTTTGGGGCTTTGCATCCCCTGGACTTTCCACTTCCCAGGGTAAAGCACCCCACCCCCTTACCCCAACTCGCCCTCACATCAAGGAGGTGACAAAAAATAAGTGCTCGAGTCCACCATGGCCAAGAGCACCAAGATCTCAGCCCCAAGCAGGGGGAGGAGGGCTCTGAAGGGATAAATGATCCTGCTCCCACCCCCCTCCATCATCATCCCCCTCCCGCCCAGCCCTTACCAGCTGGTTGGAGACATCCCCGTGGTCCTTCCTGGTCATGCCCTCCCCAATGGCCGACTTCATCAGGCGGGAGAGGGACGGCAACACATTGATGGGGGGGTAGATCTGCAGGGCGAGAGGGACCCCCGCCACGTTCGTCCGCTGCCAGCCCTGCCAGACACCCCTGTGCAGGCAAGGGGACCACTGCCCTCACTTTAAGCACCCCCCCCCACCCTCAGCATCCCCCATCCTGGTGCTCTCGGGTGGTTTCCAGCCCCACGCGATGCCGGCGGGCACGGCGGTGCCGGATCCATCCCCGCTCTGCTGCGGCACAGAGCTGGGAAGGGGCACTGGAACGAACCTGCCTGTTGTGGAGCTGCCGGTCGACGTAGATCTGCCCCTCGGTGATGAAACCCGTCAGGTCAGGGATGGGGTGGGTGATGTCTGGGGGAAAAGCAGGGTGGTGTGAGCCCCCAGAGCGGGTCTGGCTGCTCGGCCGGGCACGGGACGGGGCCGTGCCCCATGCCGGGGGGTGACCGGAGCAGCACAGCCCCGGGGAAGCTGCGCTGGTTCCCCCCATCACCAGAGAACTGCCTGTTTTAGATTTGCCTGTGTGTGCGCACACCCGTGGGCACCCCCACACCCATGCCTGCACATCCCTCCCATGCCCCTCAAGTCTAAGTCCCCCCCCCCCTCCCCAAACCACATCCTCTGGCTGAAATCCAGCACTCTGCTCCAGCTGGGGGGGGCCAGAGGGACAACTTGGCAGGAAAAAATCCCCTAAAGCATCCCTGCAAGCTTTGCTACCCCAACGGATCCCAGGAACTCCCCCAAAACTTGTCAAAACAAAACAATGCGGCATTTCCCAGCCCTCCGGTTTCCCGGTGTGGGCACAGCGGTGGCACCGCACGCCCCACAGGGACCCCCGCGTCCCCCAGGGCTGCTGACCGTCGTTGGGCATGGTCAGGATGGGGATCTGCGTGATGGAGCCATTCCTGCCCTCCACGCGCCCGGCCCGCTCGTAGATGGTGGCCAGGTCAGTGTACATGTAGCCGGGGAAGCCGCGGCGGCCGGGCACCTCCTCCCTGGCTGCCGATACCTGCGGGATGGGGGGGGGGCCGGCATTAGTGCTGGAGGGGGCTCGAGCACCCCAAACACCCTTAGAGCACCCCAAGCACCTCAGGCATCCCAAGCGTCCCAAGTGACCTGGGCACCCCCAGCAACCCCAGCACCCCAGGCACCCCCAGCACCCCAACAGGGCAGTCCTTCCCCCTGCCACACGGGGAGGACACAGGGGACCGGGGCAGATCCCGGGGGACAGGCACTGACCTCCCGCAGGGCCTCGGCGTAGGAGCTCATGTCCGTCAGGATCACCAGCACGTGCTTCTCACACTGGTAGGCGAGGAACTCGGCGGTGGTCAGGGCCAGGCGGGGGGTTACGATCCGCTCAATCCTACGAGGGGGACAGGGTGGGCACCCCCAGATCCCGATTCCACCCCCCCCTCCCGCCACTGCAGAACATCCCTGGAACTCAGCATAAAGCTTCCCTGCAACATGCCAGGCTGCCAGCAGGGGTGACCAGGCACCCCCCGGGGACCCCAGCTCTCGGGGTCCCCGAGCTGGGACTGGGCGATGGCCGGGGAGGAGGAGGAGGGAGGCACCCGCTGCCCACCCAGAGCATCGGCTCCCAGCCGCTGCGGGAAGGGATGGGACCCAAAAGCCGGCCGGGTTCAGTGCCAGCTCCCCTGCCCGTTCGCTGCCCGCTGGCTAGGGCTCAGGACGGCTGCTCCAGCCAAGGGGGGGTCCCCCAGCCCTGCCCAGGGGGTCCCCCAGCCCAGCAGTGTGCGGGGCAGGGCACTCGTGGGGGCAGCGCAGAGCGTGCCCGGCAGAGCCCAGCCTGCACGCACCCCCCCCTGCACCCCCACAGGGCCCCCCCCCACTGAACCACACTGGAGGCTGCTCCCCATCCCAGCACAGGGGCAGGTTTGGGAGGTGCCAGGAGGGCACATGGAGGAGCCGAGCGACTCGGCACCGTGCAGGATGGGGGCCCCCCCCTCCTGCTTCTGCAGACCCCCCTCTGCTGCTCAGGGCAGGGCTTGCAGCACCCAGGAGCGTGGCTGGCCCCTGGGGAGCAGAGGGACCCAAAGCCTTTGGGGTTCCCACGCACGGCAGGACCCTAATGACCCCAGTGACCCCCAGCTGCACCCAGCACCAGCCCCTGCACCTCGATCCACCCGAGGCACATCAGGTCCTCAACGGGGGGAGAAGAGAAAGAAGGAGGAGGAGGAGGAGAAGAAGGAGGAGGAGGAGGAGGAGAAGGAGGAGGAGGAGGAGAGCCGTGTGCCAGAGCCATGGGGCTGACTCACGTGGGGTCATTGGCCAGGTTGAGGAAGAGGCACACGTTCTCCATGGAGCCGTTCTCCTCGAAGTCCGACTTGAAGAAGCGAGCCGTCTCCATGTTCACCTGCCCACGTGGGAGGAGAGGCCGGTCAGCCGGAGCAGGGCGGCTTCACGCATGGGGAAACTGAGGCAGGAGAGGGACGAGGCGGTGCAGGGAGGTGGCAGCAAGGCTGCCCCCACGTCCTGTGGGATTTGGGCTCCCCACCAGCAGGCTTCGCCGAGGTCGGCTGGGCTGTCCTGTCCCAGGACAGACTCACCCCCATGGCAGCGAAGACGATGGCGAAGTTGTCCTCGTGATAGTCCACCACGTCCTTGGACTTCTTCACCAGACCGGCCTGCCGGCAGATCTGCGCGGCAATCTGCAGCGGGACAGGGACAGGCGGGCGGCACTGGACCAGCGCCTGCGGCCAGGTCCCCCCCCAGAGGGGCCACAACCCTCCTGGGACCAGGATACGGCCCCCACAGCAGCAAGGGGCAGGGGGTGCAGAGGATGGAGGTAGGACAAATAGGAACTGGCAAAGGAGAGAGCATCCTAGGACGGGCACCAGCACCCCCAGCTGCCCACCCAGCTCGCAGGTGGGTACCCAGCCCCGTGGGCTGGGGGGGGGAAAGTGGGGTCTCCCCCCACCACAGCCAGCCGTGCCCCCTTGCCGTGGCACAGCGTCCGTCATGCCGGGCCCTGACTTGACCGTGGTCACCCTCCTCTGTCGCTCCCGATCTGTCAGGGCCAGTTTTCCGTCCCATCACATCACTGTCTGTGCCGGGGGGGGGACGGGGCGCCCGTGGATCAGGCTGGTATTTCCAGCGCCTGCTGCTCTGCCCTCCTGGCATGGCCCCGTGCTCATGGGGGCCATGGGGTGGGCCGTGGCCCCCCACCCCATGGGCTCGGGCACCCCACATCAGGGCAGATCACCTCTCCCTCCCCAGCATTGCTCTTGGCATACCAGGGTTTGCTTTATCCCTCGCTATGCAGATGGGGAAACTGAGGCACGAGGTAACACGAGCTTCCCTGCGTGCACCAGCCCATCACCCTGCGTGGCTGGGGGCGGGGGGGCTGTGTCAGAGAACACAACAGTCACCCCAAAAGGTGGGTCTGGCCCATCACGGCGAGCAGAGCTGAGCAGAGAGCCAGAGCGCAGCAGGGCGAGGAGGGGGGATGCAGGAGGTGGGCTCCAGCCCTCCCAAATCCTCCCCCACTGCCTCCTCCATCCTCCTCCTCTGCCTGCTGCTGGGCTTGGGGGTGGGGGGGGGGCTCGGAACGCCGCGGGGACCCACCTCGTTGTGGGGGAGACCGGCAGCGGAGAAGATGGGGATCTTCTGGCCCCGGGCGATACTGTTCATCACGTCAATGGGCGAGATCCCGGTCTGGATCATCTCCTCGGGGTAGATGCGGCTGTGGGGGTTGATGGGCTGGCCTGGAGCAGGAAAGGGACATGAGGCACCCCAAAATGGGGGAATTGCCTCAGCTGCTGCCAAGAATTAGACACGAGCTTCTGGAGCTAAGGAAAAAGCACGCTCTTGGACCAGTGCAGCCACCCCAGCACCAGCCCTGGGGTGGGATGGGCTCGCCAGGCACCCCCCCTGCACCTGTACCCCCACCCAGGGCACCCCAGTGGGGATGGATGGACCCGCCCTGGGATCTGGGGTGGGGGCAGCACCGCGGGGCTGCTCTGGCCATCGGGGCACAGCTTTATTCCCGGATGCCGGGCTGCCTCCGAGACCCTCCGGCATCGCCCGCAGCTGGTAAAAGGAGGTGGCAAAGCAACGCCGTGCCCAGAGCCGTCACCGTTAATGTCCAGGAAATCCTCGGCCATCACCGCGGGACCGCTGTCGATGGGCTTGGCGGAGCCGTTGAAGACCCGACCTGCAAGGAGAGCGAGCTGCTGGTCCCCAGCTCAACGCACCAGCCGGGGAGGGCGAACCAGCCTGGTGCTGAGCCCGGGGAGCGGGCAGCTGCCCGCGCCGCGGCCACGGGGCAGGGTTTCCATCCTGCTCCCGGTCCCCTCTGCGGGTGCGGGCAGCCCAGGGACAGGCAGCGGCGCTTCCGAGACAGAAGGTCTGCGCTGCTGCTGGGGTTTGCCTGCCAGCCCCCACCCCGGCGTGGGGGGGGGTACTCCGGGGGCTATCCTGCCCCTTGGGCAACGGCTTTCTCCTGAGTACAGCCCCGCCGTGGGGAAACCCGGGAAATGGAGAGCACCCGTGGGTGCCGCAGGACATCCCAGCTGCCTGGGGTGCCCCAGAGGGGATGGGGGTACCGGTGCTGCGTGTCTGTGGGTGAGGAGCAGAGGATTTTGCAGCCGGGGTGGCTGTTGGCACCCACACGCCCCCATGCCGGGGCACAAGGTGTCCCCATGTCACTGCACGGGGCGGGCAGGGAGCGTGTCTCCCACGGGCTGGGTGACACCGCAGCCCACGGGGGCCAGGTCCCCAGAGACCTCCCCATGCCACCCTCCATCACCTCCCCCTTGGGGTCCCATGCAGGCGGGGGTGACGCCGAGACCCCCCCCTATACCTGGGGCGGGGGGGGCACGAGGCTCCCAGAGAGCCGCCGCATCACCCTTCACACTCAGCCTCATCGACCGGCTCCGAGCCGCGGGATCGATAGCGGCAAAGCCGGCCATGCCATCGCCCCCCCCCCCGCCGGCACCCCCGCTTGCCGCTGCCGCCCCCCCTATGGGACTTTCTTCTGGTCCCCCACCGGGCTGGGGAAGCATCACCGTTGTCGGAGCAGATCGAGCTGACGGCGGGGCCGGGGCTCGGGAGCGCGGAGCATGAAAGGTCAGTAACCTTGGCGCTCGCTGGGCACCCACGTCTTAATTCAGCGCCGCGGCACGAAGAGCGGCAGAGGGGAGGGAAGGGGCGATGCGGCTGAACACCTGGGCGACCCCGGCCCAGTTTGAGGGGGGAGGAAGGGGAACACCCCCCCCTCCCCCCCCCGCGATGGGACAGGGAGGCTTGGGGGAGCGGCGGGGACAGCCTGGGACGAACTCGGCGCACCCCCCGCTTGGCCCTGGTCCCGTCTCAGGAGACTCGCGCCTGGACCCTGCACAGGGAGAGGGGGACCCTGCCTGGGAAAGGAGCGGGGGGCTCCCTCCCCGCTGCCGGGGAGCCGGGATCTGTCCGGCCGTCACCGCGCGCTGCCGTACCGCGCTCGACACCTGCCCCCTCCCAGCCTGGCTGCCCTTTACCGCTGCCCTTTGCAGGCAGGGCTCTGGCCGGGATTCACGCTGCCGGCAGAGACGGGAAGGAGATTGCAGGAGACACTCGGCCCCCGACCGGGGAAGCGAGACCGCGCGTCAGCCAAGGTCCCTCCGACGGGACCCCGAGCAACCTTCGTCCCCTCGCTGCGACCCCTGCGAGCCCCTGGGGCTGGTTTGGGGGCTGCAGGACCCTCAGGAGCTGGGGGGGCCAAGGGCCCTGGACCGAGCTTGAACGGCCTCAGGGGAAGCTGCTCGGGGCCACGGGGGTCTGCCAGCACCCAGCTCTGCCTGGGTGGGTGTCCCCGTGGGGACAGGGGTGGCCAGTCCCCTTTTGGTGCTCATGCCTGGCCATGCCTCAGGGCTCAGCGCGGATGATGAAGATGCTGGGCAGTCCCCAGCTCTCCTAAGGCCGAGGTAACGAGAGTGCTAACGGCATGACCACCGGCTGGAGTTTGCCTGTCCCGACCCGGGAAACCTTCTCCCACTCCAGGCCAGGCTTCTCCTGGGATAACTGGTCAGAGTGGGCCCAAGGGGACATATTAGCCCTGTATGAGGGTGACTGTCACCATCTCTCCATGCTGGATGTGACTCTCCTGGCACACCTCCCAGGGATGTGCTCGGTCCCTGGGCAGCAGCAGAGCTAAACCCCAAGACCCCAACACCCCCAAACTGCCTGTCCCCCCCCTCCAGCTTACACCTGGGTTACCCCACCATCCGTGCACCAAGATGTGTCAGGGCTCAGCAGCAGGCTGGGCTTACCCAGCATGTCCTCAGAAACTGGGGTCCGGAGGATGTCCCCGGTAAACTCGCAGGAGGTCTTCTTGGCGTCAATCCCAGATGTTCCTTCAAATACCTGCGGAGACCCCGGGGCAAGAGGCGGGTGGGCGGCAATTAGCAGGGATTAGCGGGGCGCAGAGGGCTGGGGGGGGGGCAGCTGGCCTCTCCGTGGGGAGGTGACGTGATCTGTGCTCACCCAAAAATCTTGTCAGGGAGAGGTGATAAAGGAGAGGGAGAGACCCCAGGGTTAAGAAAACTCCCTTCTGAGGGGCTTTGGCCTGGGGGAGGGGGGACCACGTTCTCGTTAATGCAACGAGCACAGCAGAAGGGCCTCGGGCAGGGCAGGGAAACCAAAGGCATTTTGATTGGTATAATATTTGACACCATTTGTATTAATTAACCTCCAGATCGCTGCTTTAATTAGAGCCGTGTGGCCTCTGGGAGAAGAACCGGCTTGGGAAAGACAGGAGCACCCGCTGGCGGGGATGCCGGCAGGCACGAGGGCAGGTGATGGCCGCAGCGCCCGGGTGCACGCAGGTGCGTGCAGGTCAGGCCCTGACAAAGCTGTTTCTGCAAAAGCCTCCTTTTTTTCATTTTTTTTTTATCCCCCCGTTTTTTTTTTTTTTTTTCTCTCCTCCCAAGGCTGACTCCCTAATAGGATTAAAAGGGCTCTGCAGAGGTCCGAGCAGCATTAGAGGAGCGAGGTTTGGCAGCTCGCCAGCCAGAACCCGGTCAGGTCGCCTGTGCGGCCACCCCGAGCCCGGGGCTGGCTAATTAGGGGGGGGGACCCGGGCAGAAGGGCACCCAGGCTAACTGGGCAGGACAGCCCCAAATGGCTCCAGTGCTCATGGGTGAACCCCCACTCCTTGGCTGCCCTGGTTTGGGGGGCAGGCAGCGGGTTCCCGGGGTGCCTGGAGTGGGCAGGCTGTCCCCCACCCCAGCCCCGCAGAGGGCTGGTGGCCGTGGGGTGACGGCAGGCAGGTCCTAAGTTTTCCTGCTGGGACGGAGGGGGAGGCAGCCCAGGGACATCAGTGGGGAGGACGTGGGGATGAGGGATGGGGGGGTCCCAAGGAAGCTGTGGCATCGTGCAGCTGGGCTCTCCCCAGCAGGGACACGGGCAAGGGGAGGATGGGCACAGCAGGACAGAGACCCTGCCCACCTCCAGCCCCCGCGCCCTGCGGAAGCGGCGCAGATATCCTCACTCCGACTTTGGCACCCAGACGCTCCTGCCCTAAGCAGGTACCAGCTCCATCCCCACCGGTGCCAGCCCCGGCACGGCTCCCCGTGCTCCGGCCGAAGGGCCGCGGGCCAGCGAGGAGCCGTCCCGCGGGAACGCTGTCTGCCCCAGGACACCGGTCCTACAGCCTGGGAGAGCCGGGACAAGAGCCCGGCAGGACCCTGCCGGCTGTGACAGCCACCGCTGGAGGGGGACAGAGCCCCGGGACAGAGCCCCGGGCCATGCGGCGCCTGCGTGTGTCCCCCCCTCCCCGTCCCGCCGTGTCCCCACCGCGCTGGGCTCACCTGCACGATGGCTTTGGAGCCCATCACCTCCAGGACCTGCCCGCTGCGGCTGGTGCCATTGGGCAGCATGAAGTTCACGATCTCGGCGTACTGGGCAAACTGGAGGGACGGGGTCAGGGTGAGACGGATGGGAGGGGGGCTCCTCTCCACCCCCCAGACAGCCCCTCGAAGCCCCTGCCCGCCAGCCCTGCCTGCACAGGCCTGTCTGCCAGCGCTGCCTCAGTTTCCCCTCCTGTGGTCAGGGGGTTCATGCTCTCTGCCCCCACCGAAAACCAAGCGGGGGGCATTCAGCAGCTGATGCCAACGGGCAGCACCTGCCGTGCCAGGCAGGTACAGGCAGAACTGCCAGCCCAGGCAGGAGGAGGCATCGGGGGGGAAGGTGCTGCCTGCCCCTGCCCCATCCCGGAGCCTGCTCCAGGCTGTGGCACTGCTCCGTGCCTCAGTTTCCCCAACATTGCAGGGTGCCCCCCTCACCCCAAGGGTGCTCTCAGACACACCAGGCTCCCTAGAGCCTGACAACTAACAAATTCAAACCCCTTTCCCTACCAGAAGCAGACAGAGCCATCACCTGCATAAAGCACCTGCCAAAGCGCATCCACAGCCCTGGATAAACCCCCAGGAGATGGTGGCATCTCTTGGGGACCCCTTGGGGACCCCCCTGTGGCCAGACCCCACAGGACAGAGCAGCCCAGGCTGCTGGTGCCGCTCGACACCCCAGGGAACCACCAGATCCCCTGTAATCCCCCGAGCTGTGAAAGGTTACGTCGAGATCACACTGCTACCATCTCACACCACCGACATCCCTGGGCCCCCACCCAGCCGGGACCCCCGGGGCAGATGGAGGGGACTTTTCCACAGCCCCTTGGCTGAGGGACCCATCCTGCTCTGGGGACAACGTCCGAGGGGGTTCGCTCCATGAGCACGCCTGCCCAGCACACTCTGTGCTCTCTTCATCTCCTCCTCCTCCTCCTCGCTCCCAGCCACCGGGGCTGGCTCCGGCACTGTGAACTTTGGACTTTAATTCTTCTGTAAAGACCTTTGCATAAAGGACGACAAAGCGAAGGAAACACCCGCCACGGTCTGGCTCCTTAATTGAGCTTATTAATTTCCATCCTGCCGGGCTGGGTGTGAAAGGGGCTATAGGAACGAGCCACCGGCCAACAAAACCCCTCGGAGGGTCCCGGCTAGCCGGGCCACGCGGAGATGCCGAGAAGCCCGGCGCCCACCCAAGCGAACCCAGCCCCCGCTCCGGGAGCAGGCGCAGGCGGGGGTCCCACCGAAGCGCCACCCGGGGCTGGGGGGACGGGCCGAGCTGGGTTTCGTGCTGTGGCCTCGCTCAGACCGGGCTCACGGACGGAGCCGAGCGTGGGCTGGGACACGGGGGACAGGAGCTGGAGCTCCCAGAGGGGCAGAGGGGGCCGGCGCAGGGGGACACGGGGCGAGCGCAGGGTGCCCAGGCAGCAGGGCGCGCAGGGCCACCCGTAACGCTCACGCGCGTCCCCGT
>JAVJGG010000054.1:47799736-47810221 GCA_035590195.1 Aviceda cuculoides
GGGGCCCGCCGCCTCCCGCCCCGCTGCCGGCCGCGGCCGCGGGGATTTGCGCGCTCCCTGCGCCGCACCGCCGTGCCCCAGCCTGGGTGACACATGCGGCGCGACTTTGCTGAAATACCTAAAACAACTGCCCCAAACCCGGAGCGTGGGGGGTTTCTGGGCGCCCACGTCTCCGAGGGGTACTCGTAGGTACAGGTAACGCTCACGTCCGAACGGCTCCGTGGCCGTCGGGTCGGGTCGCCCTGTGGACCGACACCTCGGCGATTCGGCTCTGCCCTCTAAGTGCTGTGTAGGCGCCTAAAGGCAGATTCAGAAGGAGAACCTCTGCGGGGGTGTCCCCGTGCGCCGGGACTAAGCACACAGTCCCTACCTGGAACGGACAAATAGTTTCGAGGGCAGTTTCGATTTATTACCGCGGAATTTACTGCTAAATGGGCCCTCTGTGACCCTCTTCAAATTTCTCGATTAAAGCACTGTATTCACGTTCGTCGTTAGCTGCAGTACGGTTGGTTGCGTACAGCGAATTTGGGTTGAATTTTTGTCTGTAACGTTATCTTGTTCTGTGCATTACTTAAATCACATGTATGGGGAATTTATGGTATAATCTGGACTGGAGATTAGAGGTAGGCTTTGAGAAGTATACAAAGAGGTTAGAAGAAATGGCATTTAAAAACGCCTTCGAAAAACTTGCTAGGTAGACTCTATGCCGGTTAATTCGAGCCCGCGGAAGAGAAGACGGTACAAGTGACGGCTGCATCGGCATTTTTTTTTTCTCCTTTTAGTATAGAGTAGAAAAAAATTAATCGAAGACGGGGAGCAGGAGTCGGCAGAGAAAGGTTTGGAGGTGTCCCCTCGCAGGGCAGCGCAGCCGAGGCTGGTGCTCGTCGCAGCCCGCGGCTGCCGCCGGCCGCCGGCCGCTCGGGCTGTTTTTCGTTTCTTTTCATAAAGTCCTGCTTCGAAAATGCCCTATTTTAAACTCCGCTCGCCCTAAATAAGTAGCGTTTCGTCTCCTGGGCAGTGAGGACGCCGAGGTTCACAATTCCGGGAGAAGCAGCGATTCCCCCGGGCCGGGAGCGAGGTGGGTGCGGACGGCCGCGGAGCCGGCGTGGGGTGAGGGCTCTCCGGCCGTGGCCGGGCTGGGGGGCTCCGGCACCACGCCGGGCAGGGAGCCGCATGCCCTCGTTGTTTTGCTTTCTCGAGGCCGGTTGCTTCCAGAACGAAGTGGAAAGGGGACCCTACAGTCGCATTTTCCGCCCTCACTGCTGTCTCGCGGATGCCAAGGAGGACCCCCTGGATACAAGGATCGGAGGGGGGTGGCTTCGGGAGAACCATCATTCTTGCCCTTTACGGCAAAGGAAAAATAAGCCGAACTTACTGGGGGGCGGTGGGTGGGGGTGGGAGAGAAAAACAGCCCGCAATCAAAACCAAGTAGCCAAAACCACCTTCCCAAACCGACCAGGCAACGAAAAAGCCTCAAAGTGGAGGGAACTGGGGAGGGGAAGGCGGTGGTGCAGGGTCGCTGCCCGGGCTGTTCGCTCCCCGGCCGCCCGTGGCACGTTTCGGCCGCGCCGGGAGCAGGGAAAGCCGCGCTCTCCCGCTATCGGCAGCGCGGCGGCAGCCCCCGCCCCGCGTCTGCTCTGGCAGGGAGCGCCCGCTGACCCCGGCCCGGCCCGGCCGGCACCACCGCGCCCGCTCGGATAAAAAGAAATCAAACGAAATCAAACTAAATCAGGGCAGGCCGGTACCGCAGCCCCCCGGCACGGCTGCTCCGACACCCCCCCCCCAGTGACTGAGCCCGCCGGGAACGGGGGGAGCCCGTCCAGGACCCCGGCCCGGCCGTCAGCACCTCCTCCCCCGGGGCTCCCCAGCCCAAACGAGTCCGCAGCGGCGGGGCCACCTCCCCAGGGGGAGTGGTGGGATCCGGGGACCCCAGACCCTTCCCCGCTCCTGGGATCCTCTCCCCCAGCACCTCACTTTCTGGGATCCCCTCTCTCACCTCATTTCTGTTATCCCAGCTTCTGGGGTGCCCACTTCATGGATCCCGGCTCCAGGGGACCCTGTTCCTGGGATTTCTGCCCCAGGATCCCTGCTCCCGGCAGTCCTGCTTTTGGCACGGCGGTGTGGTGGTCCCGGCAGAGGCCTGGCCCCGGAGAGTCCCCCAGCCCAGTGCTGCCCAAGTCCCAGCCCCAAGCATCCTGCCAGCTCCAGGTCTGGATAATTTAAAAAAATTAATTACTGGGGAGGGGGGCAAGTGAAGAGCTTGGACACAGGGCAGAGTGGGGAGTGAAAGAAATCGGGCGAGCCCCCCCCCCCCCCCCGCCAGGTCCCCACGGGGCAGGGTGGACCCTCAGAGCAGGGCTTGGGGAAGGGGGGTGCGATGCCTTGGCTGTGTCCCCCAGCACCCCCAGCTCCACCACAGGCAGAGGCTGTGTTATCGGTGCCTCAGTTTACCCTCTCCAGGTGTGCACAGGACCCCTGGGGAAGGTGGCACGGCTGCAGCCGCCCCCAGCTCCAGCTGCGTCCCACTGCTGGGGACCCCGGCACAGCCTGTGCCATCCCCTCCGCGAAGGCTGGAGGCACACGGGTGTCCACAGACCAGTGTCTTCAGTGGAACCGTCCACAGCAGAGCCCAGACCGACATGGCACACGGAGCCACAAGCTGTGAAGAGCCACCCGGGCACTGGGATGGCACCCAAAAAGGGCGGGGAGGAGGAGGAGGGCCAACGGACCTCGGGGCTTGGCTGCTCCGAAGCACGGTCGTGGGTTATTCTGCACCACGAGATGTTGCTCAGCCTTCGCGGGCTGCGGTTTCTGGTTTGCGTGCAGCCCTGCGCATCGCTCCCAGCCCTCCGGCTGCTGCCAGCCCGGGGGTCTCGCGAGGCAGGCGCACGGCGAGGGCGAGCGGGGCTGAGGGGACACGCGGGTGACAAGGTGTGGACGCTGTCGGCACCGCCGCGTGCCACCAGGTGCGTGGAGGGGGGTGCGATCACAGCCCCGGGGACCTGCTACCACGTTTTGATAACCTTGACCTTTCCAGTTTCCCCAGTTCCTGCTCTGCTGGAAACCTCCCTCCCCCCAGACCCCCAGAGTCCCCCAGGACACTCACCGTGGGTCCCCCAGGACACCCGCCTGGGGCCCCGCAGCCACTGCGGCCCCCCTGGGCCAGCTGCTTCCCGGGAGGGGGGAATTGGCTCCAAACCACGTTTCATCCCCCGGGCACACGTCACCACCGCACGCAGGCAATTCCACTTAATGAGCATTAAATTAACGTAGTTGGGGGCCTTGTCGTGCCTCGTCCGTGGAGCCCTGGGGTGCTCCTGGGGGTGCGGGTTCCCACAGTGGCCCCGGCTGAGCTGATGATCCCGACAGGCAAGGGGGGCCCCAAGGGACCCCGATAAACCTCTGCTGCTGTCGGTGCTGGAGCTCTGCACTGGGGCTGGGGATGCTCCGGTGGCCTCCGTGGGACAGACATGCCCAGACTCCTGTGGGTTTATGGGGTGATGAGACCCGGGGCAGAGAAGAAGGGAGGGGGGTCTTGGGGGGCTGAGCAGAACCCAGACAACCCTCACAGCCATGGGAGAACAGAGATCAGCCCTTCCTCCTGGTTCCCACGGCACGTGGGTGTTTGGTGTGGGTTAAGGGGACTGTAGAGGGTCTGTGGGGCTCAGCGAGGCTGGGACCAGTGACCCCCATCCCCTCCACCCCACGGGTACCAGCCCAGCCCCGGCATGACCGCCGCCACGAGGTGCAGCCATGTGTGGGGAACCGAGCAGCACGCGTGATACGGGGACAAGGAGAGGAGGAGCAGGGGGTGTCCGGCCACCCCCTCCCGCGTCCATCACCACTGACTCGGGCCCAAATGGTGGCCCCAGGCGGTGTCCCACAGCAGCCACCAAACCTTGCCAGCACCAGCCTGCAGCTAGTGGCAGCCTCCGGATTATTGATGACGATGAAGAAGGAGGATGGAATTAGCAGATGTTACGGAGAGCGCTAAACCTTGGGGAGGGAGGACGTGAGAAACTCCAGCGCTGGGATGGAGGAGAGGTGGTCCTGGCCGGGGATGCCCTCGGGGCGTGCTGGGGAGGATGTCCGCTCGGACTTGGGAGATTTGGCTGCCAACGGTTTGGGTTTAGGGGTAAACCCTGGGAAGTGCAGAGGCACAAGAAGGTGGGCAGCACGGTATTGCCCCACACCTCTCATCGCGGAGTAGCGGTGACACCCCCTCATTCCACGCCACCGGGACCGACCCACCGGGCTGGTGTTGTTCAGAGCCGATCCCGCTGGCAGGGACCGGGGTCCGGGGCAGGGGTGACGGCCACATCTGCACGGGGACACCACGCCGCTGCTGACACGGAGCGGGTGGGCTCATTTCCCGACCGAACGGGGCCTTCGAGCCCGGCAGGCCAGCAATAATCATGGCAAGAGCCATCAGCATCGCTGACGTGCTGAGGCCGGCCGGGCTCACGCTTGCGGACGGCTCTGGCAGCACAAAGCGAGGGCAGCGAGCCCAGCCCCGCACGTGCCCCGAGATCACCCTCCCCACCAGCACCGGCTGCACTTCAGCCGTCCCCGGGATTACTGCAAACAGCAAATCAAAGCGCGCACTAATTTATCCAAGGAGAAATGCCTAGCACATTTCTGCAAGGTCCTCTGCCCGATGGCAAATCCGTGGCCTCCAGTTCACCTTCTGACCTGCCCTTATTCCCTTGCTCTGCCTTTAAACCATGTGACGGGAGGATTTGGCTTAACGTGTGTTGCTCCAGAAGGAAAGGAGGAGAAGGAGCTCAGAGGGCCCGGAGGTAATCGCTGGCTCCCTGCCCACGGCGCAGGGGCATTCCTGCAGCTGCGGGGCTGGGTTAAGGCGGGCGTGCACCTCGGTCCTCTCCCAAGCCCTGCTGCTTCCCGCATCTCCAGACCCCTTCGTGTGGGTCAGGGCAGGTGGTTTGCGGAGATTTAGCGTTACGGGAGCAATCCCTCGGCTCTCCCTCGGTGCTGCCTGGTGCTCGTCCCATCCTGCCCGCGGCCTGTCTCTGTGCTGCCCTCGCTCCGGGTTGGATGTACGTCCTCAAACTGGCGGGACCTTCCCCGCACCCTCTCCCCTGCGCCCACCGGCACCAGGCTGCACCAGTTGCGCTGCTGGGAAGAGCCGGCATCTGGCGCGGCCGGCGGCAGCTCACGGGGCCCGACGTGTGCGTGCCAGCTGGCAACATCTGCCTCGGCCCCCCCAGCAAGCGGCTGGGCACGGCGGGCAGGAGGGGCCAGCTGGAGCTGCCCGGCCGCCCCGGGGGGTTGGGGCAAGAATTAATTAACTGCAGGCCGAGGAGATGCGGGAGGGAGGGAATAGATGCGCGCGGGGACCCTTCGCCGAGGCCGGGGGCTCGCTGGGGAGGCGGCGAGCAGCGTGGGCGCAGCTGGTGGAGGGGTCGGAGGGCTCTGCCGCGGAGGTACCTTGAAAAGGTGATTTCCAGCCGGAGGGATGGACCTGCCCAGGTCACCCCAGCTCCATCCGAACTCGTCCGTCTGGGCCTGCAGTTTAGCAGCTGACGGAGGTTTAACCTCGCTGCCACCAGATGCTCGGAGCGATCTCAGCGAGGAGGCAGCGGCTGCTGCGATGGGCTGGGGAGGGGGCTGCCTGCCCGCCACCCTGCCCGCCACCCGTGGGCTCAGCGCCGCTCCCATCCCTTCCCTTCCCGTCCCATCCCCGTCCCCAGAGCACGCACAGGCACAAGCTCGGTCCGTAGGAGCAAAGCCAGCCCCTCGCTCGGAGAGCACAGCGCCTTGCAGGGTGCTCGGGGGAGTGTACCTGGGGGTCACTCTGTGGGGCTACCCCAATCTCCCCCCCCCCAAACTGGTGTGCCCACCTCCCAGTGCAGGAAAGGGGGACCGTCCTGCCCGGCTGGCTCTGCTCAGGCAAGGGAAGAGGCTGCACCGACGGCGAGACACGGCACCGGGAGCCACGGCACCGCGAGCCGCAGCACGGGGAGGATGCACCGGAGGAGGACGAAGGGCTGTGCGATCCCGAGAGCTGAGCGAGAGGGTCCTTAGCTAGGAACAAGGCTGGTAGCTCAGTACGTTTGCGCATGGGGAGCTGGAAGGGTGGGGGGATGGCGTGGGTGCTGGCTGTCTCTCCCACGGCCCACGGGAACGGCAGCACGCCGCTTCGGTGCAGGAGCGGGAGCAGCAGAAGAGGGGGATAAGGGGGGATTAAGCACCCACACGAGCGGAGCATCGTCCCCGGGAAGCTCCAGCTCCATGCTCCGAAGCACCGTCCGGCTGCACGCCCGTGGCCGAGCCCCCGTCCGGCGGCGAGGTGGCCGCAGAGTGACATCTAACGGCAGCGGGGCCGGGAGGGGACACGGCCCGGCAGCCACCTTCCTCGCTGGGGGCTGCGACTTCTGCAAGCGAAGCCCACCCGCGGCCCCCAGCCCCAGCTCCCCTCCGGCAGCACGGAGCTGGCAGGACAGGGCTCCTCCTCGTCCCCTGCCTCTTCCCGGGCACCGAGGGGACACGTCTGGCCTGGGGACATCTCTGCCCTCCTGCCCAACAGGCTGACAAGGCAGATGCCAGGAAAATGGGGTGCTGCGACCCCGGGCTGTCTCCGAGCATCCCGTCCCCGATCTCCCACCTGCCCCGTAACCCCGTCTGCAGACCAAGCCGTTGCTCCGCAGCGGCCGCAGACCGGCTTGGGGGGATAACGTGGAGGAGAGAGTGGGGAAGGAATGACACGCCAACACGGGGGGAGTCCCCGGGCGAACCAGTCCTGCCCAGCCCCGCGCCTGCCTGGTTCCTCCCGGCTCTCCACCCTTCCCAAAGCAGGGCAAGAAAACCCTTCCCAGCTCATCCCAACAGACGCCGGCTGCGCGTTGCTCCGGATTTTATTTCCAGACAGAGGAATAGCGTAGAGGGAGGCCCCCGGCACTCGGGGGCTGCGTAGCACCGCAGCGGGCAGGACCCTGGGACGGTGGCTTTGGTGGGGGGACAGGAGGACGGTGGCGATGGAGAGGCTGCCCCCAGGCTTGCACCATCACCAGGAGATTTATTTATTGTTTTTTCTCCTGGGGTTTCGCTGCTGGAGAGCAGCTCTGAGCCGTCACAGCTTGCCGGTGCCTGGCACACGCGGCGCACCACGCGCGGTGGCGAGCACAAACCGTGCCCGGCGTGAGAACAACATCCACGGCGGGGAGGGACGGGGGCACGGCGGGACAGGAGAGGGGCGCAGGGGGCTGGGAGGGGATGGAGACGGGACTGGGTTATCCCCAGGGTGGTGGCTGCCCAGATCCAGCCGGGCCAGGGCTGTGCGCTTCCAGCACGACCTGCTACAGTTGCTCCTGGGCCAAAGAGCCACCGGCTTAGGAAGCTCCATCCATCTGGAAAAGGTTGGGGCTGGTTGGGGAAATCCTGCCCACGGTGGAGCCCGCGGGGCCAGGGGAGCACCCAGAGCATCGCCCAGAGGGGTCGGCACCCGTGTGCGCCGCGAAGCCCCTCTGGGATGAGCTTGCAAGGGGTAATTCTGGTCCTCCCGAGGCTCTGCCCCTCCTGCCCTTTCCCCGGTGCCAGCGATGCCAGCCGAGGCTGTGAGTCCGGACCAGCATCCCCCAGCCCCATGCTGGGGCAGCACTGAGGTGCTCTCCAGCACAGCACACCCCACGGACCCCCCCACCGCTGGGATCCCCTGGCAGCTCAGGGTTGGGGGGGGGTGTGTCCCCAAATCTGGCCCCACCGAGGTCCCTACCTGTGCCCGTTCCCGTGTGCTCCTCAGCTCAAAGGTGTCCTCAGCGCCGGACCAGCCCCAAAACTTCCTCATCCTGGAAGGGAGGAGAAGGAGCTGCCACCCCTGCTCCCTGCCATGTCCCTGACCCCCCCCACCCCTCCCCGTCCCAGCCGGGGACATTACCTGGGCCACAGCTTCACAGCCAGGAGGGCCAGGGCGGCCACGCAGATCACGGCTGTGAGCAGCCCGGCCAGGACGGTGAAGGCCAGGAGGTGGGTGAGAGCTGTGGGCAGAGGGGAGCCGGGGCAGACCCCCGCTGGCATCGGGGCTGCCGGCTCGGCAAGACCGGAGGGGACTCAGGGAGCCCTGCGGGTGGGGGGGGGGGGGTGGCCTCCCCCAGCCCTTTTCCCCACGGCTGCAGCCGCAGTATGGCCCTGGTGTGGTGTCAGCGTACGTGGGACCCCCCCCAGGCCGTGGGGTGCCCTGTGAGGGGTGAAGGGGACAGCCGGCTGCAGGCGAGGGACACCCCTCAGCACCACTGCCACGTCCCCGGGGTTGGGGACAGCCAGTCGGCGGGTTGAGGACGCATCATGGGGGGGGGTGGGGGGTGGCACGGCACCGGGCTGGGACCCCACGGGGTCTCTCGCTGCTCCTGGCTGCCCCTGCCCACGTCACCGTCCCCTGCACGAAGGGGTCGGGCAGGCTGGCACGTTTCTGTGTGTCACCCCATGCTGGATGGAGTCCCGTCCCCTGCCAGCACCCCGGGACAGGCACAGGGAGCTGGCAGGGCTGGGGGAGTCAGCCGGCACAGCGACAAGCATCGTCACCCTGTTTTGCCTTTTGTTGGAGCCAAGCCAGTTCCTCCTCGCTTTTTTGATCATTCTGCAGCATCCAGCTCAATTTTCTGTGTCCGTGGGCTTTTTTAGCCCTTTCATAAAAAGCAAGCTGGGATGCTTTGGGAGAAAAACTCCTCGAAAGGAAATACCCAATTCTTGCAATAAACCCCCCCCCTCTTTTCCCATTCTCCTAAAGACTCATGGCCAATTCAACCCACTTCTGCCAGTCACTCCCACCGCTCTGAAATCGTCTTTCTGGCACAATTCTCCATTCCCCATCAAGCCCCACCACCCCCAGCACAGCACCCGGGGGGTGGGGGGGGGGAGCAGCCCCACTCACTGTGGACGTTGAAGTAGGCACCGGCCGTGGCGTTGCCCATGGGGTTGCCGGCCACGCAGGTGTACTCCCCCGAGTCCTCCGGCCCCACGGCCCCGAGCTCCACCCGGAGCGTGTTGTGGGAGGGGGACGCGTGGACCCCCGGCAGGGTGGCTGTGGCCAGGCTGGAGGCCAGGAGCCGGCCGCGGTGGTAGAGGGTGATGGTGGAAGCCGGGTGGCTGTCGGCCGTGCACAGCACGATGCCCACTCGCCCGCTGTGGTTCTCCAGAAAGGTGCTGATGGACACGTCCCGGGGGGGGTCTGCGTGGGGGAGACGGGGCTAGCGGCGGGCCATGGCGTGGGACCCCCTCCCACGCTGGCCCGGATGCTTGCCAAGGGCTGCTTAACGCATCCCTCCTCCAGGCTGGATCGGCTCCAGCCCGCCCAGCCTGAGGTTGGCCATTTCACACCCTTCCCCAGCCCTTCGCCTCCCCCCGCCCCAGCTGGAGACCCCCCCCTGGCTCAGAGCATCGGCAGCCGCTGCTGGACAAAACCCTGACGTCCTCTTCCCCGGGTCTGAAGGGAGAGGAGCAGGGCAGGGAGAGGAGGAAGAAGAGGAGGAAGGCCCCCTCGCCGCCGCAGGACGGTGCGGATGGGATGCAGGTGACGCTGGGCTGGGCGCACCCAGCATTTTGGGGGCTCTGCGCCCCGTCCTGCCCGGCGGCCCCTCACCGTGGGGTCGGGGGACACTCACAGAGCACGCTGAGGCTGAGCGGGGCCGAGGCGGCACTGCCCCGTGTCCCGCTCGCCCGGCAGCGGTAGGAGCCGGCGTCGGCGCTGGAGACGGAGGTGAGGACGAGGGAGCCGGCCGGTCCCTCCCGCAGCCACCGGCTGTTCTTGTACCAGGTGTAGTTGGCCTCTTCGCCCACCCAAGGGACCCCCGAGCAGGTCAGGGTGGCTGTGGTGCCCTCGGGGACTTCTGGCGAGGGCTCAACCGTGACTGTGACGCCTGAGGAAGAGGAGGGAGGCCGGGAAGTCGGGGGGTGCCCAGAACTTGGGTTTTCACAGGACAACACCATCCCACCCCCCCCGAAAGGCTCCCGAGAGCCACGGTCCCCCAGGAAGAGCCACCGGCACCCCAATAGGGTGCTCGCCGTGGCTCGGGGCCCCCCCTCACCTCCCACGTCCAGGTGCAGGGACGAGGACGCGGCGCCGTAGCTGTTGTTGGCCGAGCAGATGTAGAGCCCCGTGTCCCGCAGCTCCAGCCCCCCCATCTCCACCCGCAGGGAGTTGGGGGCCACCCGGACGGCGAAGCGTGGCTCGGCCGGGCCCCACGAGGAGGCCAGGGGCGCGTGGCCGGGCCCCCGGCGCAGGGCCATGTCGGAGGGTGGGAAGCTGTCGACGGTGCAGAGCAGGACGGCCCGCCGCCCCCCCCGGGGCTCCACCAAGGAGACGAAGGATGGCTCCTGGGGTGCGTCTGCGGGGACAGGGGCAGTGGTGTGTCTGTCTCAGGCCCCCCCCCCCCCCCCCCCCCCCCGCGGCCCGGCCCCCCCTCCCCCCCAATTTGGGGGAGAAAAATCCAGGATTGGCCATTGGGATCTTGTGTTGCACCCCAGGATGGG
>JAVJGG010000054.1:47816037-47835749 GCA_035590195.1 Aviceda cuculoides
AAGGGAAGGGAAGGGAAGGGAAGGGAAGGGAAGGGAAGGGAAGGGAAGGGAAGGGAAGGGAAGGGAAGGGAAGGTCTCTGCCGGACCCGTGGGGACCACACCATCCCCAGGGTGACCACGCCGTCCCCACCCACAGCGGCCACCCTTTTTGGGGTGTGCTATACCACACAGTGGCCCCCAAACGTACACGAGCTTTACGCCGGAGGAACACGTGCCCGCGCGCACGTTGGGTGCACGCTTGCTCAACAGGAAAGCGAAGACGCCGCGGGGGGTGGCACGGCGGGACGGAGGCCGGCGGGAGGAAGCCCCAGGACATACGTGTGTGCTCAGAGACCCCCACGCCCACCCCCGTCAGCTCTGCCCAGGCCCCGGGCACAGCCACACGCGTGTGAGCAGCGCTGGGCGACGGGAGCTGCGGATCCCCTGTAACGACGAACGGAGCGTCCCCCAGCAGCCCCTACGTACACAGCACATCCAGGGAGACGGCGGGAGAGCTCCGGCTGCTGCCCTGGGTGGCGGCTCGGCAGCGGTAGAGACCCGCGTCCGCGCCGGCCACGTGCGGAAACACCAGGGAGGCGGCCGAGCCCTCGGCGAGCCGCTGCCCGTCGCGGTACCAGGTGAAGTTGGGCAGAGCCGGGGAGTCGCTGCTCAGCCGGCAGGTCAGGTTGACGGCTTGGCCTTCCAGCACGTGGGAGGACGGAGCCACGGCGATGCTGGCGGCTACGGGCAGGAGGGGCAGGAGGTAAATAGGCTCCAGCGCGAGCTCAGCAAGGGCCACCTCGGCAGCGTTAGGGTGAACGCCCCCCCCGCCGAGGCCGGCCAGCTAGCGAGGGACTTTGTGGCTATTCCAGGAGAAGGCAAATGCCGGCTAATCCTGCAGCGCTGCGCTGGGGACGGCTCCGAGCTGGAGCGGCACCCTGCCTTGCCAGCCCGGGGATGCTGCACCGGCAGGAGGGGGTTCGTGGGAACTCCCTCAGCGGCGTTTTGCTCAGCGTCCCTGGTCACGCACAGTCAGGGGTCAGCAGGGAATCCCCCCCCAGGAGCCGGAGCCCTCGCCGTGGCCACGGGGGAGCCCTCCAAACCCACCGGGAGAGGCCGGAGGGGCTGGAGGAGCTGGCGCAGCCCCTCCTGTAGCAGCTCCCGCTTTAACCCCGCTCACGCTCCACCCCGGCACCAGATGACTTGCGCGCGGCAGCTCTTTCAAGACAGACGTCGTTCGAAACCCCGGATTTCATGGCCATGTGGCCTTTTTCTGCTCGTTCTGTCCTGCCACCATCACCCTCGATCCCCTGAGCTCGTCTCCTTCCCCGGCATTCCCTTCCCCCCCTCCCCTCTCCCAGCATTTTCCCAGAGGCTGTGGGACGTGTGGCACCCGGCTCTGTCCTGCCCGTGGCCCCCCCACCGCACTCACTCTCGGCCCTGAAGTCCACGGCGGCGGCGGCGCTGCCCTGCGGGTTCCCAGCCCGGCACACGTAGGTCCCCTCGTCCTCCACCACCACCTCCCGGATCTCCACCTTCAGGCTGTTGTAGGACGAGGTGGCGCGGACCCTGGGGCGGGGGGTCGGGGGGCAGCCCCATGTGCAGGCCATCACTTCTGCTCCTCTCCACAGGGTCAGGTTGGCCTCTGGGTCGCTCTCAACGGTGCACTGGATGATGCCCAGGCGCCCGCCCTGGGTCTCCACGAAGGAGCTCATCACCGGTTGCCTCGGTGGGACTGCAGGGTTAAAACGCCTCTGGTGAGAACATTACGGATTCCCGAGGCTGGGAGAACCCCGAGAACCCGAGGGATTGCTGCATTCCAGTGCCACCTGAGCAGTTCTTGGGCATCCCACGCCCCTCCAGCTGCCAGACCCCGGGGTCCCACATCTACGGGCTCTCTGCAGGGGACCCGCGTGCCCCACCTCTGGTGGCACCTGGCTTGAGCTCAGGGTCCGAGTGCAGGTGCCCAGCCCTATCCCAAACGCTGGGGCAGATCCGCAGAGACCCCGGTGTTTCAGGCATCTGGGGGCCAGTTGTGATCCACATTTGCTACCACAGCTACAGAAGAATGCCGTTTTGTCAGGACTGAAACTTCCTAATTGTATTTTTTCTGGTTTGGTTTCAGGGAAGATTCTTATTTTACAGCAGAGAAAATATTTGGAGGGCAAAATCCGACCGGAATATATTTTTCACAGGGATCATTTCTTGTTCTGAGAAATCGAATTTCATCTCACGGGACATTTTAAAACTCTTTGGGAATTTTGGGATTCTCCAAATTTCTCCGCCCCCCAATTCACAGATTTACCTGCAAGAGGGAAATGTCTGTCTTTTCCCCACTTCTGCTCACAAGCTCCTTGCCCGTGCTCGGCGGTGATGAGGGAAACCTCAGAGTGGGAACAACAGAGGAGCTTCCCAGCAGGACCCCCCAGCCCGGACCCAGGACCCCCCTTGCTTGCCCGGGGGTTTAGCTGGGGGGGAGACCCCCCGGCAGCACTCACAGAGCACACGGAGCGGGACAGCCGCCGACGTGTCGCTGCCGTTGCTGCTGTGGATCCCGCACTGGAAAACGCCTGCATCCTCGCCGCGGACGGAGGGGAAGCGCAGCGTCGGGGTCCAGCTCTCCCGCAGCCGCTTGCCGTTCCTATACCAGGTGTAGAGGGTCTCCTCCGCCGCGCCCCGAGCCCCCAGGCAGGTCAGGGTGACGGCCGCCCCTTCCTGCACCTCTGCCGAGGGCTGGATCAGGACCTCTGTGGCTGGAGGAGGGATGGGAGAGGGATGCCAAGGAGGGAAGGGAAACTTCTGCCGCAAACCTTCACCCTTCCCCTGGCCCTGTCTGGCCAAAGCCCCGCGCTCGGTTTCCCTCTGAGGCAGGACCCCAACAGCCCCCTCCCTCAAAAGAGCCCGTGGCATCGGTGGCCGCGTCCCTGGTGGGTGATGTTCCCTGGGGATGCCGGACATCGGCTGGGATGTCTCCCCCCGAGCCGTTCACCCTGGATCTCTTCCGCCAGCAGAGACAAACGGAGCCTTCCCTGAGCCTCCACCTGCTCTCTCCGGGCACCCACGTCCAGCCGCGCGACCCGCTCCCAGGACAGGGCCGGTGCCCTCTGCCCGCTGGTGGGTGACAGGGTGGGCTGGACGCATCTCGGCCAACTTGAAACGGACCCCAGCTAACCACTGTGGCACCCCAGCTCCAGTTTGTTTTCTCTGGTATCGGACCCTGAGGTCCGTTTTGGTTTCTTCGGACGTCCTAAGGGGGTCTCTCCCTGGACGTGGTTTTGGGGGGCTTTACTCTCCTCCTTTCCCACGGCTGCTGCCTCTGTCAGCCCAAACCCTCAAGGCTGGGGGACCCTCAGGGTGCGGAGGGTTAGGGGATGGCGCAAGAGGAGCTGGTCCCCACTGCGCGCCCAGATGCCACGCACCGCTGGGGGCTTGCGGGAGCAGGGAAGAAACACCCCCGACGAACTTTGCTACGGATTTTACAGACTCAGCCCCCCGCGATCAGCCCCGGCAGTTCGTCGGCACCCAAGACCCCGGAGCTCGGCGGCCCCCTCGCAGCGGGACTCACCGCGGGCGACAAAGATCTTGGCGGTGCTGGCTTTGCCGTGGGCGTTGCTGGCCGTGCAGCGGTACTCCCCGCTGTCCTGGGGCCCCACGCCACGGATCTCCAGCCGCAGGGCGTTGCGGGAGGCGGCGACGCCGAACCGCTGGCGGGGGGCCGCCTGCGACCCGCTGGCCGCCAGCAAGGTGCCGTCGCGGTAAAGGGCCACGGCGGCCGGCGGGTGGCTGTCCACGGCGCAGCTGACGACGGCCAGCCTGCCGCCCTGCGTCTCCTGGAAGAAGGCGATGGTGGGGGTCCGGGGGGGGTCTGCGGGAGGGGAGAGGATGCTGCGGCTCGGGAGGTCCCAGCGGCGCGGCCGCCCCCCCCCCCCGTCCGCACGGCTGCTCCTCCGAGCTGCTTTCCCCCTTACGTAAGCGGGTTATATTTATTCACAGAAATGTCAAAGCCAAGCCCAGGGCTATTTTATTTTTCCCCTGACTTGCAAAAGCTCCTGAGCTGTTATTATGGTAGCTGGCTCCTCGGTTAGCAACCTCCCAGCAGTTTATGGTGCGTGACAGTTTAGCGGAGAAGCGGGAGATGCTGCGATGAACGCACGGGTCCCTGCTGCAGCGAATACCACTTAACGGCACCTTCAAACGCGGCTCACGACCAGAAATTGCTGCATTTATAGCAACTTCTACCTAGGAGGGCCGAACCCCCCCCCCCATCAACTGGACCCAAGGCGTTTGGGGCAGAGACTTCATTTTGACTCGAGGGGGGTTGCGCAGCCCCCGGCGCGAAGAGACCCTTGTCTGGTGGGGACCCCCCCCCCGCCCCCCCCGCCCCCCGGCAGGAGCCGTGGGCACTCACACGTCACGCTCAGGCTGACGGCCCGGGACGTGTCGCTGCCCCGGTCGTTGGTCACCTTGCAGGAGTAGTAGCCGGCGTCGCTGGCGGCCGCGCGGTGGAAGAGCCGGGTGTGCGCCGTGCCCTCCGTGAGCCACGCGCCCGTCTTGTACCAGCTGTAGCCCAGGTCCTGGCCCTCCCCGCCGGGCACGTCGCAGGACAAGGTGGTGGCCGTCCCCTCCTGCACCTCGGCCGCGGGGCTCACCGAGATCTCTGCAGCTGATGGGGATGGAAGCGCCTTCGGGGCGGCCCCAAGAGGCGGGAGAGCAGCCCCCCTCCTCGCCGAGCCCCCCGACCCCGCGGCGAGAAGAGAGTCCAGGGCCAGGCAGGAGCCCCTCTGCCCCCCCAGGGATGGCGGCGGAGGCGGGAGGCGTTCGGGTTTGTCCCCTGCCACCGGCGCTTTCCCAGCTTGGGTTCAAGTTCAGGCTTTGATGCAAAGCCCCGGGGGCAAAACTCGTGGCGGGTGCAGCGGCGTCCGTCGCCTCTCGTGGTCTGCACGGGGGGGCTCTGGGGGGAGCGGATCGGCCCCACCTGCACCAGCCCGGGGGGGCGATGCTCCCCGTGGGACTCTGACACCGGCAGGCTCCTGGGTGACGCGGCCGTCTTGGGCTCGTCTCTACCGCGGGATCCGACGGAGGACCCCGGCTTCCCCTCCCCGCAAACCACCCCGGCTCCCAGTCCCCGAGAGCTCCGACGACCTCCTTCCCAGCCTTGCAGCCGGCTCCGCTCCCCGGCCTTGGCTGGAAATCCCTCCCTGCCCTGTCTTTGGGGTTCGCCACAGCCCCGCGCCGTGAAGGATGAAGGAAGCAGGCACGGCGCGATGGAGGCACCGCAGTCCTCCGCCACCGGCTCCCCAGCTCCCGGACCACCCGCCGGTACCGGCCATCTCGGTGCCAGCCCCTGCCCACCCCGGTCCGGAGTCGCTGGGTAAACTCCCTCCCGCTCGCCCGGCCCCGCTCCCCCCCCAGCCATGCCCCAGCCTCGGGGAAGCTCCCCCGGCACTTACAGAAGACGTAGAGCGTCACGGCAGGTGCCACGCCAGCCCCGACGGCGTTCTCGGCTTCGCAGCCGTACTGCCCGTAGTCCTGACGCCGAACGTCCCGGAGGGTCAGCATCCGCTCGCTGCCCACGGCCACCCCGTCCTTGTACCAGCGGTACGCCGAGACGGGGGGGTAGCTGCTGCTCAGCTCGCAGGTGAGGGAGACGGTGTCACCCACGCGGATGTTCTGCGTGGAGGGGCTGACCGACACGTGGGTGTCCTTAGGGGCATCTGCAGGGAAGGACAGACAGACGCGGCGGGCAGCGGTGAGGCTGGGCAGGACCCGCGGGAGGCTGTGGTAGCCCGTTCTGCTCTTTATAGGTGAGGGTCTAGGTGCGGGGAAAAGGGGAGCTGGAAAGGGGGGCAAAGCTGCCACACCAGCAGCGGAGAGGGGTGGGCGCAGCGGTGGGGGCCACGGCGTGCCGGGGAGCTGGAGCTGGCACTTCAGCAGTGTCTACGGCACCGGCGCCGGCTCTGGCCGTGGAGCGGGAGGGAGAAGCAGGAGGAAACTCTGCTCTGGCCTTTCGCAAGGAGCCCCGGGAAGGAGGGAAGGGAGGAGGCACGATGGGTGGCAGGAGGGGGACCTGGGTGGTCTGGCCGTGGCAGAGGTGCCCCCGTCCCCCCGCCCCGCTCAGCCAGCCCCCCCCCGTGCAGAGCTGCCCCACGTACGTCTCACCCGCAGGACGACCTCCCCAGTCGCCTTCCTCGAGCCGTAAGAAAGTTCGCAGAGCAGCTTTTTGGAGTGGTCCTTCCAGGAGAAGGAGGTGGTGAGGGTCAGGTGGTGGCCGACCCCGCTCGTGTCCAGCTGGACCCGACCGGAGACTGTGGAGACCTGGGGGTCGTAGCCCTCCCAGCGCAGGGCGACGTCGCCCAGCGGGCAGACGTAGGGTGCGGAACACTCCAAGGTGGACGTTTCCCCCTCATTTTGCTCTTCGCTGGTGGCAGTGCTCGGGTGCTCGAGGTCTGGGGGTGGAGAGCAGAGGGTGGGACGTCCGCGCGGGGCAGGCGGGCGGGGGGCTGGGGGTGGTGGTGGGGAGGGGGCGTCTCGCCCCCGTACCCACCCGAAACGCTCAGCATCACATCCCGCGCCGCCGACCACCGGTCGCCGTTGATGATCTCGAAGCGGAACCTGTAGGGCCCGCTGTCCTCCGGCGTCACCCCCCGCAGCAGCAGGGTGCAGTTGCGAGCAGCGGGGTCCCCCAGGAGCTGGGCACGGCCCTTAAAGCCAGCGTCCACCTCCCGGGCCGCCGAGTGGTACACCACCGTCTTCTGGTTGTCGTAGTCCTTGTACCAGATGGCCACCACGCCGTCGCTGGCCGTCACGTCGGCGGGGTAGCTCAGGGTGCAGGGAACCACCACGCAGGACCCCCTGACGCCCCGCAGGGACTCGGGGTACGCGACCCCCCACGAGCCGAGGGCTGTGTCGGGGGGGGTGGGCAGAGGGAAGGGGGGGTCAGGGTGCCAGCCTGCTGCGAGCTGGCCCAGCCGTATGGTCTGCAGACCCCTGCTCCCCTCCTGGGACCCACCGGGGCTGCGTCACGCCTCCCGAGCTGCCTGAACAGTGGTGGGCAGGGAGGGGGTTTGGGAGAGAGAGGTGGGGGAGGCGGATGGGGGGGTGGGGAAGACAAACCCCCCCAGGAGAACATTTCAAGGCGGAGGAGGGGGAGATGATGGGGAAAAGCTGGATCTGTGGGTGCTGCTTTCGGACGGTGCAAGGCAACAGCCGGATTTGAAAAGCAGAGGCCTGACAAACTAGTAAAAAAGGAAAATTTGCCCTCCTGGCACCTCCAAAAGCTTGTTTCCTCACCCCCCTCTCCGGCTCCTTGTCCTTTCCCTCACGCCCTGGCTGTCCCCCTGCCCATCCCATGCCCACCCCATCCCGGAGCCCGGCCGCATCCCTGCCCACGGGCGCTGGGCGCCTGCCCGTCGGGAGCAGGGGCAGAGCTGCCGTGTGGGAGCGCGGTGCCACGCGGCACGTGCCGGCAAATCTCCCCAGAGCCGCCGCTGTGCCGTGGCCTGCGGGAGAGCCAGGACCAGCCTCGGGGACCCCAGAGCCTGTCCTGCCCATCCCTCGGGCATCGCGCACGGCTCCCGGCGGGACCAGGGCGTCAGCGCTCCCACTCGCACCCATCCTGCTGCAAATCCAGGCAACCAGCCCCCGCAGGGGACCGGACCGTGCCGGCGGGGCAGAAGGCAGCAGGTCTTTCCGTGGTTCCTTACCTGGTGGGATGAGGCCGGCCAGGAGGACGAGCCACCGGGGCAGGCGCATGGCAGCACCCCGGGCGCTGCTGGGGGTCCCCGGGGGCAGAGGCTGGGCAGGGTCGCGCCGCGAGGGCGGGAGTTGGCCGGTTTCCAAGGTCCACGTTTGGCAGAGGGGGCCCTGACAACAAGAAGAGGCGGCCAAAAGCCTCGAAACACGTCGTACGTCGGCGCAGCCCGGCTCTTCCCGACGTGTGCCCTCACGCTGGGCTGGCAGCGCCCGCCCCGGCGCCGGCCAAAGGCAATTCCGTCTGCACTGGATGGGAAAACCTCAATCCCGGCTCCTTTGCCTCAGTTACCCGCCAGCAAAACACGTTATTGATCCACGCGGGATAAATCCTGCTTGCAGCAACACCGACATGGCTGGGGAAGCACGGCGCTGCCAGCAGCAGCGGCACGCTCTCCGACCGGCCGGGCTGGGAGAGGGGTGGTGGGGGTCGGGGGGACCCCCGGCCCCGCTGAACTCTCATGGGAGTTTAGGGAGCTAGTCCGGGTTTTGCAGTGAGGTGACAGGATTTACGGAGCTTGTTCATGTGCTCGGTGCATCCGTGCGAGATGGGGAGCTAATGAAGATGAATACGGACACGGAAAAGGTGGGTACGGCTCGGGATGGGGTCATGCAAATGCCAGTTAGGGGAGTCTGGGTTGAAAACAAAAATGAGGGCAAAAGAAAGCAAGCAGACCCCTGAAACTAAAAGGAGAGATACTTCTAAAGATCCACTCTCAGGGAAATTCCTGGGAAGGCAGAAATCCCCGCGACCTGCTCAGACGCCAGGCGAGCTCTGGAGGGTCTGAGCAGCTGGGGGGGGCACAAGCGTGGGGAAGGAGGACAGACGGACACAGTCGGGCTCGTATTAAAGCTCTCCCGATACGGCAGCTCCGCTGGGCACACAGCATCCCAGTTGCCGACACACTGGAGACGCAAAGGTGCCGGTGCCCCACGGGAGCTGCCGGTGGGTTTGGGGCTTCCCCGGCTCGCGACCGGACCGCGGGCTGCGGAGGGCTGGGGATCAGGTCCTGGGAGTGGGGCCGAAGGACGTGGATTTTTAGACTCCGAAGCTTTGATTTCAGCAAGACCATCTGCGGTGAGGAGGAGCACGGCCGCGGCCCCGAGCCTGGCACAGCCACTGCCCTCCCCGGGATCTGCCTCTGCTTTTTGGTGTTTTACGTTCAGGTGGGATGGTTTCAGCTAAGGATTTATCAGTTTTTAGTAGGTTTAATGGCTTTTTGAAGCTCTAGACCTAAGCAAACTGATGAAATTATTTTTAAATTTAAAGACATTGTTCTGTGATAAACCAGAAATTTTTTTCTTAATTTTTTTTCATTGTCATGGAAATAAATCAATTGACTGATTTCAATTTAGATCTTTATCAAACAACTTAGCAATCTTTCCATATTGAACGAGGCAGCGCTTTACTCCCTGAGCCAACCTTTTCCTCCTTCAGTGATTTGCTGCTTTGCTAACACCTTTTCTTCCAACATATGCTTTGAATTTACTTGCCGCTAATTTGGTTTAGGGAGGTATTTCAGACTCCAAAGCACTCGTGAGAGCTATAGCTTTGCCTGGGATTCCTGGCCAAACTGAAGCACCAAGACCAAACGAAACGGCCCCTGGGTGACCGCGCACCAGCACCAGCGCCCCGGCCCCCCCGGCCCCCCGGGGCTGGAGGGTTGCCCAAGGCCCGGGGAGGGCCGGGGACCGTGCGGGGGCCAGAAATAGCCGTGGGATCGGCAGCGGCCACGGGGCTCGGGGCAAAGGAGGAAGGAAGCGCCGGTTCAGCGCCGGGGTCCGCTCCCCAGCTCCCCGCTTGCGCCGACGCCAAGTTTCATTTCTTCTGCCGTGCTTCTCCCAGTTTCGGTTTCTGGGCGGCGCGGCCCCGGGAGGACCTTTGGTGCAGGATGGGGACCCCCGGCTCCCCTCCGTCCGCCCGCCCCGCGCTGCGACTGGAGAACACGGCAGCCCGTGGTGGGGTCCTGCTGCTCGCTAGCTCAACTAAATTAAAACATTTGTAAAGATTTCTCGACAAAAAAAAATAAATTGTAATAGCCTCCGTGTGCGTGTGCACGTGCACAGCGCGGTGGCGGTCTGGGCCAGAGACATTGCACACGCCAGAGCAGAACGTGTTTTACATTATCACCTAATACCAACTAGGCAAGAATATTTAGATGTCATGCGCTGGAAAACAGGGAGAAAGAGGCGATTACCCAGGGAGGGACCCTGTAAGGGTCTGCTCTGCCCCCACAGTCACTCCCAGCCTGAGCTGCCGCCAGCCCCTGAGACAGCCAGCAAAATCCCCGGGAGGGCTCCCGTGCGTGCCAGCAAGCGCAAGGGAGATCCCTAACTTCTTCAAACTTTAGTAAAAATCGCCTGTTGGTGTAGAAACACGGCAACCGGGGCTGAGCACCAAGAGGGGCAACTTCTAGTCGTGGTCCCACCAGCCTCCACCGGGTCCCAAGGCAGAGAGAGCCACAGAGGTGGGGACCACGGAGCAGTCGGGCAGCGTCCCCCCGGGATGCGGGGTGGAGGCGAGCTCCCGGCGCCTGTCCCCCCAGTGCTCCCACCCAGCGCACCGCTCCTGGGGGCCGGGGGAGCCCACCTCCCCGCTCCCGTCCCGTCCCTCTGCCTGCGAGACCCAGCGAGGGCGGCGGGGAGGGAAGCGGGGGGGCAGCTCCCTGCCCCAGCCCCGCTCCATCGCCGCCTGCTCCGCAGCCGGACTGGGGCACCGATCCCGCCCCAGTCCCAAAGGCTGGGACAGCACGGCACCCTCCGCGCGGGGTGGGAGGCTGCTCGGTCCCCCACCACCCTCTCGCCGCCGCGGCTTTGCCGATCGTCCCCGCTCGGGGACTTGCCCCCAACCCTCGCCCAGGGGTGCGGGTCGGGTGCGTCCCTGGCTCCAAACCCGGCCCCAAGCCTGGACCCGGGACCTGAAGGTATCTGGGCAACCTCCCCGGCCCCAGCAGAAGGCAGCCGAGGCTCAGCCCCCCAGAGATGCTTTCACCGCCGGCCGCCCCGCGGCGAGGTGCCACCCTGCCAGCCCCGCGCAGCGTCCCACGGGGTGCCTCGTCCCAGCCCCGCGGGGTGAACCCCAGGGCCCGTCCACGTTCCGGCTGTCCCCGTCCCGGCACCTGCCCGGGGAGCAGCGGCGTTACCTGGGAGCGCCTGTGCCGCCGGCGGTGCGGGCTCCCCAGCCGTGGCGTCGGGGATGGTGCTTGCCCCCCGCCGCCCAGGGACTGCTATTTATCTGGTGCAGGGGGTGAAGAGCCCAAAACCGCATCACTTCCCCGTTCAGGGGTTTGTCCCTGCCGCCGCTTTTGGGAAGTGGCTGACATCGTCAGCTATTTCTGGCCTTGTACTGATTCGGGGCTGCTCTGGGGCAGGGGCCGTGGTGGTCCCCACAGGAGGGTTTTGCAGCGTCCCACCGCCCCAGGCTATAAGGGACATCGAGAAGCTGCATTTTCTTTGCCCCACCGCAGCCCAAGCAGCATCCTTCTCCTGGCAGCCCAGAGCCCCTCGGAGCACCCTCGGCCCTGTGCTGCGTCAGAGCCAGAGCAGGGCGATACCCCAGCCCCGGGGGCACCCACCCAGCATCCCCAGAGGGTCTCCAGGTTTAGGGTCCTGCTGGGATCCCCCTGCCCACGGCTGAGCCTGCAGCGGGGAAAGCCTGCGGGGACGGCGATGCCGCTGCAGCCGACGTGCCGCCTGCCCAAGTCCTCCCTGGGGCAACCCATCGCCCGCAGACTTTATTCGCGCTGTTAATTTGTGGGTTTTCACCGCAGCACGCCCAAAGCGAGGAGAGGACTCTGCCGGCCTTCCCGAAGGGGGTTCCCGGCTTGGGACCAAGGCTGTGCCGAGACACGGGGGGGTGCAGAGGCTGCCGGGGCCGCCTGGCCAAGCCCGAGGGGTTTGCGCCGAGCCCGGGGCACCGTCCGCTTGGGTTTTCGGGAGGAGGCTCCAGAGGGGCCTGGGGGAATCTACGCAAGAAGCAACCAGGAGCAAAATCCTCCCAGCAGCGCGGCCGCCCCGAGCCTGGCCCTGCAGCCTGACCTTCAGGCGGGGGCTGAGCTGCTCTTTGGCTGGTTTGGGGGCAGGAGCCAAGGGACCCGCTGCTGCAGCACGAGCCCGTCCGCGCGCTGGGTAACGCCGGCACTCAAATTGGGCGGCTCGGGCTCAACGCTCGACCTCCTGTAAGTGGACTGGGAGCGTGGGAAACTGCCCTCGGGGACCTCGTGCCGCTGCGCAGCACCCCACCGTGTCCCCCCGCCCCAGCCGCTCCGTACCCGTGCCAGCCCTGACTCAGCCAGGGCCGGGTGCCGAGCCCCGGCGAGCCCCTCCGGCCGGGCCAAGCAGCGCCGCCCCAAAACCGGCCCCGTGGGCGAGCAGGGAGCCGGGTCGCCGGCCAGGGGAGGCTGTGCCAAGCCCATACCCCCCTGCGGTGGGGGTACGGCGCCTTGCCAGCTGGGTTTGGGAAGGAGCTGAGCTGCGTTTCCGGACGTGGCACCCAAGCGAAGAAACCCTGACCTAGGCAAACGCGGCCGTGCGGCAGCTGGGCTCAGGCTGGCTGGTGCCAGGGCTTCTGCAAAGACCCAGGGCGGCCATCTGGCCCCGAGGCAGGAAAGCCCGAGGCAGCTCGACCCAGCTCCGGCCCTTCTTCTGCATCAGCTTCCTCACCCCCCGCTTCCCTTTCGGTCCCCCTGCACCGCTTTTGCTGCGGCAGACGCCGTCTCCGCTGTGCCCTTGCACGGCACGGTGCTGGGTACTGCCATCCCCGGGCGAGGTTTGGGTGCTGCCGGGTCTGGATGTCACCCTTTGCTCTCCAGGGACTCTCTCCGCAGCCCTGGTGCAAACGCGGCCCCACGGTGGGCAGCGGCGCGATCCGGAAGGTGCAAGGTCCGGGCTGGAGAAGCCGGCTCAGCTCCGCAACACCTCGAGCTCTGCCCGAGCGGAGCCTGCTCCTGCCAGGATGGAGCGGGCTTCTCCCCCGGGCTCTCGGGAAAGACGGAGTCAGGGCGGGGAGAGCCCTCCTCAAGCATGGTGGACGGAGGCTTGCCAGTGCCCGAGACGGTGGGTCCCATCGAGTCCCTTTCAAAGAGCCATCGGAAACCTGCGCCCGTCCCCAGGACAGCCAGGCTGGGTCAGACCCTGCCGACCCTCGCCCCCCCCCAGGGCCGGCGGCCCACCTCGCCCCCAGCTCCCCAAGCCCCGCAGAAGCTCGGGAGCTGGGCAGGCGCCTCCGGAGCGTCTCGCTCGGCACGACGCCCGCTCGGCATCCCCAGCCGCTCACAGCCCGTCCCCCGCCAGCCGAGCCGCATGGACACAGAGAACGAACTGCTTATTGCTTAATGACTGTCTCTCTGTGGCTTTACGTACCAAGGACTGGTGTTTGTCAAGGATTAAGCCTGTGAGAGACTGGCACTTGGGAGGGATGAGCTGGAAGGAGCCATGAGCGATCACAAAACTCAATTAAACGTTTGATCTTGTTGAGAAGGCACGAGCAGAGGCCTTGCTTGAATAGATAGGGCCGGAAAAGATAAGAACTCCTGCCTTCGTTCTTGTCCTTGTAGAGAATTTAGCCTAGACTAGCCACATGGGTTTACACCACTAATGAAAACTTAGATAACAAGAGCACTAACGAGCACTGATGTATCAAAACACGTAAAGAACCATACTGCGCAGAATCACCTGAGGAGGATCAAGTGAGGAAGACTATGGAAAACCACCAGAGGACTCCTGAAGACCACCAGAGACCTTCAATGCGCCTGCATAAAGGACATTTGCATATGCTAATAGTTTCCAAAAAACCTAATGACTATGCATAACATTTCTCGGAAATCTAGTGAATATGTATGTAGAACATGTATTTAACCTACACAACTAGACCCGACGGTATGCACAATAGGTGGAGTGATCCCCCGTGCATTCAGCACTGTTTGCCTTTGTTCTATAATAAACTTATAAAATTCACGAAATTAAGCGTGAGTGCATTTCTCACATATGTATGCAAATTTAAGAGGAAAAACCCAAAACTTACCAACTCTGTCTGGAAGAACTTCAAGTGCTGAAACTCTTTCATCTTTGTGCAGTTCTAGTCCATACACACAGTCAAATCCATCATACTTTATAAGATAGAGGGAGGGATTTACAGGAACTTGATCAAGAACTGTGCCTTTCCACTGTGTTACAGGTCCACTCCCTTCTTTCCATCCATGCTGTATTCTGCAGCCTACAATATTTCTTCGTGGCTGAGAAATAGGTTTGCTTGGTCCCACATTGTTTCTATGCTTTCTGTACACAGATACAAACATAGTATTAAACAAGTACATATTAAAAATCCTACTCCAGACAAGAGCTGTATGCTTTAAAATGGCAATGTATTTTATAGCTTGGTGCACTTACTCAAATTAAGGTATAAAGCATATTACACTGTATTGGAAAAAAGAAAAACACACTGAAAAGTACTGAAACTTTTTTTTTTTTTAAATGTACTTTATAAGGTCAGTTTCCTAATGGTCATTTCTAAAACTAGTTTGCTTAAGCCAAAAGAACTATTTTAGCCCTTGCTACACTGAATGTTAAAAATAAAACTCACCTGGTCAGGTCTCAAAGCACAGGGTTACCTGGCAGTATTATAACTTTACTACCTTGTTGCTCTCTGCAGAATAGTAAACACAACTCCTGTCTCATGAAGAAGTCATCAGTGGAAACATTACCAGTGGCTGACTAAGATTCTTCCAAGGTATTTGTTTTCCATAACCTGTGTTTTCACCTGAAGGGAATTTAGCTTCCTTCTGCATTTACAGACATTTTTGACTATTTTTAAAGACACACGGTAGCAACAACAATTCTCTAGCATTCCTTTTTAGTACAGCAAAACAAAAATGATATGTAATGGTAATGGCAATAGAAGGGATACTCCCTAATGTGGAAAATAGATTAAATATACTACTTTGTCCTTCCTTCATTTTCATGGAAGTTGCAAGGAAATTCCCTCTGGTGAATAACAGTTGTTTTGATCAATAGTCATGTAACCTGTTTTGAGTTTCAAGCTACTGAAACTATTACACAAGTTTTGTTCTACCCAGTTATTAAAAACATGAATTGACAATTTTGAATACAAATGGAAGAAACTAAGGAACACCATGACAGTATATTGGTGATAAAAAATTAGTATTATATCTATTTTAGCATGTTACAATCCACATATTCATTCCTAAAAGATTAGAGGGTTGCTTGATCAAAATTCTAATGAATGTCAACTAGTTGTAACATAAATTTTTGGGTTACTACTTGTAGCACACTTCATTTAAATGGCAGTAAAATATGCATACCACTAGCATGCTTAAAAGCAACATCTAAAAGAGTATCAGTTGCAGAAGCAATACTCTTCCTTAGATTAGAGATAGTGACCAAAGAGAAACGTCTCCAGGAACAATGAAAGCTCTCAAAAGTCCCTATATGACCAAAAAAAGACAAATAACAATCATACTAATGAAATCCTGGAAGCAGTCTTTCAGAATAGTGCACTCATTACATGACATTGGAATGCTTAATGCTGAAGATGTAATCATAAATATCAAAACCATGATGTATGATTCCTTCGGCAGCTTGTCCCACCCACCTCCAGACTTTAATTCACCATGAAGATCTTAGCAGGGGGTTTTGTCAGATTTCGCCTTTGTTATCATTTGAGCTTTTCAGCAAGATCTAACTGCAGTTTTTGTATTCCTGACTTTGATAGCACAGATTATTATAGGAACTCTGACCTCTTCCAGTTAAGACACTGTCCCAACAAAGCTGGTTCTAATTCTATGCAGAAACTAGAACATGTTTTCAAATTCTAGTTCTTGCTCAAATGCATATATATATTTTTTTAAGTCGTAATAGTCTCAGTAATAGTTTACTACTAAAAAATGAGATCAGAGATATGGTTCTTGGCACAATAAAAATAAGTTTGTTTTGCATGCAATTTATTTATTTAGTTCTAATAAATCAGTTCCATTTTAAAGTAGAACAAGACCAACTGAAGATAAAGGATTTAAAATACATAAAACAACATCAGTTTTAAGCAGTTTGTCTATACTGCTCATCATCTCATTGCTGAAAAAGGTAAAAGTCACACTATTCATGTTCAATCTTACAGTCAATTTTACTTTCTGCCTATAAAGCATGATCCACTTTAATGTTTAAGTGGGAACAATTAAGCGAAAAGCTTCACACTCCTTTTTCCATGTTTTTTAAAAGACTACATAACTGAGTTCAAATGGGTAACTACCTTTAAAATGCCTCAGGAACAAAAAGCATTGCAAGTTTCATTACAAGTCAAGTACCCTCCAGGTGTACTTGTAGTTCAAATTTCTGTTTGAAGGTTGTACTACTGAACAGCCATTCACTCTCATTTGCAGTGGTTAATACTGTAAGAAATGAGATTTTCAAACTAGTAAATTACCAAGGAATACCTACTTCTTGCATTAGAATATGTGGTAAGAAAGCAAGCACAGGTTTCTAACTATCAATAAATAATAGCTATGAACATACTTCTGTATAAGACAGCCAAGTAACCAACTAAAATCTTTCCTGTCCTTAACAGTGTGTTATTTCTGTGATATACCAAATACAAATGTACACAATCTTCTATGATGCTATATCCAGAAGGCCCAACACATCTTTTTTCCTTCTGTTTCATTAGAAATATCTTTAATATTCCACAAAGATTTGCTCTTGAAGATTGGAGAACAATCTTCTTAGACACATAAAACATGGAGCCAGGAAAACCAGAAAACAGCAAGTCCTAGAAATAGCTCTTGACACAGACATCCTCATTGTAAATGGCCCTTCAGTCCCCAAAAGTTTCAGATCCTCTTACTTATCTTGAAGGCAGTAAGCTGGTAAGTAAAACCTAGTTATATGGAAAGGTTTCATTATTGGTACCAGATACTTTAGAAATTTTCTAAAGACTGCACAGGCAGAAAGAAATCTTCATAAATTTTAAAATTTTATTTATAAGGTCCTCACACAAACTTTTCTTTGGCAGCTGCTACCAGGGAAACCAAAGCAGTGCAGAACTGCACAGGACTGGTAGCAGAAAAGTCAACTATTACTTCAGGGTTGTGCTTAAGAGAAACTAGCATTTATAAAACGGAGAATGGCAATTCCCAATAACCTATCAAGCACAGTTAACCATTTAGGTTTGGTGGTTGTTTTTTTCTTTTTCTGGTCACCTCATCTCAGAAAAACACCACAGGGTAGAACTAAGGAAAAAACCTGAAGGGTGAAAGAAAACCATACCCCTCTGATGTGCAAAAAAGACACAACTGTGAAAAACAGGAAGGAAAACTATAGACCAGTATAAATGCAGTACAACAGCAGTGGTCAGTAAAATTTCAAGTCTTTCATGGTGCTAAGCAGAAAGTTATTAAAAATAGGACCCAAAACTTAGTATAATTGTGATCTTATTACAGACTATTATTAAGAGCAGAATGGTGATGAGAGAATTGTTATTAACTACTTTTCACAATATTCAGACTATGAGGCACATTAGCTGAGGCAAAAGTTTTAAAGTACTTTCTGTACTCCACCAAAAGCCATCATTCAGTTGTGATTTTCATGTTCAGATGCTGCAGGAACCAAGATTACAAGTTAACTTAAACTGGGATCAGAATTTCAAAATGTTCAAGTACACTTGCAGCTAAATTGCAGGTATATAACCTGTACCTTGAAAGTCCTTGAATTGCCAACTACAAGAAATCTGAAGAGCCTATGAAGAAAGGATTGTTTTATACTACTTCTTGTACTCTTTCCTTATGCACCAAGGGTGGAAAGAATGAGATCTGGCAGATTACTGACTTATCTGATGCCAGTGAGGTCAGCTTCAATTTGGCAGAGATCACCAGTACCCATTGACAGAGCACTTGGAAGAACTGCCCTATAACCACAAGATCTGTTTTCAAAAGGCTACAGTTAACCACCATTTAGTAAAGAAGAGTTCAGAAGACTCAACTACACTGGTCATTCTGTCACAGCCTCAATTACTGAGTCATGCCCTGTTCCATCCCCTTGGCTCCTTCCTCTGCCACAAACTTTCTGAAGCTAGTTTAAAATCTCCTCGCTGGCCTTTGAGTGCCGGTAGGCTTGTTCCTCTTTTTTTTTTTTTTTTTTAAATGAGGAGTAACTAAATAAAAACCTACATCAGTGACAAAGTATGCATTACTAACTCATAGTCTACCATCATGGGTCAGAATAGCATTGGCATATTATTATTACATGGTAATTCATATACTACTCATTTATGGTAAACTACAAATATAAACAATTTTCTACTACGCTACCTCATTCTCAGGCAAGTCAGTGAGCAGCACACAAGAAATCACCTTGGTTGGCACAAAAAACCTTTACTAAATAATTAATAAACAATTGAACTTGGCTAAATTAACATGAAACTAAGCTGGATGCTTAAGTTAAATGCCTCAAAATCATGTCTCTTAGGATCAAAACTTCTTATGCCCCATAAAAGCCTTTACGCTAACAAATTCACAGCCTATTTAGGTATTTAAATAAGTGTATATCAACACAACAATAAAGACAAATCTAGCCACCCTCAAGTACAAAAGGCAACCCACCTCTGATAGTCTTCCCATCATACACTCCTTTCTCTGAGCGGTTGAAAGAGAACAAGAGAAATTAAGTTTTAACCAACTCTACCTGCCCCTAGACAAATAAATGTTTCTCTTTGCCTTCTATGAAGATAGACAAGAATGGATAATGATGAGCTGGTAGAAGGGATTAGAGTAGTTTTACATCAGGTGTTGTCTCTGGGAAACAGTTAACACTGTTAGCAGTGGTTAACTATGCTAATCATGGAAAATACACCTGCCAAACAAACTGCTTTCGATTGATGCACCACTATAGGACTTTACACTTAAAATGCAACTAGTAACATTTTGGTAAGTTTCACACATATGCAGCTTAGATTTCTCCCACTAGAGATGTAGCCAGATATTATACCTTGCTGTTTGACTCTAAGACCAATTATGTGCAGAACATTACCTCTATTTTCACACAGGTACTCACCAATGTTCAGCTGCTACTATTTTAAAGTGTTGTAGAGGAAAAATACATGCCATGAATGTGTAGGATAAGCAAGTATCCTTCACACGCAAATCGCAGCCTCCTTACAGAAGTATTTCAGTATATTCTTTGTTTTAGAAAAGTGAAAAATCCTTTTGAAAACTACAGTTGTAGTTAATACAAGATTAGATATTTCTAAGATAACTTCCAGACTGCGTTATCAGTAAGCATGCTTTGCAGTTTTTATTGGGCTGGTGACAACGCATGAACTCTGTGCCAGAGAACAGAGATCCTACAGTACACATGGCTAATTTCTGGCTTGCGACTCCTCTCTGAATTCCAGAAAGAACTACAAAATTGTATTCAAGGATAACTGCATATTAACAGTCAAAAAGGTGTTTAAAACTTTTTTTGTGGGGCATTCTTTCCTACCACCTTCCTGAAAGAATTGAAAGTCTGATTCTACACATATATACAGACTAAATATTACTTTACATGATTTTCAAGAATAAAGTGAGTGGAACAATACAGATATATTTCTAGAACAGTACTTCCAGTTATTGAGAGCTATACTTTAGTAAATATATTAACAACTTACTTGTGGGAAGTTCTTTTCTTCATTATGCTGGCAGACACTCCTGCATGACCTACAATATAAATTATGTTGGAATTACTGAAAAATAAAGTGTGTATATAATGCCAAAAAAGCCATCTTAGACAAAAGTCTTCCTTTTGAATGTGAAAGTGTAAAGAATCCAAACACTTCATGTTATGACTGATCAATGAACTGCTACAACAGGAAAAGGCTCTGCAGAGACAGACACAGGCTACATGTTCATGAAGCTGTAATGGGTTGACACTGGCTGGGTGCCAGGTGCCCACCAAAGCCGCCCTATCACCCCCTCTCCTCAGCTGGACAGGGGAGAGCA
>JAVJGG010000054.1:47850833-47890773 GCA_035590195.1 Aviceda cuculoides
CCGGGCGAAGCTTTCCCCCCGCCGCTGGGGGACACCGGCCTCCCCCCGCTGCAGGGCTCTGCCGGCACGCGGAGATGCCCGCGGGGACGTTCCTGTTTGTCGGGGATCAAATATTCATGGCACAGACACGGGATACAGCGAAAGGCACTTAGAGAGCAAGAGGGAAGGGACCGGAGCCGTGTCGCGGCGAGGAGCGGCCGAGCCCGCTGGCACGTCTCCGGGGGGGCACACGGCACAGCACCGTCCCTGAGACAAAGCAGCGGGGAGCAGCCGGGACCCCCGCTGCCAGGACGGGGGGGTGAGCTCCCACGCTGGCTCCCACCCCACGGCTGCTGCTGTCGGGGGGTTCCAGAGCACCCCCGCTGCAGGCTCGGGGGCTGCCGAGCTGCCAGAGGGATTGAGCGAGTTGCCCCTTGGGCATCCTGGTGCAAACTGGTGGCCGTGGGAGCTGGGGCGGGTTCACCTGGACACAGACACCAGCTGCCGGCACCCTCTGGCAAAGGAGAGCTGGAGTTTTACGCTTCCCTGAGGAAAGACCGAGGAGCCTCCTCCAGCCCCAAACCTCTCCAGAGTCCGGCTGGGAGCGAGCGCTGCTTGTCCCTGCTCCTGTGCTCCAGATCCCGGCACGGAGCCGCAAGCCCAAAGCGTGGGTCTCGGCAGAGCCCGCGGGGCGGACGGTCCCTCCACCTTCTCGGTGTCACCGCCTGGACCCCACATCCCATTCCCAGCACGGCCGTACCCCGGCCAGAGCCGGCCAAGCCCCTTGGGAAAGGTGGCCCCGCTCTATCGGCTGCACCAGCCCCTTCCCGGCTGCCCCCGCCAACAGCTGGAGCCTGTCCATCGGCTCGCGCTTTCGCAGGGCGGGTGATTAATCCCCTCTGCTAATTGGAGCCATGTGGCAAGAGGCAGCCCCGGGGCTCGCACCGTCCTGGCGCTGGCTGGGCTGGGGGCCAGGCGTCCCACCGGGGCTTCCGCGGCGGCTCCAGCCGGGGCTGACGCACCAGGATTAATGGGGATTCCCGGGACAAGGCTTCTGCTGGTGGAGGAGCCGGTGGCGGAGGGGGGTCAGCCGAGGAGAGGCAGAGCTGGCTGGGGTTTTGAGGAGGAGGAAGAGGAGGAGGAGGCACCGCAGAGCGAGGGGCAACTGCACAGCCGGGGCAGCACGGTGCCCGGCCCCACGCGCGGCCGTGGCTCGCTGTAGCGCACAGCGTGAGCCCCCCCGCGCTCCCCGCGCAGGCTGAACCTCGACGCCTCGGAGTTAGCACGGGCTCACGCGGGATTTACTGGGTCTCCGCCAAACTGGGATGTTCTGCGCCGTGGCCGCGGGTCCGAGCAGAGCACACCTCCCCTTGCCAAGGGCCAAGGAGACGGGTCTCCGTGGCCTCGCGCTGCAGACCCTTGCTCTGCCTCGGTAGCTCACCGGCATCTCTTTCCCAAGTTTTCCCCCCATTCCCGCTGGATACAAGCGCTTCAGCTGCTTGCCCAGAGCAGCCTCTGGCATCCTTTGCAGTCGTCCCCACCAGGCGCTGCCAAGCTGAACTAGCGTGTATTTACGTGATGATGGCTGTCTTGATTTAAAAATAGGCAGCTCTGGAGAAGCGCTGCGTCCCTTTCTGCTACAAACACGTCACGGGTTTTTAGTCCTGACTCTTCTACCGTCAGCTGCAAGGAATTAGATCCGGCTGCTCCTTTGCCAGTCAAAGACCACTGCACTTCCACTTCTCTGGTCCCCTTCAGATGTGCGAGGCAGGATCCGTCCCACCTCGGCTGGCTCATCTGCAGGAGAACATCTCCATCTGCAGCCACCACCAAGGGTGTCTATAGAGTCAACAGGGAGAAACTGGGCTTGCAGGTTCACCTGCCTTACTTTGGATACTGTCTTCAGGACGAGGTGACTTTTCCTCCGCGTGCCAGTTCCCCTCCAGCGATGGAGAAGACGTTGAGCCCGTGTCTCATCACCAAAGCCTGCCCACGCCAGCGAGCTGAACCCCTCCCTGAAACACCAGGACCAACTCACCCTCACCATCTTCTTGCTGGGCAAGAGCTGACGTCCCCCAGCCTCGGAGGAGAAGGTCCCTCTTCTCTGGCCACTGTCCCTGCCCCCTGCGTGGCCGTGAGCCCCGTCCCCAGAGGGAGAGATCCCTGCCAGCTCCCAGTGCTAACACCAGGTGCAGCCAGTTCCTGCACCTCCTCATGACACCTCCAAGGGGTTCCTCATTTGCTAATTTAATCAGTCCTGATTAGATCCTTCCTTAAACACGGTTGAAAAAAAGCGTGGGAAGCCCCTCGAGCCCAGGATTGTCCTGTACTGGGACAGCCCCCGCAACAGCTCCGTGCCCTCTGCTGCTGCGCCCGCGCCGGCTGCGTCTTCGTCGGGATGCCCCGCGTTGCCCTCGCCCAGGGCAGGGGTCTTCGGGAGGGACCAGGGCCCGTTCCCACCCCGGCCTCACCCTGCTGTGTCCCCAGGTGCCAACGGCGAGCGGTGCCCCACGCCGTCCCCTCCCGGCTCCCCGGGGATGCCCCACGACAGCTGCAGCATCGCCCCGCTGACGCCCTCCCAGTCGCCGGTAAGGTGGTTTTGGGGGGTCCTCTGGGGCTGCTGGGCTCTGTCTCCCCAGCGTTGCCCCCTCTGATCCTGCCCTGGTCGGTGGTCACCTCCTACTACCTCCCCTCCCGGGCTGGTCGCCATCCCCACTGCGCACCCCGATACCAGCCGAAGGATGGGTCAGTCTATCGCCGGGGCCCAAATCCCCCCCTTAGCTCTGGGATTGACGGGATGGAGGTTTTTTCCAGCGCGGGAGAGGAGCCAGAGAAAACACCAGCGTAAGTTTAACTCCTTGCAAAGCTCCTGGCCTCAGCGTGCTCCTGCCTGAACGTCCCCCGGGACTGCCCGGTGTGGAAGGACGCAGGCAGGGAGCGTGCCGGAGCCGGAGCCAGCTCCTCCCCAGCACTCCCTGTCCTTGCAGCTCCCCGAAACGTGCACATTTCTGAGACAACCACTTCACCCATGCTAATCGCCGGCTTTTTTCACGGCTAGCTAATGTCTGCGCTTATCAAATCCGGATACGTTAAAAGTTAATGAGGGCTTTTAGCTTCCCGCCTCTGCCCCCGCGCGCCCGGGAGCCTGCGGCGGACGAGGGCGGCAGCCTGGGCTGGTGACACGGGCGCAGGGCTTGCCGCATCTTCGTGGCTCCTTCGGCACCGCCGCTCCCTGCCACGGCCGGGAGGGGAGGGTTGGGAGCCCAAAGGCAGGACCAGGAAAGCAGCAGCGGGAACCCCCTGAGGCATCTGGGCCAGGAAGGTTTTCGGCTGGGTGACCTGTGGGGACCCTCGGGCCAAGATCGGGAGCAGGGGAGGTTTGGGGGAATCTTGGCTAAAATTTGCCAGGGTTCAGGTGCGGAGGGCTCGGCACCACCCCAGCCCAGGAAGAAACGGAGACGTGACCGCAGCCCCAGGCAGCTCTCGGGGGCAGAGCACCCCTCCATCCCTCCCCAGGGCTGCCCAAATCCCCTTGTCCCATGAGCCAGCCTTTGGGAACCACCGCAGGAACCCCGCAGAGCCCGGTGCAGGCAGTCCCTTTTCTCGGTGACTTGGAGCTGTGTAAGAGGAGGAATTGCCCTGGGTTTTTTGCACCATTGCAGAGAAAACCATGGCGTCACTGCGTCCCTTCCCTGGGCAGAAATCACGGTGCTGGTGGGCCTGATCCGGGAAAAATTAACCCTTTCCCGAGTGGTTTGGGGGGTTTTTTAACCCCTTTTGTGGAAGCGGCCAGCCCTGTTTCAGTGTTCGCCCCCAGGACAGAGCCCACCCCTAACGGCTGCCCTTGGGTTTCAGAGGAGCGAGGCTCGCTCCCAGCAAACCGCCTCCTTCGCCGTGGTGGTGGCCATCGACTTCGGCACCACGTCCAGCGGCTACGCCTTCAGCTTCTCCAGCGACCCCGAGGCCATCCACATGATGAGGTGAGGAGCGGCCGGGGGCCCCGGCGCTGCTCCCGGGGCTGTTAAAGGACTTTTTGGCCCAAGGGGCTGGAAGTCGGCTTGCTGGGAGGCAGGGATGGAGCCGGGCTGGGAACCGCACGCCCACGCCGTCACGGGAGAGGGATGCTGCCTGGCAGCGGCGGGTGGAAAGAGCCCGTGAAACGGGTCTCGCGCTGAGCGGGAGGATGGGGTGAGAGCACCTCTTCGTTAGCGCTCTGTGCTAACGACCTGCGCGGGTGCGGAGGAGCCCTGCAGGGGTTGCGCAGGGAGCAAAGCGCTCGTCCCGACGGCCTTCCAGGGACGTTGGTCCCTTCTTTGTCCCTCTTTGAGGTGCTTGAGGTTGCGCCCATATAAATAAATGAAATGGGGCAGGATCCGTTCTCTGGCCTTGAGGCTCACGGGCTGCCGCCGGCTCCTGTTTGCAGGAAATGGGAAGGAGGGGACCCGGGGGTGGCCAACCAGAAGACCCCCACCAGCCTCCTGCTGACACCGGAGGGCATCTTCCACAGCTTCGGCTACACCGCCAGGGACTACTACCACGACCTGGACCCCGAGGAAGCCCGCGACTGGCTGTACTTTGAGAAATTTAAGATGAAGATTCACAGCACCAGCGTGAGTCCCCGCTCCTGTCCCGACCCCCCCCCCAGGGAACCCGCGGGGACCCTGGCCGGGCTGGATGCGAGCTGAGCTGGCCCCAGGGATTTATCCCACTTTACAGAAAGCAAAGAGAGGGGCTCACTGGGGGGAGCAGAAATCCAGGAGGGCTGGAGAGGGGCTACAAGCAAAACCTCTGATCACCAGCATCCCGACTGAGCACACCCAGCTCCCTGTTTGCTTTACACACATTTTGCAACATTCCAGCCCTTTGCAAGGGGGGTGACTTTTTTGGTTCCCCCCACCTGAGGCTCTTCGGGGCGGGTGGATGCGGCTGCAGAGCGGTGCTTCCCGTGCCCCGGCCGGTCTGTTTGGCACGGCGGGGGACGAGCACCCTGCCCAAGGCTCACCGAGAGAGCCGGGACGGGATGCCGGCCACGTCCCAGCACCCTGAGCGATCTGTTTGCTGTTACCGCTCTTCCTGGCAGGACCTCACCATGAAAACTGAACTGGAAGCTGTCAACGGGAAGAAAATGCAAGCGCTGGAGGTGTTCGCCCACGCGCTCCGCTTCTTCAAGCAGCACGCCGTGCAGGTAGGGCACCCCGGCACCCCAGCCGGGTCTCCCTGCACCACCAGCGAGCGTGGCCCTCCTCTCCCTCCCCAAACGGAGCGCAAGTCGTGCGCGTCGTCCTCTCCACGTGTTGCTTCCTCACCCGTCACCGACAGCCCCCGTGTCCCAACCGGGGACGGGGGGGGTCACCTGCTGCTTCTTTGCCCGGCAGGAGCTGAAGGACCAGTGCCCGTCCCTGCCCGAGCGAGATGCCATCCGCTGGGTGATCACCGTGCCCGCCATCTGGAAGCAGCCGGCCAAGCAGTTCATGCGAGAGGCTGCCTACAAGGTGAGGGGGACCCCCGGGGGGGCTGCTCTGCACGGTGACCCTCGCAGGAGCCTGTGCTTTTGGGGGGGGGTATCTCTTTCCCCCTTCTCCCTGGTGGGTGCTGCCTCCATAACGGAGGGTCTCTGGCACGTCCTGCAGCCTAAAGAACAAAAGCTGGACTCTTGGCTGTTGGGCACGGGCCGGCTCTGAAACCCGGTGTTGGCGGGGTGGGAGGACTTCAGAGCCGGGCGTGCGGCAAGGTGGGGGGGCTGAGGACGGGGACGCGTGCTCCCCCAGGGAAGGAGGGTGCCCCTTGGGTGCTTGGTGCCACCGCCGGGTCCCTGGGACGGGCGGGAGCTAACCCACCCCTCCCGAACGGGCGATGCCCGGTGCACAGCCCCGAGACGCGGGATGGCTGTGCCACGTATAGCACCTATACAGGCAAAAGCAGCGCACGCGGGCCCACAGCCCCGAGGCTGCGGCGCGCAGGGACGCGCCGGTGCCCCGGCACCTTCTCCGCCCTGACGCCCCGTCCTCCACGCAGGCCGGTCTGGTGTCCCCAGAGAATCCCGAGCAGCTGCTGATCGCGCTGGAGCCCGAAGCCGCTTCCATTTATTGCAGGAAACTTCGCCTCCACCAGCTGATCGACCTGAGCTGCAAACCCCCGGCCAACGGGCTGGCGCCGGACCGTTCCGTCGACTCCAGTTTTCGGCAGGGTGAGCGGGACCGGGAGCTGGCAGAGGGTGCTGGCGGGGTGGGAGGCTGGAATAGCAGGAGATGGAGCGGGCAGGGATCTTGCCCTGCGCGCCAGGTCTTGAGGGTCCCTCAGCAGCCGCGGCTGGGGAAGGGGTTTGAGGTTTTGGGGACCCCCAGCCTGCGGCATCTTCTGGTGACGGGGGAAACTGAGGCAGAGAGGAGCGGGGCACTGTGCCAAGGGGAGGCTGTGGCTGCTCCCCTCTCTGGCAGCCCTGGGGAGCCCTGCTCCCCTCTTTGCCCCCATCCATTCCCCCCTCCCCAGGCCCACATGGGCCGGGCAGGCGATGGCTGCTTTCCCAGGTGTGTCCCCCACGGTCGTGGCCCCTTTCATCCCCCAACCTGCCCTCGACCTCCGCCCGCACCACCCCAGCTCCCCAGGCCGCCTCTTCCCTTCCCTCTCCCCACATTTCCATCCGGAGCCGTTTCTGCTGGCTCAGCCGGAGCCGCCCTGGATTCCTCCCAGCAGCTCGCTCCGCTCAGCCTCCACCACCCCGGCTCCTTGCTTCCCTTCTCCCCCCCAGGGGCCGAGCCCTCGGGCTTCCCAATCCCCCGCCGACCTCCCCTGTCAATGCCGTAACCCTGGGACAGGGAGAGGATCCACTTGCTGCTCCAGGGCTGTCCGAAACCCTCTGCTGAGCTGCCTGCGAGGATGCTCCCCCCGTGCATGGGGAGCCTGGGGGTCCCCTCCGCTCCAGCCGCAGAGACGGGGCTTTACTGGGACAGAGCTGGTTTGTCCAGCCAGGACCAAGCCCCGGAGCTGGGACCTGCCGGTGGCCACAGCCCTTGTCTTGTGTTTGGCCAGGGAACCAGGGTTGCATCTGGATTTACGGAGGGGCTGGAGCTGCATCCGGGGGCTGAAGCTAATTAGTGTGCCGTGTCCGTCTCGGCATGTGGAAAATAGCCCGGGATAACCCCACCTTCTCCAAACAAACAGCTCCCTGCCCTTCCGGGCTGTTTGGATGTCCCTGGGATGGGGGGAGCAGAGGAAACCCCACCCGAGCTGGGGAGAACAGGGGAAGAGGCGGCATCGCCCAGGGACACCTCTGGAAAGGTGGGATCCTGCGGGATCCCAGGCAGAGCAGTGGGATGCTGGACCAGCTCCGCCACGGTGCAGCCAGGGCCATGGCAGGTGTCCCAGCTGGAGGGGAGTGGGCAACCAGTGCTCCCAGTGCAGCCACCTGCTGCGGGGTTTGGGACCCCAGGGATGCTCCTGGGCCTGGTGCCCCCCCCCAGCCTGACACGGCCCCTCTGCTCTGTCCCCCAGCCCGAGAGCAGCTCCGGCGGTCCCGCCACAGCCGTACCTTCCTGGTGGAGTCGGGAGTGGGGGAGCTCTGGTCGGAAATGCAGGCAGGTAGGAGGGGTGATGGGCAGTGTCCCCCCCCAGCAGACCCCATCCTGGGGAAGATTCACTGGCGGGGTGGACAGGACCAGCAGGAGTCCCCCCCAGTGCTGCCTGGCCCCCGGGGTCACCCTGAGTGAGGGGATGGGGGGGCTGGACGTACCCAGCGTGGCAGAGCCCCCCGGCGTGGCCCTGCCAGCGCCAGGGAAGGGTCCTGCTTGGGGACACGGCTCCGGTCTGTCACTCGGTCCCGACACCCAGAGGGTGCTGGCGAGGGCAGGGGGGGTCTGTCTGCCACCTTCCCGTCCCGCTGTTCCAAGTGTACACCGCAATGCCCCCCTCCCGCCCTCCAAAACTTCTTTGGCTGTTTTCGGGGTGGGGGGGGGGAACCCAAACCCCCATATTTTGGTTAAAGCAGCTTTTTTTGTCTCCCTGGGGAAAGCACAGCCCTGCGGCCCACGGCCGTGTCCCAGCGGCTGCTCCCAGCCCGCGGGATGGGTGTCCCAGGGGGTCAGCCCCACCGCGCTGCTGGGGGAGACCCCACAGCGGCTGGGGGGGACCCGGGACCCCCACTCGGCCCCTGTCCTTGCCCGCAGGTGACCGCTACATCGTGGCGGACTGCGGCGGCGGGACGGTGGACCTCACCGTGCACCAGATCGAGAAGCCGCAGGGGACGCTGAAGGAGCTGTACAAAGCCTCAGGTGGGCTGTGGCCCCCAGACCCATTCTGTCGTGTCCCCCCCCCAGCGACCCCCTCCTGGGCCGGGGTCCCCTCTCTGTCCCCAGCAGGGTCGTGGCTGGGTCTGTGGCTCCACCTGGTGTCAGGAGGGAGCAAGGCAGGGGAGGGCCGGGGGTGTCGGTGGGGCAGGGGTGCTGGGTTGAGGGGCGCCAGTTGGACAGGGATGTGGGTGGGAGAGGGTGGGGGTGCCGGGTGGGACGGGGGCAGGGGCAGAAACCAAGGCTGAGGCCGAGAGCACCCTGGTCTGGGGGCACGAAACCTCAGGGGTGTCCCCGTGTGCTGGGGATCGCACCCCCAGTGCCCCCCCGGGCGCAGAGGGAAGGCGCAGGGTGACTGAGGGCTGTGAAGTGTCCTGGCACCCTGCTCCCGGGGGGGGTACGCGAAGCCTACGGCCTCAGCCCACCCCGGGGTGAGATTTGGGCACGTGGTGGTCACGTACCCCCAGAATAGTGGCTCGCGAGTGACGGCCACCGGCCCGGGCTTCCCTGCGGAGCCGCGTATGGGGCTGGAAAGCCCCGGCACTGCCTGGCAGAGCCAGGCCATGGGGGGAGGCTCTGAGCCCCCCAAGCATAACCCAGGGACCCCCCCAACAGTCCAGGGGACCGCCGTCGCCACAGCCACGCTGCCTGCCTTTTCCCTGCTCCTGGGGGTCGTTTCCATGCCCCCTGCCAGTGCAGGCACCTCTCCCTGTCCCCTGGTCCAGCCCTGGGTGGGGGGCTCCCCTCCACACGCCCCCACCCCGATGCCCCTGCAGAAGAGCCGCAGCGGGGCTGGGGGCCGTGGCCTTGCACTGAAAGTGCCCCAGGCTTTGCTAGGCGATGCTGGGGGGGGGGTGGGTCTGGGGACATGGGGATGTGTGTGCCATGGGGACGCTGCCTGACCGAGCCCCCTCCCCATCCCATCCCCAGGGGGTCCCTATGGGGCCGTGGGGGTAGACCTGGCCTTCGAGAAGCTGCTGTGCCACATTTTCGGGGAGGATTTCATCGCCACCTTCAAGGCCAAGCGTCCCGCCGCCTGGGTGGACCTGACCATCGCCTTCGAGGCCCGCAAGCGGGCAGCAGCCCCCTCCCGCGCCAGCCCCCTCAACATCTCCCTGCCCTTCTCCTTCATCGACTTCTACCGCAAGCACCGGGGCCAGAACGTGGAGACGGCACTCAAGAAGAGCAAGTGAGAGCCCAGCTGGGGGGGGGAATAACAGGGCTTGGGGACCCCTGGGGAGCATGTGGCCCCAGAGGAACCTGGATTTGGGGGGGGGGACAAGGGTCGGGGGGGTGCTCTGCTCCTGGGTCTGCCAGGCTTGGGGATCCCCAGGGGGGAGCCTTTGGTGAGGGGTGACCCCAGACCCTCTCTCCCTCCCCAGCGTCAACTTCGTGAAGTGGTCGTCCCAAGGGATGCTGCGGATGTCCTCGGAGGCCATGAGCGAGCTCTTCCAGCCCACCATCGGCCAGATCATCAAACACATCGGTAGGTCCCGGGGGTGGGAGCAGCTCGGCTGCCAGACCCCCTGCCACCCTGCAAGGGGGGGGTGTCCCCTCTCCCCAGGGCCCCGGCACCCTGCAGCGGCCCCCCCAGCCATGCCTGGTGCCTGCCCTCGCCGGGGCAGGGGTAGAGGACCACGGGCAGCCCCCAGCCCTGCCCAACGCCCCCCTCTCTCCCCCAAGATGACCTCCTGAAGAAGCCAGAGGTCCAAGGCATCAAGTTCCTCTTCCTGGTGGGGGGCTTCGCGGAGTCGGCCATGCTGCAGCACGCCGTCCAGGCAGCCTTCGGCCCCACCTGCCGCGTCATCATCCCCCAAGACGTGGGGCTGACCATCCTCAAAGGGGCCGTGCTCTTCGGCCTCGACCCCACCATCGTCCGCGTCCGCCGCTCCCCCCTGACCTACGGCGTGGGGGTGCTCAACAAGTTCGTGGAGGGGAAGCACCCGCGGGAGAAGCTGTTGGTGAAGGAGGGCAAGAACTGGTGCACCGACATCTTTGAGAAGTTCGTCTCCGTCGACCAGTCCGTGGCACTGGGGGAGGTGGTCCAACGCAGCTACTGCCCGGCCCGGCCGGGCCAGCGCAAGACCATCATCAACATCTACTGCTGCGCCACCGACGACGTGGTCTACATCACCGACCCCGGCGTGCGCAAGTGCGGCACCATCAGCCTGGAGCTGGAGGCGCTGGGCGATGCCGGCAGCCCGGCCCGCGGCCGCCGCGAGATCCGCGCCAGCATGCAGTTCGGGGACACGGAGATCAAGGTCACCGCCATGGACACCCGCACCTCCAAGACGGTCCGAGCCACCATCGATTTCCTCTCCAACTGAGCCCCTCCCGCCACGGGGAGGGACGGGGACCCCGGGAACCTGCCACCCGCTCTGGACCCCCGCCAGCACCAGCCTTTGGGCTCTGGCCCCACGGGACCCCCACGTGCAGAGGGAACGAGCGGCTCCTGGCCCTGGTTGAGCCGCAAGGCTGCCACCGGCCCCCACTGCACCCACGCTGGTAGTCCCCCCCACCCTGCGCATGGGGCACCCCAAAGATGCTCCCCATGTGCTGCACCGGGGCCCGCACCTCCCGTGGAAATGGGTGGGGGTCCGACTCTCAGAAAGGGCGACTGCACCCCTGGCGTGGGCGAGTGGGGCAGGGGCAGCGCTGCCGCCCGGTCGAGCCAGGGCTGGGGGCTCAGGCTGCCCCCCAAGTGTGGGTAGGGGCTACTGCCGGCTCCTGACTACCAGCACACACACTTTCTGTAACCCCACATTTCTATTTTTATATATATATATTGCACGTTGCCCTCACAGCTGAGGGCAGAGCTTGATGGGGCCAGCACAGCCCAGCGAGGACAGGGACAGTGGCACAGGAGGAGGGGGCCAGTGCCAGCAGTGGTGGCACACGTTCACCCGCTCCCAGCCCCCCTTTTAACTGGAGGCCCCGGCAATTTGCAGCACGAAGCTCCTCACTCTATTTAGGGCCGCTGGGGATGATCGGTGTGCGCCCCCCCATCACCCCTCCCCGCGTGGGGATGGGCTCAGGCGGCCCCTCACCCCCTGGGGTGCACAAATAAATGGATGGGACAGCCCAGCCCCGGGGGGGCCCTGTCCCCCACTCTCCTCTGTGGGTTTTAGTCAGGTTGCAGCCACCAGCTCCAATGCTCCTGGGGGGTTCAGTGGAGGCACACTGAGCACCAGCCCCTTCTCAGCTGAAGTTTATTATTTACCTCTATAGATTTTTGTACTTAAAAACCCCCACACATACACATAGACGTGTATATATATATCTATATATTTATATATATATATAGGCACATAAAGCCTCCTGTTGCTTTCAAAACTGAGCCACTTCTCCTGGTCCTTGTACTATGGGTCTTACCAGGGGGGAAAAAAAAAAAGAGAGAAAAAGAGAGAAAAAAGCAAAATGGAAGGAGACCAAGGCAGTGGCTGTGACGTGAGGACAGGGACAGGCTCTGCCAGAGGGACACCGGCACCAGCCTCCCTCCTGCTGCCAGATCCTGCCTTGGCCCATCTCAGCTCCACACCCCAAAAGGCAAAATTTCACCCTGGGGGGCTCAGCTGAGGCTCTGCCACCCCCTGACCGTCCCCTCTCCTGGGGATAAAAGCAAGGGGAAAGCAGCAAGAGCAGCCGGAGGCAGCAAGCAGGATCCCTCCCAAGGCTCCAGCAAGAGAGGCTCCAGCATTCGGGGAGTCCCTCCTGCGCTTCAGGGACCCCCCAACCCCACAGCGGGGAGGGTGGGCTCGCTGCGTGCGTGGCAGCAGTGGTGGCTGCAGCTGGGGAAGCAGCAGCTTGTCCCCAGCTCCATGGTGTCCGCGGAGCTGCAGCCCCAGGACCTGCCGACACAGGGTGAGGGGGTTTGGGGTTTGTTTTTTTTCTTTTTTTAAGTTTGAGCTTCGTCCTCAGGGGCCACGCAGGCGGCAGGAGGGGCAGCCGGGGCGGGGGGGGGCTAGTCGAAGCCATGCCAGTCGCTCTGCTCCGAGTCGTACTCCAGCTCCGCGCCGATGCAGCGCACCCCGTCCAGGAGCATCGGCGTGCCGTGGTGCCGGTCTGTGGGACAGGAGAGGACAGTGGGGATGGGGACAGAGCCGGGGGGCAGCCACGTACGGCCTCAGCCTGGCTGGGGCTTGTTTCACCTTTTCGAAAGCCCTTTTGGGGAGTTTTCAGGCTCACAGGTGCTTATCCTCCCTCCCGCGGTCCCCACGCAAGGGACGCTGGCACCCGGGGGGGGCTGGGAGGTGCAGGAACGCTGCACCCTGTCCCCAGGTCACCGCTGTGGTCGCTGCCCTCAGGGTGCCGCACGGGGACGGTGCTCAGCCCCCGGCGTGCCAAGGCTCGGGGGTGCTGGGGGCCAGGCTGGGACATGGCGGGGGGGACACAGTGAGGTAGCAGGGGGGTGCTGGGGAGCGAACTGCCAGGCCCAGGGACCCCAGGACCAGCTGCACGGAAGATGCTGGTGAAAGCAGCCGCGCGTCACACAAAGCAGAGGAAGCCGAGCTACAAAACGCTGCTCTAATTAACAAACCCAAATTAGGCAGCAAGGTGGGGGAGGAAAAAGAATAAAGACAAGCAGCTGCAGCTGGAGGGGGGGGGACCCCAGTGGGCTTGGGCATAGTCCCCGGGCTGGGCTGGGGACGAGGATGGGGGGTCAGGGGGTGCCCCCCAACCCACTCGCTGCAGCCCCACTCCATGCAGCCCTTCACTGGGGAGGTCCCACAGCTTCATCCCCCAGGCTGGGGATTTTGGGGGTGGAAGTCGGCTGGTTTAGACAACTTCCCAGAAATGTCCACCAGGTGGGGAAAGCCTACAGCGGTGGAACTGGGCGAGCTGGAAGGAGATGGGTTGGGGATGCAGGGAGCATCCCTGGCTCCCCAGACACAGGCACAGCAGAAAGCAGGGGGGTCTCCAGCCAGCCCTGCCAGCGCTCCCCATTACCGGCTGTGCCGGGGAGGAATCGCTGCTCCGAAACCCAAAGAACCACGCGAGGTCCCCGCGCCGCTGCCCGCCGGTGCTGCCAGACCCTTACCCATGACACGGGCTTGGACCACGACCTTGACGCAGGCGCCTTCGCCGGCCTCGCTGGCCAGGACCATCTCCTCCTTCAGGACTCCCTCCTTGTGCGCCGTGTACTCGCACTTCACGCTGTAGCCTGGGGACAGAGACACCCTGGGAGCTGGGCTCCGGCCGCGAGAGCTGCCTGCACCTTTCCTACCCTGCCTGCACCTCTCCTACCCCACTCCGAGTCCCTCCTCACCGCAGGCACCCAGAGGCAGCAGAGCCTGGGGCACGGCTGATTTAGTCCCATGCCCACCACCAAAGTGCTGAGCAACACAGCACAAATCTTGCGGGGCTCCCTCCCCACCCCATGCCTCGGTTTCCCCACCCGTGAGGCAGAGACAAGGATGCTGAGCCTTGGTGAAAGGCAAAAAGCTCCGCGGAGATGCGGGCGAGGTGTTGGGAGAAGCTGCTCTTCCCAGCGCCGAGCATCTCCCAGCACCCTGAGCCAATGGCACCTCTGAGACCCACTTGTCCCCATCACCCAGGGGCTTTGCAGAGCCCCACAGGGAGGGAGCAGCAGAGCAGGACACCAGCAGACAACTGCTCTGCACCCCCAGTTGCAGCTGGGGGAGAGGAGGGTCCCACCAGCCGGGAACACCTGTGCCAAAATTGCCACGTCTCCCTCCTTGCAGAGCAGAGGGAACATGGAAACATGCCTTGGAGCCTCCGGCCTGGATGGGGCGAAGGCTGGCCCCAGCCCCGTGCCCCCCTAGTGCAGGGACAGAGCTGGCAGGGCCGAAGGAGGCAGTTGCTTTTGATCCAGAGGAAAAAAAGCACAATGTAAAAATAAAAGAAGAGGCAGAAAATTAAACCAGCTGCAGAAAGGCATTAGTCAAACCCCGGTGCGGGGGGCACAAACAAGCGGTGAGCACGCGGCTGGGCAGCCCCCGCAGAGCTCACATGGAGGCACCTCGACGTGGCTGGTACAGGGCGATGCTGCAACGGCACAAAAAGAGAAATAAAAACGCACTGAGCATCCTCCAAGCTCCAGAGCACACGCAGCAGTCGGCTCCATGAGCTCAGCCCCAGAGCTCGGAAACACCAGCCCTGCATGGGGAGCGCAGTGGGACGGAGGAGAGCAAAACACCTATGGGCACGAGGAATTTTCCCTGCCTGCTCCTCTGAGTCCCCAGCCCAGTACAGGAGCCGGAGGGGGAGCTCGGGGTAGGGAAGCTCTTTCTCTGCTCGGATCAGGCAGCTTCCACCTTAAATGGGGATGAAAGGTTGTACCTGGAGGCAGGAGGGAGAAGTGGTGGCAAAACCTCTTTCTTCCCAACTCTGGACCCCCCTTATCTCCAGCCCACGCTGACCCGGGGCCTCTTTGTCTCTCTGTCTGTGCCAGATCACAGCCCTGCTCGCCAGCCCCGCCGTGGCTGTCACCACAGCCGAGAGCCAGGCACCACATTCTGCCCAGGCTGAGTGGCCTCAGGACCACCGGCAGCACATGGACAAATCTGGCAAGCTCCATCCCCGCCTGCAGCCGAGGACGTGGGAAGCAGAGCCTCGAGGGGAGCCCCAGCTGCCACCAGGACCCCGAGGACCTCGGGGACAGATGCCGCCGAACCACTGCGAGGCACCGGACTCCTCCGCATCCCACCGGAGCTGCTTGCAGTCCCCGACGGGCTCCTTTCCCCAAAGCCTTGGGAGCCCTGGCCCTGAGCCCAGGCCGGGTCTGCCAGCCCGAGGTGGGAAGCTTCAAGCAAACAAAGCTTAAGTGCTTTGCTGGGCCGGAGCCAGCAGCAGCGCGGGAAGAGCCACAGCTCATCCCTGCCAGCCACAGCCCCGCTTCCCAACCCTCGGCTGCTGGGAGGCGGCACAGGGAGAGGTGGCAAACTGCAGCCCCGGGGAGCCGGAGGGGACAGGGATGCGGGAAAGAGCATCCACCGGCTGCTTGTCAACCACAGCAGCTGGCACAGGAGCAGCCGAGGTGCCCCAAGGCGCTTTGCAGCCCGCTGCGTCCTCAGAGCAGTCCCCGTGTCCCCCGGACGGCTGCCACCGAGCCCAGGGTGACGCTCAGCTGTCTCAGCCGCTGCGCCGGGGCCGCTGTGCACAGCCCTGTTCCCTTCTCCCACGGACATGCCAGCAGCAAACTGACCCCAGACCAGAGCCGGGACTGGTGCCTGAGCCTGGTGCATCTTGGAGCAAACCCCGTCGCTGTCCCTGTCCCCGTTCCCACCAGCCTGTGGGCTCTGCTCCACAAACCCATGGCCGCTCTTCACCTCCCGCCTCCCAGACTGATCTGAACCCACAAGAAACAGCAGCTGATTGATGCGCATTTGGGATAAAAGAGCATTTAACCGCCCAACTGCAGACAGTAAGTTATGGAGAGATGCAAGTCTGCAGGGGACGGAGCAACAGCCGCAGGGCCGGGTGCCTGCTGTGGCCAAACCCGCACTGCCAGAGGGGGTGGGTCAGACCAAGCAGGACCAGGGGCTGGGGGAGCCAGGAAGGGGATGGGGAAGGATGGGGCAGAGCAGCCAGCAGGACCCCCAGCCCTGCGGCTGCGATCCCGGGGGGCCGCCACATGCCCGGCCCCCGGCATGGACTCAGAGAGCGCTGAGCTGCAGAGACACGGCACAAAGCAAAGCCCAGGTATCTCCTCTGCACAGACCCATGACAAGCGCTTACGTTTCGGGACATTATTCTCCTTTCCTCTACAACAAGAGAATTAGCAAGAAGCCTGGAGACAGACAGAGAGATGACCCCCCCTTGGCTCCAGCCTGTTCTTTAGGCAGACCCTCGGTGCAGGCAAAGAGCAGACAGAGCAAGTGCTAAAAATACCAGCACGTCTGGACTCTGTTCAGCAGGTTTCTGGATTAAAATGCCACAAAAGCCGCTCTTCAAGCGTGCAGGTCGGGGTCGGGCGTCTCCTGGGAGGTGCAGTGGAAAAACAGATTCCTTCTCCGTGGGGTAAAGCTCTCCAATGCAGTGCTGCAGGGATGGGCACTGGGATGCTGCCCCAGCAGAGGTACAACCACCCCGGGCAGAGCCAGAACCAAATGCCACCCTCATTGCTAGCAGCCACAGTGGGACTTGTCCCCAAAGCCACCCAGCTCAGGGACAGCCCGATCAGCCTGTCACCCCCCCCCGCCACGCTCAGGGGAAGGATGAGGCTCGGGGTTTGGAAAGTGCTTTGGAGGACGCTCACCCATTGAGTTCCCACAAGGCAGGAAACCCCACGGCAACAGAAGCCACCCCACAGGCTCCCGGGAGGCCTCTGGGCTCCCCAGGCGAGAGGGATCATCCCCCACGCCTGGCAAGGGCTCAATCCGGACAGCCACAGGTGCACCCAGGACCAGGGGGCTGCCAGCTGCCTCCTGCCCCACGGGAGCACTTGGTTCGTTCTCCCCGCAGGGCTCCAGCAGGAGGCAGACACCCCTGCCACCCCCACGGGCACTATAGGGGAACGGCTGGATCTGGCAGCCCCCCCTGGCCCAGGCAGTGCCCCCCTCGCCGGCTGCGCTGGCGGTGGGGACACAGCGGGGACCTTACCTTCTGGCAGGGAGGTGATGCCGATGACTCGGAGGTTGATGTTGGGGAGGGGGACGGCACAGACATCCTTCCCCAGCCTCTGCACCAGGGGCAGGAGGAACGTGATCTCGTACTTGTGGAGGATCTTCAGGAATCCCACCTGCAAGGAGGGGGGGGACACACACGGTGGGGGTCACGCCATGCCTCAGGCTGGCACTGAGTCGCATGGGAGGTGGTCCCACGCTGCTATCATCCTGTCTCACCCCGTCCTCCTCCGCATCCCACCCTGGGGACAGGGACACACCAGGCACCCAAAAGCCCATGGGAAGGCGGGGGGCAGCAGCTGGGGGGGCTATTTCCTAAACAATTGGGAAAATGTAACAAACATCTATTTTGGCAGCACAAAGCAAGCAGCAAAAATAATCAGATTTGAGCAAAGCCCTGGGAACAACCGTGCTTTGGTGTCATGGGAGCAGAGACCAATTTTCCCAGCGTAAGCCAAACGTGTTCGGCTGCCGTTTCTTGTCTCTAAAAACCAAGACATTTCCAAGAGCACGCCTTCAAATGTCATTTATCCACTGCCACGATGAAAACCAGAGCCCTTTCAGAGCCGGCTGCCTCCAGAGCAGGGCCCGTCTCCATTGCACGCAGAAAAAGCCATTTTGGGAAGGGACCGGTGGGCTCCCCGCCTGCTGCAAAGCTCCGGACGCGCCTGCAAACCCTCTTTGCAGCAGAGCCCAGAGGACAGCCAGGATCCAACCCGGCCAAGGGGGCAATGCCTTCCCAGAGCTCCCATTGCTCACCGCCTGCCGCAAACCCTGCCAGCAGCGGGCGAACCCCACTGCGGGCACGACTCAGCCGGGCACCCTCGGTCTTCCACGCACACATGTGCGGCCTGCTCCAAGCTGCACCTCAACTGCCACATAAATACATATTAATACACGCGCGTGCACACACACACGCACATATCTATCTATACACAGACAGATATAAAATGCACACCATATGCTTGCACATTCCTGGCTACGAGCAGCTCCAAAGCATCGCTGCAACGCAGAAACCAACAGAAACAACGACGTGCAGCTTCATGGATTTAAGGCCATAGAAAGGCATTCGGTGACCGGCCCTAAAGAGCCTTTTCTCCACAGGGGAGAGGATGAGGGTGGTCTCCTGCCTCCGAGACACATGGCGGGTTGCAGGGTGCGCCCCAAACCTGCTCAGAAGGAAGAGCTGCGGGGTTAAACGTGGCCCCGGCATGCTGAGCTGGACTTGCCGTCAGCCCCAGAGAGGCACGTGCAGTGCTGGTGCGCCCACGGCACGCTGCACGGCACGGTTGGGAAAAATAATAACAACCACCTACAGATTGGCAATTGCTAAGCAATTCACTGCCATTTTTAGGGCAATAACCCATCATCCGCCCGATACAAATAACTGACTCAGAGCTGAAAGGGAGTTTCAGATTGCTCTGCTGCACGCAACGCTGGAGCAACCCCAACGCTCTCCGAGGGGCTCATTTCTTGGGAGAAAAAGGCCTCCAAAGGAGAGGCTGGGATGGAGGGGCCGGCTTTGTGCCAGGTGAAAGCGGCCACAAGAAAGTGACTCTGGGCAGGGGACTGGTGATCTGCACCTTCAAGTCACTGCCAAGGTGCCCATCTCACACCCAGACCCCGCTGCCACCAAAGCCCACGGTGTGCCAGCACCAAAACCTCCGCTCCTGGCACTCAGCCCTGCTGCGTGGGGTGAGGAGCTGTGGGACAGGGCAGGTAGTGCACGCTCAGGTCTGCAAACCTGCCAGGATGAAATACGGGGTGGCATTAAAGACGGCTTGCTGTCCCCACTGCCACGACCGGCCCCCAGCGTGGTTTGGGAGCCACTGTCAAACCTGAACCCACACTAACACCCACCCACAGCCACGTGGCCAGAGGGAAGTGAGAAGCCACAGCACTGTTGGCACGCAGGGTGAGACCCAGCTCAGCCCTGTCCCCCCCAAACAGGGGCAGAGGAGACAGTGCCATGTCCATCCCGTGTCCTCCTCCAAAACCGATGCCCAGGGCACAGCAGGGCCAGCGGGTACCCCAGCCCACACTGCCAGGACTGGGGTCCGCTGCTCGTGACCCCACCAGACCCTGATTTCCAGAGGGGGCCTGCATCCCACCCCCAGCCTCTCAGATCTGGCCTGACAACCCCGCAAACATTGCCCAGACCAGGCAGCAGCAACACAGGCCGGGGGCTGTCCCCAGCCAGCCCCAAACCTGCCCCCATCACTGCCAGAGGCTGGATGCAGCCACAGGAATCGGGTGCTAAATGGGTGAATGCAGAGCAAAGCACCCACATTTATACCTGTGCCCTCAGGAGCATCACAGCCTGCCATGGGGAAGGACCTGGGTTCTCAGGGTGCTCCCAGCCCCCCGCTACGGGTACACCAGGGAGCTAACGGGGCCAGAAACACCCCCAAATCCAAGAACTGTAACAGAGACGGAGCAATGCCCAGAGGTGCAGCGATGGAAACCTCCCCGGCGCAGGCAGAGCTGCAGGCAGTGGAAGCCACAGGTCCCAGGAGCCCCAAGGTTCAGATGGCTACAATGGGCAGCACTGGGAGGTACACCAACCCCACAGGGCCCCCAGGATGGACCCAGGCCTGCTGCCGCGTGAAGGGACAGGCCAGGGTGGCACTGGGACCCCCCCCTCCCACGGCCGTTCCCCAGGTCACAGCCCCCACCTTGACGAGAAAGCTGCCGTCCTTCTCCTGCGTCACCATCACCGCCGAGTCGTGGAGCTTCTCGTCGAAGTGCACGTGGCCATGGGCCCCCTCGGCGAGCTGGCTGGGGGCGAAGCGCACGCCCCCCCCCTTCACCTTGCTGCCTGCGTAGGGAGGAGAGGACAGAGCCCAGGCGTCACTCCCTGCCTGCCTGGGATGCACCCGCTCCGTCCCCAGTCCCCAGCTCCGCGTCCCCCCGCAGCCCCTGGGGACAGACCGAGCCCAGAACATCGTCAGACACGGAGGGGCTTCCCCAGTGTCCCCGCTCTCTCTTTTCAGAAATGCCCTGTGCCACGGGCTAGGGAGGTGGCACATGGACACCGGTGACCAGCGGCCACAGAGAGCTCCCCCTCCGAGCAGGGGGGAGCGCATGGACTTGCCACCAGCCGATGCCCAGAGGCTGTGAGGGTCCCGTCTGTCCCCTGGGCTCAGCAGCATTTGCTCATTCCCATGATTTTCTCAGCGCAGAGGAACGTGATGAGCAGACACGTGCTGTGCCAGGAAGGGGACACAGGTGGGACAAAGACAGGAGGGAAGGACAGCTTCCCTCGGGAAGGGCTCCCACATATCCCAGGGTGTTGGGCAGGGCTCTCCAAGGCTGCAAAGCTGGCCAGCGTGTTGGGGAGCAAACCCCACAGCGCCCTGGGGAAACCCAAAAATGCACCAGCCCTGTGAGGACAGGCACCTGCCTGGGGACCGAGGTCCCCACAGCGGGCAGGAGCCCACAGAGGCACAGACACTGCGGCCCTTTCACTTGCACCTTTGCAATAGGCTTTCTGTGAGCTTCCAAGAAAAAAAAACACTCTCTCCTCTTCCTCCTCCTCCCCAGTACACCCCAAGAAACCCCCCAGTCCGGCTGCCGATTGCATCCATCTGGCAGCGGCCGGGAGCAGATTGCCGCCTCCTTAAAGAAAAGGCTCTTTGTGCCTCGGCAGGCTGGAAACGCCGGAGATTTAATAACTCAGCATTGTTCAGCCGGAACAGCTCGGCAGAAATCCCTTCCCCACACGCAGGGGAAAACAAGAGACTCAGCCGCTTGCAGAGCGATGCAGCTGCACGTGGCTGCGGTGGGGAAGGGGACACAGATGGGACCCTCCCTGCCAAAACACAGGCAGCCCCCAGCCCACCGTGACAGGGCACAGCAACCCTCTGCCCCGCAGAGCCCTTATGGGTGCCATCCCCCGGGTGCCATAGAGCAGGATGAGCCCCGGGATCTGCGTGGAGCCCACGCACCAGCCAGAAGCTGCAGTGACGGGCAAGGTCCCAGCCCGTGGTTGCCATCGGAAATCCCAACGCCAGCTCCGGGCTCGGAGGAGCTGAGCTCTGCTGCCTGCCAGGAGACTGGCAGGGAAAATCCCAAATATGCGTCTTCGTCACACGGCACTTGGAGGCAGCACAGCCGATGCCCGGCACGGAGCCCGGGAAGCCAAGCGGCCCCCGGGGACGAGCGTGTCCAGAGGGCACTTAGCCATCATCAGCCCGGGCAGCCATGGTGCTCAGCGAGCCCCCTGACACGGTGCGTCTGAAGACCCTCTGGAGAGAGGGAGGTCGGAGGAAGGCAAAGATGGCAGCCGGGCACTGCGGGCAGCTGTCCCAGGAACTGGCTGTCCCGGGAACCAGGTCACCCGCCGGCACGCACCCCAGTGACCTTGAGAGGCTGCACTGCACGGTGCCCCTGTCCCGGCTCAGGAGGGGCTGACAGGGACTGTCCTCGCCCTGGCAGGAGGGGACAGCCCTGGCAGAGCCTGGACGGGTGACAGTGGCACCTCTACATCCCCGGGGTGCGTGGGGCAGGGTGGAAGGGGCAGGGGCACCCACCCACGCAGGACCTGCTGTGAGTCAGCCAGCACAGAAATCTGATTAGGGGCAAAATGCAGTTGTGTGTCCTGCACACACCCGGCAGAGGGGGCAAGTAGAGGCAGAGGTACAGGCAGAGGCTCCATCAGGCTGGGCAGAAAATCACCTGGAGCTGGTGGGTTTTATCTCGAGTCCCTGAGTCCTGCCACAGTCATGGCAGGAGGGTCACCGGGACCGGCCGGACCCTGCACGGTCGGTGTGCCAGCAGCTGGTCCGGTGCCACGCTCCCCACGCACCCAGGGGGTGGCTTTGGGGGTCTGACCCACACCCTATGGCGGGGGGGTGGCCCACAATGGGGGACGCCCGCTTCGCATGTGTCGGCAGCAGTCGTAAGCCCTGGAAGCAGATGGCAGCTTCGGAGTCACTGTGTCCCTCCCAAAACAAGGGTGTCTGGGCCCCAGCGTCCCTGGGCAGGCAGGGCTGGGAGTGGGGGAAGCACAGGGGGCTCAGGGCTCCCCAGCACACTGTTGCCCCCACAGGGACCCCCAGCCCCTATCCCCCATGCTGCCAGGAACGAGACAGCCCAGAGCAGGGAACCTGCCTGTCCTTTGGCATCACCACCGACAGACCGCTCGCCTGGCCCTTGTCCTGCTGGGAAGCCAAAGGAGGCTTCGCCGCTGGCGGGAGGAAAGCCCCTGGGCTGGAGCCATCCCACGGCCCCCCCACGGCCCCACTCGCCGGCAGTGGGGAAGGAGCCGCGGAGGCCAGAGCCGTGACCAGGCACACAAAGGAAGACAAAATCACGCCCAGCAGTAGCACAAAGAGCCTCTTCGGTCTTTGTCTCGGCGCGGCAGAGAGCCGGGTGCTGCCGCCATAGGGCACCTCATGCCAGCGACCTTTTGGGGTCCCCTCCTGGCACCAACAAAGCGCCCAGCTCCCCAGGCCCGGCACTGCCAGAGCTTTTCGGGGAGGCAGCTGGGGCCTGGGAGAGGCCGGGAGCACCCATCTGGCACCCACTGCCTCCTGCACCAGCCCTGCCCTGGGGCAGAGGGTGCCGAGGGTTGAGCCGATCACTAGAGGGGGACTGCAGCTGAGCGGTGCCGGCAGCACACCACCGGAGCCCCCACCCCGCCGCAAGCCCCCTCAGTGGGTGCTCGCTGGCAACTCGCAGCAGAAAAACAGCAATTATGTTCCCCCAGTCCCCCATAGCCTCTGACTTGCTCAGCTGCTCCCTGGGCACGGAGAAGGCAGCTCCAGGCAGCCCTTGCATCCCTGGCTGCAGGCAGAGAGACCCCCCCCAGCAGGGTCGTGGGCAGAGGGACCCCCCAGCAGGGCTGCGGGCAGAGGGGCTTCGCCGCGAAGGAGCATCAAACTTGGAGGCTGGCCCCGTATCAGGGCAAGGAGCCCGGGAGGGGGCAAGGGGCAGGCAGGCAGGAGGGGGACGCCAGGGACTTACCCTTGCTAGCCGTAGCCATGTGTCCCCGCAGCAGTCGTCCTTGCGCAAAACTTCAAAGGCACGGGCAGGAGGCCATCCTCCCGGGCCGCCGCTCCCGAGCGCCGGAGCTGGGGAAGGAACGGGCAGGGTTAGGCAGGGGCAGGCAGAGCCCGGGAGGGCAGCTGCTGCCTCCGGCCGGGTGCCAGAGCCAGCCGAGCACCGCGGACGCGACGGCAACGCACGGCTGCGACTCCGGCACTGCTCCGGCACAGACCTGCCAGGGAGGAGTCTGCCTGCAGCTCAGGGGCGTCAGGCAGCCCGGCTTCGGGCAGCAGCAGGCAGCGTGCCAGGGCCTGCACCCAGCCCTACCCCAAGGCGTGACGGGCACAGGCAGGGCAGGAGCAGCGGCACGACGGGCAGCTCCTCTGTCCCGCTCCACCATGAGTCTGCGGCGTGACCCGGCCAGCCCGGGCTCCTGCTCTGCTGGCTCTTGGGGATGACCCCGGCCCCCAGCACCCACAGCCCCAGGGTGGGCACTGTCCCTGCGTTAAGGCAGGAAGAGCCACCAGAGACAGGCTGGGGGTGACAGGGCTCGCACCCCCCACCTCCCACCCAAGGGTTTGGGATCTGACACCCCAAAGACCCCTTTGATGGAAGCTCAGGCTCAAACCTCCTCCCTGGGGCTCACCCAGCTCCATTGCCCCACGGGAGGCCATGGGAGCCCAAACACGGGGTGGTAACATCATCGGGCACCTGGTCCCACCGCCGGTAACCCGGTCCCACCGCCAGTAACCCGGTCCCACCGCCGGGCACCCGAGGAATCTGGCAGTAGGAGGCAGGTGCCTGAAACGGCAGCCGTCAGCAGTCCGGCCTGCCAAGCACAGGGAAATTCATGGAAAAAGCATTAACAGTGTCAGCCCTGGGGGAAAATAAGATTAAAAAAAAAAAAGCAGAGCTGAAAGGGCAGAAAGCCTCTCCAGGAGCCAGAGGGGTGGCAGACCCTCACTGTAGCCCCCATGCCCCGCAGTGCTGCTGCCCAAAGACAAGATGATCCAGCCTGGAAAAGAGCTGGAAGAGAAAAGCGCAGGATTTGGGGATGCCTAGGGAGATGCACTGGGGGACACCAAAATGCATCCGTGGGCAACAGAGGGTGGGAGGAGACCTCAGGACTGGACACAGCAGGGGGGGACACAGGGCAAGCGGACCCCAAGCAGGGGCAAAGCATGTGGCCAGCAGCGGGGGGCTCGGTGACCAGGGTGGGCACCGCGCCTGGGCTCGCAGCGGGGGCAAACGCGGGGCCCACGAGCTCCCCCTGCCCTTGAGGGGGTCAAGACTCGCCCCCCCCGCGCCTGCAGTCCCAGGATAGCCGGTACCCCACGGACCCCACCGACAGTCCCATGCCGTCGCCACCCCCCCAGGCAGCCCGGGCAGCGGGTCCCCAGCACCCAGCCCCTTCCCGGGGCTCCCCGGCCCCCCCAGGCCGGGGGTGAGCGGCAGTAAGGAGGCGGCGGCGCTGACGCACGCCTCCCCGCCCGAGCCACGCCGGGTGGCCCCAATCTGCCTCCGCCGTCACCGGCGCGGCCCCGGTCCCCGTCACGCGTGGGTGTGGGTAACCTCCCCCCACACCGTGTCTTCGCCCCCCGCCGGCTCAACCCCGCTGCTGCAAAGGGGGAACCCGGGGATGCGCCCCCGGCCTCGGTGCTCCCCTCTGCAGCACAACGGGCCAGCGACCGGCCCGGGCGAACATCCTACTCCAGCCCACCGGGACCGGGAAAGCGAAGACCCCACCGGAGCTGCCATGCCGAGAGGGGACAATACGGGGAGGGGGAAGCCCGGGGGTCCCTCCCCGGCCCCGCTGTCCCCGGCCCTTCCTCACTCACCCCCGGCCGGTGCGTCCCGAACAGCGCCGTGCTCCCCGCTCCCCGCTTCCCACTACCGGGACACGCCCCCCCTCCCTCCCATTGGCCCCGACACACACCCCGCCGTTCCTATTGGTCCACCCCCTCGGCGGTCACGCCTCCCCGCCACGCCCATCGGCTGCCGATCCGACGGCTTCCCGAGGAACAGGGCCGGCGGGGACAGGGTCGTCTCCAAGGGGCGGGACTGTCGCTAGGGGGCGTGGCAAAGGGGCTGGGGCAGCCAATAGGGGGCGGGAGCGCTCGGCTGTAGGGCGCCACATGTGGGCGGCGGGGTGCGCGGCGGCGCGGCGGGGAGGGGGGGGGCGCCGCTTCGGTGTCCCCCCCCATCCCCGGGCGATACGGTTGCCATGGCAACCTACCATCGCCTGGCAATTTTTATTGCTCAGACCCCGGTGTCCGAGCCCCTTCGGCGGTGGGAGGGAGCACGGCGGAAAAGGGCCACGGCTCACCGGCGGGAGCCTGCCGTCAGGGGCGTGGAGGGGGGGAACGGCGAGCGGGACACGTCCCTGGCCGGGAAAAGGCCGCCGGTTCCCTTCCAAAAAGCACGTCCGCCCTCCTGGGAATGAGGGGGGGGGAGGCAGCGGCCCCCCCCGCCACGCACACACACACACACACCGTGCAGGCAAGAGCCGTCCCCGGGGGCGGGGGGGCAGCGGGGTCAGGGCTCGCAGGCAGGGCTGGATCTCACAGGCAGGGACAGAGGATACAGCACACCCCAGGGGCTAATCTGTCCCCCCCTCCCCAAAAAAACCCTCTTCCTGTGGCCTCCAGATGCCAGAACACTTAAAAAGCCGGGGGCTTCGTTCCCAGGGAGCTGCTGGAGCCCCAGCCGCGTCCTCGCCTCCCGCACACGTGACGCCGCGCACAGCTCGGCCCCGCGTTGGAAAAAACAACCGTGTTTGACCCTAAAAAAGGCCACAGGTGACTCCGGTGCAGTGAAAGTTGTGACCAGAGCCATCCCCAGGCATCGCCCCACTGGTGGGGACAGTCCCAGGACCAGCCAAGGGCAGGCAGAGAAGCTGGGGGTACTACTGGGGACCCTCACCCCACGGCTGGGTTGCCCACACGCTCAGTGCCAGACCCACGAGCAGGTCTTTGTGCCGAAGCACGGATTTTCTCAGATTACAAAAACAAACAGCTTTGGGTAAGGGATTAAATCTTAGCCTCCACCAGCGCACGTCTCCCCAGCCCGGGGCAGCCCAGCGGTGTCCCCGCGCTGCCGACAGCCCCTCGACGCTAGATCAGCTGGGAAATAAATAAATACCCCCAGGCTGGGGCAGGCGGGACCCCCGCAGTGACTCAGCCTCACAGGGAGGTCTCCAAGAGATGACCCGGCTTTTTAATTACCACGAGCGAGACAAAGGAAGGAGGAACCACTGCTGTCATGGGCGATGGCTGGAGGGCTGAGCGAAGCCCATGTGCTAGCGATGCCGCTGCCTCGCTGCCCGCTGGCAGGCATGGCGGGGGGAGCCGGAGGTGGGCATGGGGGTCCCTGCTTCTGCATCTGCCTTTGCCACCTCTGGCTTTTGTCCTTGAGAGTATGTCCTGGGAACTGGGGCAACTGGGAGGCACTGGGATGGCTCTTCCAGCTCAGCAGCAGATCCCACGGGTGGGAGAGGTGGGGCAGGCAGTAGGGGGGTGGCCCAGGGCGAGGGGCTGCCAGGCAGGCGAGGGTCCGCTCACCGCTGTTGGCACTGGGCTTCCTGCAGACGCCGGCTGAGGTCGTCTATCCGCACGTTCTTGAGGTGCAACAGCTGCTCCAGCCTCCCCACCTTCAGCTGCAGGATCTGAGCAGAGAACCCGACACCCCCTCATCTGGGTTTTGGGGAGTGGGAGGCACATCCATCCACCCTAGACAGGCTCCGCAGGGGGGGCTGGGGCTTGCCTGACGGCCAGCAGCGAAGACGGGGGGCACGGGGGGACAGGGAACTCAGGGCCGGGCTGATGTGGCTGCTGGAGTCACTGAGTGGTATCAGCAGTCTTTAACCACAAGGGAAACTGAGGCAGACGAGCACCACTGCCAGATTTGGGGTCCCTATTCCAGCTCCCGCAACCCACCTCAAGCTCACACTCCCCCAAGACATGACCCAGGAGTCCCAGCTCCCCACCAGGATCTGGTGACAGCTCTTTCTATCCGAGATGCCCCACAGCATTCCTTCCCCTCTTTCAAAATTTTACATCTTAGGAGATGTCTTCCAGCAGAAAAGCCCCGGTTTTAGACAAGACAGAGCCACAGCCCTGGCTCAGTGCTGAATGAAGCTCTGTTTCAAAAATCACCCGCTGTCCAGGGGCGAATAAGGGATGTCCAGAGCCTGGTCTGCAGCCCTGGGGCTGGTCCAGGGGCCACAGCAAGCCGTGAGCAGAGGGTCTGTGCAGCTGCCATGCCCGTTCTGCATCACCCTCTGGAAGACAGACCAGAAAGGATGAGGATCGGGAACATTTTGGGAATCACGGATTGATGTGACTGATGTGGGTGTGTGCCACAGAGATTGAGGGCACGGCCAGGCAGGAAGGATTGAAAGAGAAAGCTGTTCTCTCCGGGGGGAGATCTGCAGGCAGAGGCTTTACAAGAGCTTTTACCCGATAAATGCCAGGAAAACACCTTCTGCTGCTGAAGGAAACAGCTGCAGGGACAGAACCGTGTCTCCAGGACAGGCTGAGCCATTGCTGTCTTTCTAGCCTGGTTCAACCAGACCTTTTAGGAGCCTAGCACTGCCCGGGAGCAGCCAGAGGAGTGTCCGAGCCAGACGTCAGCCAGCTGGACCACAGCAAAGCCAGCACCAGGCTGGCCCATGCCGAGGGTGCCACCAGAGCCTGGGTACAGAGACAGGAGCAGCCCAGGAAGTTGATGGCACCGAGCAAATGCCTGTTTGGGCTGTCGTGTACACCACCGTCGCAGGACGGTTGGGGAGGCAAAGGGAGGCTGTCCCTGCGTCGGTGCCGCCACAGGGACAGTGCTTGGCTGGGATGACGGAGGGTGGGCTCACCTGGATGGTCTCCTGTGCCAGGAGCAGGGCCTGCTCCCTCTCTGCCAGCTGCAGGTGGATGGCAGCATCCCCTGGGGGAACCTGGGCACAGCCATGGCAGCTCTTCTTCACCCTGGACCAGGAAAGGAAACACCGGGACAATAACTGACTCCTCCTGGAGCAATGCTCACAGCCCATGAAGCCGTACAGGCCATGGGGCTCAGCCACACGCCCAGCTCCTCCACGTCCTGCCCCACACACCACTGCCTCTGTGACACAGGGCTCCCCTGACCCCCGCAGAGACCCCCAAAGCCTCTTTCCTCAAGAAGCCCCCAGGAGGGGCACCTCACCAGAACCCAGCACACGCCTGCGGTGTCCCTGCACAGCACCAGCAGCCCTTACCCGGCAGCCCTGGGAGGCTCCTGGGCATAGCCTCCTCCCACGCTGCTCTTTGCCTTTGAGTAGCCTGCAAAACACAGCATTTAGCACATGATCTGCCCAAACCCAAACCGCTCTGTTGCCCCACCACCACCACCACCACCACCACGGGGACCCACCCTTCCAGCAGTGTCTCCTAACCCCCCAGGGCTGGCCAGGCTCGTTATTTGGGTGCCCCAGCATGAGGCAGGGCTGTGTACGCCCCCCTCCAAGGTCACGGTTTGGGGTCTGGACCCAGGAAGCCCATAGCACAGCTGGGATGGGACCCTCCTTCCCGATGTGCCACGCACCGGCCCTACCCGTCTCCAGGTAGCTGATATCTTCTAGCGCTGCCCGAATGCCCGGTTCCTGCACGGAGAGGCAGGAAAACACCTGTCACGCCTGGCCATAAGCTGTGGGTTGCCCCGTGGGTGAGCCCACAAACAACCCCCGTGTAGGGAGGGGGCCTGGCCAGGCCCCAGTGTCAGGAGAAGGGGGGACAGGGTACCCCAACCTGCCCAGCTGCTTGTGCCACCCCTCTCTGGGCAGTGCTGGGGCTCGAGGCCCTGGGGAACACTGGGGTGGGGGGTTTGCTCCCACAGCAGTGGGAGAGGCCAGTTCAGAGCAGGGTGTTCCCAGCGTGGCTGCGGTGCCTGCTGTGCCGGCGTTACAGCCCGAAGGCAGGGCTGGGATCCATCTGCCTGAATTCCTGTCTGCTTCGGGGCCACAGCCCTTCCCCTAACGAATTCCTCCTGTGACCTGAGCACTAGAGTCACTGGCAGAGACAGCCCGGGCCAAGTCAAGGCTGGGGAGCGAGCAGGACCGCAGCACTTCCCACGACAGCGCACGGCTGCCATCTGCGGCCCTGCTGCCTGCATCGCTCCCGGTGGGGTGCTCCTACCCCGGCTCTGCCCACACGAGGGACTCCTGCCTCCGAACACCCCACTGCACTTCCCCATGGAGCTGCAGACAGGGAGATGGCAGAGGGATCCTTGTGATGAGGTGGGATAGTGACGCCCACAAGGACGTCTAGAGCTCAGCCTGGCTCCCCTGGCCCTGCTCTGATTACATTGACCTCTCTGTGGGGTGGCTGCTCACCCTCATTGCCCTCCAGCCTGTAGTACATGGCACCTACAAGCAAGACATGGCACACCGGGTGCCCCCCTTCCCCCAGGCCTCGCTGACCTGGCCTGGGCCAGACACCGCCTTGCTCTGCTGCTGCTTCTCCTCGATCTTTTGCCGCAACAGGAGCAGCACCTGCTCCACTGTGCCCGGCCGGCACTGCACGACCTGCCGGATCACGTCAGCCGGGATGGAGAAGTTCAGCTTACTCAGCACTTTCCTAGAAGAGGGGTCAAATGAGCACCCAGGAGGGCAGGGAGGCAGGCACCCCTGCTGCCCGCAGCACCCTTAGCTGTGTCCCAGCTGGCCTGGTCCCCAGCCAGGACAAACAGGGACACTCTGTATAGCGGGGGGGGGGGGGGATTACCAAAAACCCCACAGAAGTTGTTTGTGTGGCACTCTGCCTTGAAAATGATTTATGGAAGTAGAATAGTACCAAGGGGAGGACACCTTATTTCAAAGCATCCTACAGTCTCAGGGAAGATTATGATACTATCTAGAGAAGGATGATACCCAAGGAAAACTACTTCTGAAGGTCTCTAGTCAAGAGTCTCTTGCTCTGTGAGATCTCACATCAACACAAACTTAATATTGCAATTGGAATGACAACTTTTTTGCATTCTGTTTATACTATTAATATTTTTAATAAACTAAAAATAAACTCATGGCTCTGTAAATACATGGGTCAGATATAGATACATGGCATGTTACCTCTCTTGTCCATAGCAAGATTTCATGCATAGCACCTTTGTTTACCATAAGAATCTGTTTGCAGTTCGCTTTCCTTCCAGTGGCTTTTTACAGAAATGTGTCCTCATGGTCTAACCACGTTCATCGTTTAGGGGCAGTGCCAATTTCTGAACTTGCTCAGCAGTGTAAAAACAACTTCCCAGAACAGCACCCACTCTGAACTTGCGGTTCATACTGGTCACCAGAGTACACATACTTGCCCACAGACAACAAAGAGGGCAAAAAGTGAATCAATTTTTACTTTAAATCATGCAAGACATCCCTATGTCTAAAGTAGTTAAGGTATCTGAATGATACCTTAAATGTCATGTTTCTACATGACTCCTTTGTTCTTTAAGGTAAATTGGGCTGGGCCCTTCCTCTGCCTCATCCTGAACCTCCTGCCCTGGTTTCTCTTCCAGAACACAGACTTTCAGAATCATTCCCACCCCTTGCAACACAGAGCTAGTTTACTTCACTTGACACATCCAGGCTTCATTTACTTCTCTGAAGAGAAGTTAAAAAAGAAAGCATCTTTATCTGGTCCTTTACTGGATAATTTATCGCATAACTATTACCATCCGATATTTAAACTAATAAAATCTGGTTTGCCAAGAGCAATTGTGTTTCCTTCTCCAGCAGTTCTTTATTTAAAAAGGTGATCAAATATTAATGATCCTCTTTTGTTAGCTTAAGCCAAGTGCAAAAATTCCTCTTGTCACTTCCCTTGGTTTTGAAGGGTATCAGCAACGTTATCCATTTTAAATGGCACAAAGCTTTTGGTCGTGAAAATGAAGGTATTTTCTTTTAAAAAAGATGATAAAAGTTGCAACGAAAATGCTACAGAAAATAAAAGTATAAGCAATCAAATAATTAAGGTCAAGACATTTTTCCAACAAAAAAGTTAAGGACTCTTTTGAAAGCAACGCTGAACCTTTGGTGTTTTCGTAGAGATTTTATCTTGTTCTATATGAGGAAAACTTACTCTAATCTGCATTTAAGGCTGGGGAGGAAGGTCAAAGCCTAGCCATGATTATTAGTTTTTGTAAACATGTGCAGAATCTGGGAACTCTAATTCTAACAAAAACCACTTTGTGAACCCCAGGATTGCATGAGTAATCCACATTGCATAAAATGTGATTTTTAAAATGGCTGGGACTATATGTCTGAGGCTAGTAAAAAAACCCACCTTGAAATAATATGTACACTGTCTCAGCTATCAGGAAGCACACATCAGGATAATGCTTTAAAAATTCAATAAAACTACAGCTGATGTCCTTCGCGTAAAAGATGACAACTTTTTGCTGAATATCAGAGACAAGAGTTGACAAAGTCGCCCTATAAAATTTTTGCTTTCCAAAAATTCCTTGGCAAGAGAAATTTTTATTGTCATTCTTGCAATTTGTGAAAGGCCCATCAAATCTGTGAAACCAAAATGCATATTTCTTTCCTTTATGCATGGTATAACCAGTTTTTCCTTCCATTCTAGGTTTTAAATAGCTTCTTATCTTTTAAAATTATAACCACCTTAAAAAGATGCAATATAAGTACTGCTCTTACTGGTACTTTGAGAATTGGCTTCCTCTATCACTTTGAAGAAGAGGCCATAAATTACGTCCTCCTTTTTTTTTTTTTCTTTTTTGATAATTCATGCAAAAAGTAATAATAATAAAAAAAAGTGTTACTCTATCTGTAGAGCTGCATATAGAAACGAGTTATGGAACAAAAAAAAATGACAAGTTTTTGGGGGGGTTTCATGATTTGGGTTTGGTTTTGTCCGTCCCACCCCCATGCCTGTAGGAGACTGGAAGTGACTAACCAGGAAACCTGATGTGATAGGTTTCTAAATTTGAGAGCAAAGAGGCAGAGCGTCAGGATTACACCGAGAACAGAAATGCCAACCAGAAAAGCACGGCTGGAACATTTAACAGAGCTTCATAAATGTGTGTTTTCTCTGGTAAAGGTTCTCATTGCTATAACAATACAATTCCTTTTCTGGCTGCAAATTATTAGTCTTTATTGTGTTTGCCATTAAAACCAGCATCCACTCAATCTGAGCTTCTGGAGGTCTGAAGCCCTGTTTGTTTGCAGTTCATCTTGACTCACAGTCCCACCACTGCTTCCGTGGCCACTGGCTCCAAGGCACAGAACTGAAACGCTTGTCAACATCTCATACAGAAGCTTGTGGGGAAACAACAAACAAAACGACAAAAAAATCACCTTCTGCTCCTCCTGTAACTAGAGAGATGGGCCCAGACTTTAAGCCTATTACACCAAGAACATAGTTATATTGATATTATTCCTCCAAAATCCCAACAATGATTAGACCATCGGCTCCACAACAATTTGTAAACACAAACAGAGACTGAAGCATTGAGTTGCAGAGATAGAAATCCTGGCATTTGAGTCCAGAAAAGTTAAATTAGAAACGCAGGACTGGAAAGGACTGTCCGGTCTACCTACTCTTGATTGTGCTGAAAATGACTTGGATCTCTTCAGCCAAACCATTTGGTGTAACTTGTTCCAGACCAATTTCTTATTACTGCCATACAGTTGAGTCTTGCTCCTTGCTGCTGAACTTAGGTGGAGCACTCCATACCTCTCTCCCAACCCTTCTTATCACTGCCTCCAAGTTCAGCTCCAGACCTGTAGGGAAAATGAGACAGGAGGAGACCATTCTCTTCTGCACTTCTCCTCCCCATCCAGGTTTTGACTGAAAGCTTGTGGCCAGAAGCAAAAGCACCTAGATCTGCAGCAGAGTACTTTATCCATGATACAGATATAAGAGGCAAACATGTCAGCTTTTCTCCCTCCTCCCTCCCTTTTATTTTTTAAGAGGGTTTCTATGAAGAAAAATGGCACGTTAAGAGCATGGAAGGCTCTATAAGAGAGGAGTTGGTGTTTCCCATTACATGACAGTACAGTCACAAGCTACTGGAGCAGAGTATTGTAATTGACAATATATCATGAGTGACCCCAGAATTACTTCCCAAGTGTGTTATGCAAGAACTTATGCCAGCTTCAAAAGAACAGAACTGAAGTTCAGGGTAAACATCATTTATTGAAATTGTATAAAACAGATATGTAAAGATAACTGTGAAATGGGAACAGGAGGGAGTGGGAACCAAAACCAAAAAAAGCCTTAGCAGTGATTACAAGACTGTGACCAATACAGAAATGAAATTCCAAGTCTTGCGAGACAGCCATGGAGACACAGAAGTGCTCACTTCACCTATACTAGTTATAGCATTTAAAAATTGGGTGCAAAGGAGAGTAAGAAGTCCATCAGATAAGACAGAGAGGACTGCTTTGGAAGGAATTACTTCATCTTATATCTTATTGTGCTTTATCTTCTGTCTAGCCTGCGGAGAAGGAAAGACACTTATGCTGTTCAAAGCATTCCAATTTCAGTTTCATTTTTCTAAACTGCAATAAATGCAATTTTATTTAAGCCTATAGTAGTCTAGCAAGTCTTATATGTACTTCAAAAATTGAGGAGAACCTGAAAAATAAGCATGAATTCTGATGTGTAAACTTTGCAAAATTACACTCCAGCCTGTGACGAACACAAAGAAGGAAACCAAAGAGTAGGAGGAAGGTGACGGGTGAAGACACATTGGACACAGACTCTTAAGCCAAGTCTCTGAACAAAATGTTACAAGAAAGAGCTGATGTAAAGAGAAGAGAGAAAAATTAATGCAACTTAGTTTAACATTGCAGATCCAAGACTTTTTTTCCTGAGCATTTTAAATTAGAATCCCATTTCAGTTTTCTTTTAAATGAATCTGTCATAGTTCACAATTTATATTAGCTCAATTAGATAATCCTATTCCCTCAGGATCCTATTTCTACTGAGAACAACAGATGCCTTCAATATTCAGCCTTGTTCTTTTATGTTTGTGTCTCTCATAGTTCAAATATTCCCATATTTTAGGGGAAGTATATAAAGCGAGAAAATTAAATTATGTCTCAAGAGACATTCCAAGTATTAAACTATGCAGTTAATTCCAAATTAGAGTGAAACATTTAACAGCTGAAGGGAAAATTCCCATTTGGTAAAGCCTCAGGGACTTGCTACCTGTCCTTGATTTTTTTTTTGATTCCCCAGAGCTACTATGGGATATGAAAAACCTTTATAATGATAACCTATAAAAGTATTCTTTTTTTGGTCACCATAAGTAAAAATCAGTATCAACAGGTTCTTGAGAAACATTTGACAAAGTACCAGATTCTGATATAACAATCCCCTCTACAATTTCCCTATGTTCTTAGCTACAGATTGAATTGTTACTCATCATTCCACCCGAGTTTGATATTCCTTTCCACCTCTGAAACATCACACAGAAGAAACTTGCTGTAAAAGACATCTGGCAAGCTGATTCATCCTGTCTACTTACCCAGATTTCCACTTATCACCAATTTAATCCAATACTCCAGCCTTTCCTTAGCACTGCAGACTTCCCTCAGCTCCTCTGACCTCTCTCCAGCATATTGAACCTCAATGATTTTCAGTTCTCACCACCTAACCATTTCACTGCCTCTCCCCAAGCAATATTCAAAGCCTTTCTAGAACGTTTTCTTCTCAGATAAGTATCCTGATGCAGTCTATTACTCTTTGATACATGCATAGGGTTTTTTTGGTAGTGACCAAAAAAAAAAAAGGTTGGTAATTTGATAGTCTGCTTTGATCAATTTGTATAAAACACTAAAGAATACACACAATTTGTGGAGTAGCTAGAACAACCTCTTATACTTAAGGACATGGGCACGATTAACAGATTACTCTCCTTGTATATTCCTATATTTATAGCATCTGCATAGATCCCTTAAGCATATGTATGAAGGAAGCAGAAGGGTATGTCTATAGGCTTAATTGGGACAGAGAATGATCAAAAAAAGCATGTTCATGAAAAACTGAGTTTGTGATTAGAGACTCAAGCCAAGACTAGAAAGTGAAGCTCACAGGGAAAACAAGTTTCAGTTCCTTCATAGCCATACAGAAATTCATTAGCGCAAGGAGAAATCAAGTAACTGAAATCAGGTATAACCTTCCACAAACCTCAGTATGCATCAGATCTTAGAGATCAGTTCTTGAATCAGCATGAGTATCTATGCATTATCAGTGCTCTTTGCAAGCTTCTTTCCCTCTGGGGAATTTTCTGGTAGAAATATTAAATTCAGAGATAATTTTTACCTCCATCCTTCCTTTGACATTTACAACACTTTAGGAATGCTTTTGCTCTTCAAGGATATTTTCATCTATTAAAGAATATTTATGAGTGCTGCTTCAAAGAAAACCACTGGAATGAGAAGTCAAGCAAAAACAGAGACTGAAGATTTGCATTTGCAACTATTTATACATTAGCTCCTAGCAAGACAAAAAACAACAACTAAAATGTATTAAAAACTTGAGTTTAAAAAAAAAAAAATCAGTTCATGAATTGTATTCTCTTATCTGTTCAGTGTTTCAAAGTTTGATACCAAAGTACCTAGAGAACACATAAAAAGCTTAAGATACTACTACAATTTTAGTGGGAGGAAGTTAATTCACAAACCAATTAAATTGAAGGCAACTAAAAAGAGTTACAAGTTAAAAAGGTTGGGTTTGTTCTGCTGAAATTCAGTGCTGTTCCATGTAAATCTGTGACTAATTATTTTGAGAAGCAAAGATATTATGTGATTTCACAAAAGCCTCAGAACTAATTGAGAAGGTTTATAAATGTTGCCATTCATATGGATCACTAGCATACACCTCCAGACTAGAACTGCCCTTTAAAATGCTAAATTCAATAAAGGGTTCGTACTCTGGAAGTCAGGGCAGCATCTGAAGTTTCGGTGTAGAGGGCATTGCACAGTTGCATGCAGACCCCCAAGCCTCGGAAACAAGATGGATCATCTGATGATAGTGTCCAAAAAGTTCTACACCATTCACTTTGATTCTTGTCACAAAAGTTTGATATCCCTGTACCATTGATAGGCTGACACTGGGGCTCAGAGGTGTTTGCCTCCCCTGTTGGTCCCAGGCAAGTGAACATTAAGTACTAAAGAGACAGGTTATGTTTTCAAGAAACAATAGGGGAATTACTTTTATTTAAAAACCAGAGCCCAATCCTGCCATTGTTAGCAGTACCATACTGCACTTACTTTTTTCCAAAAAATTAATTGCACAAGAGAGCTGCTTTCCATGCAAGACTGCACTCGTTAGAAGTTTGGGCAGAAAAATCGGGCTTCTAAAAACACCATCTGTGCATATATGCACACACCTCCTTTGAAGACAATCAGAAATTCCCAAAAAAAGCTGAACATTTGAAAAGGGAGGGGAAATCAAGCAAATGCTTCTATGCACTTGTAGATATTTATATAAGTATTTAAGAGTTGAATACAAAGCACTCGTTTTGAAAGCTTTCATGAAGAGTATCCTAGAGAGTTACAAGATAAATACACAAATTACTAAAATGGGAGTCACATTTATCTAACTATTTCTGGTGAAGCTTAGAAGCCAATGGGGATGAAAAGAGCATATTTGGCTTACTTAATTGACTTGGAAGATAGCAATATTTGTATCATGAAACTCAGCAGCTTTCTGAACAGTTGGTGCACTGACATTTTAATGCCAACCCTAAGAACACTGTTTCCAGCGATGACATTTCTAGGGAAATTGTTACAACTTCACACGTTCAGAGGCAGGTACAGTCAGTTGTTCCCCAAGTACAGAATTCCCTTACAAAAACCAAATATAATTGAAAAAGTGATATATTATAAAAGCCTTTGTCAAAAACCTCTAGTGAATGATTATTCATAGCAGTCTTTACTACAGCTCAGAAGGCAACACTATTTTCAGTCAACCTAGACTTTGACACCATCCAATTAAAACATCATTAAATATCACAAGTCTTCTTATTTATTATATCCTTTATTTAACAACATCAAAATTACACTGCCCCCAAAGAAAGGTCCGTTTTCACTATTTTTATTTAAATAATGTTTGCTTTGCTGAGATTTGCATTTAAGAAATTCCTGAAATGTCCTTAGTTTTTATAAAACGTGTTGTGCTTTTATTTTGATAAACAGCATTTTTGGAATTTTGCAGTCATAAATCTATAAGTGTTCTGGGTACTTTCATGCAATAGGAAGGCTTTGATTTCCTTATCTAGCACAATTATTTTCTTCGTAGCAATCAGAAGTCCACTAAGTACTTTGCAAGTATAATGGCTCTTAATGAATCTCGCAGAAATGAAAAAACATACAGAACTCAGGCACTAAAGACAAAGATGCATGAGGAGACTAATATATCTGTTTATTTTGTTGTATTTTTATTCAAGATGGAGTGGCTTACTCATATCTGAATCAATTTTCCAATATAGTCAAAATGATGTGGAAAGTCCTGCTAGTGCCAGCTACAATGAGGATTTAACGCTGTTTATTACCAGGGGAGATTAAACAGTACATTTCAGGTTACAGATGGCAAGGACCTGAACAACCTCTGGCATCTTTGAGCAAACATCTATCAGTCTTATTAATTAGTTACATTTTCTGGAAGTAGTCTAGCGCATCATGTATTTTTCAAACATAAAAACAAGGGGACAATTACCCAGTCTGTAGAATTTATGTTCTTGGAGTGTCAAAACAGCCAAATTTGACTTAAGAGAAAGCAATTAAGCACATAAGACTAAGTGAATTTAGGTGTTTTGTGTGATAAAATGAGGTCGTGTATGGTATTGTAAAAGCAAAAGACCTTTGCTATCCCAGACAGCCAAGCAGCCAGTAGTCCCAAATTGCTATCATGCCATTACCTGTACCAATAATGACAGGTATTTGACCTATGAATCATTTTTAACAAGCATTATACTCTCTGCAGCATCACAAGACATTTTATAGAAAGCCAGATAAAGCCAAGGTAGAAAACACTTAGTAAAGCCACAGAAACACTCCTGTATTCTAGAAAGAGGGAACCACAGACAGAATCCAATTCAAAAGACATATATATGAAAGATTGATGAGGAATAAAAATAAACAATTAGATCTCAGGGTACTGCTATTGTCGCAATTTACAAAGAGAAAGGAGTTAACACAAAAAGTATTTTTGAGAATGTTTCAGCAAATTAAAGCTTTATGCCTCTAAAAATTTGTGTGCGAGAGAGTTTAAAAGATTTTACTCAGATACTAGTAATCTTTTAGTAAGCCAAAAAATTAAGAGTTCAAACAATATGGATGACATATTAGAAGATTTGGTTTCTTTGGGCGATATCTGTTCTTTAAACGTTTTTAATTTTCTTCTGCAAGACACAAGTATGACTTGACTATTTAAAGGTTAGATTTTGAATTCTTCTAGCTGTACCAGTCAGAGAGAATCAGGGAAAGTAGTTTCATTAAAGAAATTAATTAGCTGTAAATTACAATTTGCTCTCCATTTCTATGTTTCTATATTACACAATATTTGCATTTTAAGGCCAAATCTCAAATTCTTAGGTCAGCAAAAAACCCAATATTGATAGAGGCGATTTTTGTCCCATATGAGCTTCGGACAACATACGCATAGCTATAGAAGTTGTGTAGTTCTTGTGGAAATAATCCAGAATTAACTTCCCTTATGCCAGTAAAGTTAAATTACTGACAATTAAATTAATTGGTATCTCAGTACATAAATATTACGAAACTAAATTTCTAACAGTCACCTTAGTTTCTGAGATTATATTTTGAGGAAAATTACTTGCCTGTAAAATTTTCTACTACTAACCAAAAAAAAAAAAAAAAAAAAAAAAAAAAAAAAAATCAGTTTGATTTTACCACTCTACAATTCACTTAAAGGAGAAAGTATGATTTTAGACAACCTCAGCAAAGCCTCAGCTTCTAAGGAAATGTGACTTTAGTAATAAGTGTCATCAACTATCAGAGGTAGACACTGTGACAAGCTCCAGGAAAGGGCACTGCTGAAGGCTTGTATTACTTTTTGTGTACCATCACCCAACTGTTGTTAAGAAAATTAAATTACAAATTGAAAGGTCATTTATCCAAATTATTCAGTGCTACAAAGGAAATCTGACATGCAAACAATTTAGATAAGGAATCCTACTGATCTAGTACTCCATATTGTCTGCAATTTGTCACTTGGATTCTACTTTTAAAGGTAAGCCTTCACTGCCTTTCGAAAAAATAATCCTATTCAATGCACACTAATAACTACAGTAGCTGATGAAAAACATATAAGTTTTTATATGTCTTAGTATCTGTCAGAATGTTTCCCCATGTAAATGCTGTAAAAAAAAATTTTTTTGAAAGGTGAATACTGTACCTTGCACTAATACTATATATTGGGTGTTCCCTCATACTTTGACAAATAATTTTTCCACTGTAAGTACATATATTTGTATATATAGTTCTCTCTATGTACACACAGAGACACATAAATTCCCTCAACAGAGCACAAAATCCCCTCAACAATTTTATGCCGCCACAAGGATTGCCGTGGGCAGGTTGGGCTCAGCAATAATCTCTCCCCAGGGAGGGAGCAGAGAAGGGCTATAGCAAATGCTTTGAGCAGGCAGTTAGCGGAGATGACCACCAAACATCCTTTCCAGCCTAAATTATGTGTTGGCTTTTGGATGCTGCTGAAGTGATAACAGGGAAAAGTGTCGGCTAATGACCCAAGCAGCACATGGAAAGCTAAGTGCTACACAGCATGTCATCTCTTGTCTTTTTTTTCCCTACTAATTTCTGTTGCGTTGTTAATGCAAACAATAATTAAGAGATCAGTTTCCTGTGACCTTTATTTCTGTTGAGGGTCCTCATGTTCTGTTGAGGGTCCTTGAGGCCACACCTCGAGTACCGTGTTCAGTTTTGGGCCCCTCACTGCAGGGAAGACATTGAGTTGCTGGAGCATGTCCAGAGAAGGGCAACCAAGCTGGTGAGGGGCCTGGGGCACAAGTCTGATGAGGAGCGGCTGAGGGAGCTGGGGCTGTTTAGTCTGGAGAAGAGGAGGCTGAGGGGAGACCTCA
>JAVJGG010000054.1:47904341-47916344 GCA_035590195.1 Aviceda cuculoides
CAGGGGGTCACCCTATCCCTGGATTGGGAGGGGTTGGTCGTAACGTGAGGGTGTCCCCCCCCTCTTTCTTCTCTCCCAGGCAAGTGGCCTCCCAGTGCCGGCTGCTTCAGTCGTCTCTGGGGCGTCCGTCTTTCCCCCAACTCCCCCAGCTGCCCGACGAACCGATCTCGCTCCAAGACGCCCCGGGGGGACTTTTCCAGCTGCCCCCCGGGGACCCCTTCCCCGAACGAACGACGGTAGCCTGGCTGTCAGTTTTGGCCCTCGCCTTCGCCTTGGTTTGTGACCCCCAAGAGAATCTATCACTGGCCGAAATCACCCTACGCCGCCTGGCCCCACGCCTGCTCGCCTCCCTCCGACTCCTCGGCCCCGGCGCCGACGTCCTGCTCCGACCCGAGACCGCCGACCTCCTCCTCGATCGTCTCCTGCCCCACGGGCAGTTGCTTTTCCTCAACGAACGTTTCCTTCAGGCGGTGGACCGGGAGATGGGCATCAAAGCATCCCGCTGAGCTACGGGCGGTACCCCCTCCGATATTTCGGAGGCGAGGGGAAAGGTAAGGGAGGGATCCGAGATGGTCGCCAAGCTGCAGTGGGATGGACAGGAAAAGCAGCTCAGGAATAAAGAGCAAGGAGCCAGCAAAGAGCAGGTTTTTAATCTGTTTATCCCCCCTGATGCCGTTGCGGGAGGGTTGGGGAGCGCTAATAGCCGTCCCCATAAAAATCCATCTGGAGCTGAGACGGCACCGCGTTCCTGAACTGCTTCATCCACGCAGGACAGCGGGGTGGTGGCTCTGTGTGGCCGTAAATGGACATTAAAAAAGAGTGGTTCTCCCACGGGGGCTTCTGCAAACCTCCCACCCGCCAGCCCGAATTACGGATGGGTGCTGGGCAACTCCGTCCCCTCCACACGAGGGACCCTGGGTTGGGGTTTCCCTGGCTGGGTGCTACGGGGCAGATGGGGGGTCCCCGGTGGGGGAGCAGTGGCCCAGGGCAGCGCAGGTCCCCTCTGCTGTGGGATGGGATGGCTGGAGATGGGGGTCCGTCACCTTGGGACGGGAGGGACCCCAGCGGGGGACAGGACAGCCGGGGCGGGTACAACCGGCTCTGGTGCATTGGGGTCACCGGCGTGGAGGATTAAATAAATGGGCGGCGGGGCAGGACGTGGCCGTGTGCCCGGCACGGGGGTTTGGATGTCCCCAGATGATGCCGCTCGGGGCCGGGGGACGTGTGTGACACCCTGGGAGGTGGCAGGAGCCGGCACCCACCTGCCCAGCTCCACAGGGCACAGTGGTGAGCAGGGTCCTGCCCTGGCAGTTTCTGGGTGCCTGAAGAGCCGGGAAGCCAGGAGACGTCATGCCCGGCTCTCCTGCCACCACCGGTGTGCCAGGGACATGCCTGGCCCTGCGGAGGGGCTGCCGGGGGGACAGACCCCAAAACGTTTTCCCCTGTAACCACACCGGTAAAGCTGAAGTGCCCGGAGAGCGGCGCTGGGCATCGGCGGTGCCGGGCTTCGGCTCTGGTGGGTCTCTCTGGCCATGATGCTGAGTGGGATCCGGCCAGGCACACCGGTGGGGGCTGCAGGCACAGAGGGGTCCCAGTAACCCCTCCCGCCACGCTCCCAGGGCAAGGGGATGGATCTGTCCCTCCTGCGGCACTCGTGGGACCCCCACAACATGAGAGCTGTGGCACCGTGTTTGATGCCAGCGAAAGTCCCCAAGGTGGGCAGGGCAGAGGGGCTGGGGGGGGACCTCACCGCATGCCAGGGGCTGTAGGGGTGGTGGAGCCAACCCCCCCTCGATGGGGAGGGCAAGAGGCAGCCGGAGGAGGTGCAGCAGGAGCAGTTTAATCAGAGCTGAGCAGTGCTCTCAGTGCAGGGGGGGCAGCACCGGGATGGCACCGGGACCTGGAGCACCGACGGGACGGCGGCATCAGCGTCGCGGCACGGGCGCTCGCTTGGGAGCTGCCCTGCTTCAGGGAGGAGCGGGGGTCCCTGGGGGCTCATCCCGGCACGCGTGCCGTGGGGCTGGCGGCACGCCGGCAGCGTGGCCGGGGGTGCAACCCGCAGCGTAGCCGTCAGCGTGGCATCAGGGCCCACTCAGGTCCCGCTTGCAGATCCAGGGGAAGGTGAAGTTGCAGTTATGGTCGTTCCAGAGGCCGTTGCCCACAGGGTGGATCTGGGCACAGTTCTCCTGGCCCCAGGGCCCATGATCGGTGCTGTCTGGCTGCCCAGGTGCCCAGAAACTGCCAGGGCAGAGTGGGGTCAGCGGGGGGCAGGGGGGCTGCTGGTCTTCCCCCACCACCACCCCCAAGCTCACCTCTGGGCCTGGGAGTAGGCAGCCCCATCCACCCAGCACCAGGAGCCCCCGGGGCCTGTGGCCGCCAGTCCGATCCAGTAAGATTTTCCCCTCGTCTGCTGTGCCAGGTAGTCCTGCGGGACAGGGCAGGGGTGCGGGCAGAGGGGGTGTGGGTGGAGGGGGGGGGCATGGGCAGGGGGCGCGGGCAGGAGGGTGCGTGGGCAGGAGGGTGCGTGGGCAGGAGGGGGCACAGGCAGGAGGGTGCGCGGGCAGGAGGGGGCACGGGCAGGAGGGAGTGTTGGCCAAGAAGGTGGACGGGCAGGAGGGAGCGCGGGCGCAGGCAGCAGAAGGCGGCGATGGGCGCTGCAGCCCCGAGCACCCACCTGCTCCTCGGGGCTGGTGACGGAGGTGAGGTGGGAGTGCGTGGAGCGGCAGGCGGCCTCCGCGGCGCCCCAGGGCTTCTTCTCCCCCGAGAAGTAGTAGATCTTCCCCCGGTGGTACCGCCAGCCCCGGGACAGTCCCTGCAGCCACCGCCCTGGGGAGCGGGCAGCCGTGGGGACGGGGCGCCAGCTGCCGCGGCCAGGGTGGCCCAGGGATGGGTGTCATCCCCCCTGTGCCCCCTCCCAGACCAGGGACATTACCGAGCTGCTCCTTCCGCCTCTGCGCCGCTGCCGGGCTCTCACTGGGGCTCCGAGGACCTGCCACAGGGTCAGGGAGAGGAGCCAGCAGTGGCGTGCCCACCACCCCAGGCAGGGGCTGGGGACAGGGACTGGGAACAGGGGCTGTGGGTAGGGTCTGGGGACAGGGACTGGGGACAGGGGCTGGGAACAGGGACTTTGGACAGGGGCTGGGGGCAGGGGCTGCGGGCAGGGGCTGGGGACAGGGGCTGGGGACAGGGGCTGTGGCAGCGGGCAGGGGCTGTGGGCAGGGGCTGGGGTACTGAGGGCAGCCCCAGGGTCCCACTCACCATCGGGGTCAGGCAGCAGAGGGGCCCTGGCTGCCGCCAGCTCCGCCCGTGCCGCCCGCAGCTGCGCCTGGCCCTGCACGTCTGGGAAGGGAAGGGCAGCGGGTCAGAGCCGTGCCAGGGCTGCCCGCGGGCTCCCGCCTGCTCCCGGCCCCTGCCAGGCGTCGCCGGCCCCCCCTCGCCCCGGCGGCACTTACGCAGGGTGGCGAGGGCTGCCAGGGCGGCCCCCAGCACCAGGACCACCCCGATGCCCACGGCCAGGACGGTGCCCAGCGTCCAGCGGGATGCGGCCAGAGGGGAGCCAAGCGCCGGCGCTGCGGGAGAGAAGCCGGGGATGCCCTGAGCCGGGGCTGAGCCACCCCGGGGACCCCGGCGCCGCTGGCAGCGGGCTGGGGAAGGAAGGGGCTCGGCCAGCCGCCTGCTCCTGCCCGCAGCGTGCCGGCAGGGCTGGGCTTACCTCGAGCGGGGCTGGGTGGGTAGCGGATCTGCAGGCTCTCGTACAGGTCCGGCCTTGCTGCGGCCATCGCCGGTGGCCGGCCCGGCACGGGGAGCCGCTTACCTTGGCGCACGCCGGCGAGGGCAACCCGAAGCGCCGGGAAAGGGAACCCGGCAGCCGGGCACCCGCTGCAGCTTGTGGGTGCTGGTTCCTGCCGCTGGCCGGGGCGTCACGCGTGTCGCCCCCGCCCCGAGTGGCATCGTCTGCTGAGGAGCGGCACTCGACCCCGGCCCTGTGGTTTTGTCCCAAAGCACATCTCAGTCGCGGCTTGCGTTTCCCACCCTCAGACGCAGAAATGTTGGGGGGACCCCTGAATCCCGGGAGGGAACTGGCTCCCCGGTGCCGGTGAGCGGTGGCAGAGGAGGCGGGGGGTGCACCCAGCCCGACGTGCCCGGCGCGGCGCCGGACTCTGAGCCCTCGTCCTTATCTGCCGGGAGGGCAGGCAGGCTTCAAACGGGGCTGGCAGTGCGCTGTTATCAACAAGGAGAAGGGCTGGTGGTGGTAGTAGTATTATTATCATCATCATCATCATCTTCATCATCATCATCATCTTCATCACCGTTACGTCGGTGCTCTGCCCGGCTGGGAAGCCGCGTGGAGGGCATGGGGAGGGGTGCCCAGGACAGGCGCCATCCTGGCAGGATCCGTGCTGTGTCGGGAGCGGGGAGCCACCGCCTGGCACCGGGGGAAGCCGCCTGGCACAGGACCGTGCTGGGGGCTGTGACGGGCACTTCCCGGTAGCGCTGTGCGGGCCGGAGATCCCCACCAGCGGTGAACCCCGAAGCGGGGGTCTGCGCCTGCTGCCACAGGGTCTGCTCGGGGACACCCAGCTGCCCCCAGCACCGACCCTGGGCGCTGTGGTGGGACACCTGGCACCACTGCCCACGGCACGGACCTCGCCAGTGCCGGCACCACGCTCTCCCCAGGCTCCCAGCTGCCCATGCTCTGCTCTGGTAACACCAGGATGTGGTATTTCAGGACTTCTGGGTTTTGGTTTTTTTTCCCCATTTCGTCCCAAACCACCATCGTGTTTGACACAGGCACTGGAAATAGCTTCAAGTGTGCAGAAACTGTTTTTCTGGCAAATGGACAAATTGCTAAAATGCCCAGGGGCATGTTTCCCCCCAGCCAGCCCTGCACCCCTCGGGCCTGGGCCAGTGGCCCTGCGGTGGGCAGACCTTCCTCCTCCTCCTCCCCTGCTCTTCTCCTTCCCTGCTCCCCCTCCCCAGGGCAGGGACCCCCCCAACTTGGCCACCGCCGGCTGCAGTGACGGTGCTGTCCCCATCCCCAGCACCCCCTGAGCTCCAGCTGAGTTGCTGGCCAGCTCGGAGCCATCTGCTGGCACCGAATTGGAGGCAGCCCCGGGTGCACTGGGACAGGCTGAGCGTGGTTGAGGGGCTCCGCAGAGCCCAGACCCCCATCCCCGGCAATTCCCGGTTTCCTCCTGCTCGTGCCGAGGCTTGTTGTCCAGGAACGGTGCAGCAGGACTCACGGATAGCCACGTTTTCTGGCTGAGGACATGGCACGGGGAGAGGTCCTACGTGGGACCTTGAGCATCATTTCTGCATCAAACCCAGTTTCACACTGGCGAGTCTCTGGGGGATTGACTGGATTCTCCTGTCACTGCGATTGTATTTGTTGCCCTGGCAGAGACCTGCGGCCTCTTGGGTTTTCCGTAGCATTTTGTAGATGCTCTCAGCATCCTTCTCCGCTCACCGGTGCCGTACCTCCACTCTGCCTTTCTCTGTTGGGCTTCCCGTCCATAAAGGTTCTCTGCTTAGATTGAACATTAGGAAAAGGCTCTTCACTGAGAGGGTGGTCGGACGCTGGAACAGGCTCCCCCAGGAAGCGGTCACGGCACCAAACCTGTCAGCGTTCAAGGAGCAGCTGGAGGACACTCTGAGTCATATGGTTTAGGTTTTATGCAGTCCTGTGAGGAGCAGGGAGTTGGACTCGATGATCCTGATGGGTCCCTTCCAACTCGCGATATTCTATGATTCTACATATTGGCATAATAACAACATCTATTATATTGGGCTGCGCTTTGCTTTTCTGTCAACACAACTCCATCATTCCTACATAATGTGGATGTGGACTATAATGCCTGGAGTCTTTTGTTTCCTACCTAAATTTTTATAAAGTCTTTCAGGGATACAGCACCACCAAATCCGTGAGCGGCATCGGACAGAGGCGCTCGCCCATTCAGAGCTGCCAGGACTTCAAGGGGTGAGAGAGTGCTGCCAGGGTTTTCAGTGTTGTGAAACGGAGTGAGTCAGGGCTGACGTTCCCCAACATCCGCCAACAAGAGGATGGATGATACTGGAGGAAGACAAAACAGCCAGGGAGGAGGAAGGAAGCTGGCTTGGCTGCGAGTTGCACAAGCAGTGAATCATAGAGTCATAGAATATCTCGAGTCGGAAGGGACCCATCTGGAACACCAAGTCCATTGCACTGCAAGGAGCAGGGAGTTGGACTCAATGATCCTGATGGGTCCCTTCCAACTCGAGATATTCTATGATTGACTACCTAAAACTAAACCATATGACTAAGAGCATCGTCCAGATGCTCCTCGAAATCTGCCAGGCTTGGTGTCGTGACCATTTCCCTGGGCAGCCTGTTCAACTCTAGCAGTTTGATGTCCTTCTTCTATTGAGGTGCTCCAAGCTGCACCCAGTACTTGAGGTGGGGCCGCACCACTGCGGTGTAGAGTGGGACAATCACCCCCTAACCAGCTAGCCATGCTGTGCTGGATGCACCCCAGGACACAGTTGGCCCTTTGGGCTGCCAGGGCACACTGTTGACTCCTGTTCAACTTGCCATGAACCCAAACCCCCAGATCTCTTTCTGCGGGGCTGCTCTCCAGCCTCTCGTCCCCCAGTTTGTATGTAGAACCAGGACTGCCCTGTCCCAGGTGGAGAATCTGGCAATTGCTCTTGATAAATCATTTAGATTGTTTAGAAAAACATTAAAGAGCACCAGCCCTAAAATTGAGCCCTGGGGAACCCCACTGGTGACTGGCCACCAGCCTGATGTCACCCCATTTACTACAACCCTTTGGGCCTGACCCATCAGCCGGTTGCTCACCCAACGTAGTATGAACTTGTCTAGCTGTGTGCTGGACATTCTGTCCAGAAGGATACTGTGAGAGACGTATCAAAAGCTTTGCTAAAATCCAAAAGCCCCACATCTACTGCCTTCCTTTGGTCAACTCGATAGGTGACCTTGTTGTAAAAGGAAATTAAGTTGGTTAAGCGGGACTTGCCTCTTGTGAACCCGTGCTGGCTATGACCAATGAGTGCATTGTCTCTCAAGTAGTTTTCAAGCTCTCCCAGAATAACCTTCTCCATCATTTTACCAGGCACTGAAGTGAGACCAACAGGCCGTAATTACCACCGTCTTCCTTCTTACTCTTCTTGAAAATTGGGACAACATTTGCCAGCTTCCAGCCATCCAGGACCTCCCCAGACTCCCAAGACTGTTGAAAAATAATGGGAGAGAGGTCCTGCAATAACACCACGAGATGTCATCATGATGTTATATGATAACATCAGGGAGCGAGGACTGTCGCGCTGGAGTCTGGCCCTATGTCCCCATCCCTTATCCATCGGTGACAGCAGCAGGCAGCTCCAGGCAGGCTTGAAGGCAGGGAGAAGCCCCGGGTTGATGGCCGAGGGGCAGCCTCCCCCTCCGAGGTCCCTGGCAGAGTCACGGCATTTCACGGTCAGGAAGAGGATGAGGCCGGCGCGAGGACCTGCATGCGCATCCCCACCAAACACTCCGGCTCTGCTGGGAGATGTGGGACTTACAGCCAGAGACGGCTTCTGTCAGCAGGAGATCCCCAGGGCTTTTCCCAGACTGGGCACAGCTCCTGTTCGGGCAAGTGTCCACCTGCCCGTCGGGGAGCAGAAAACCCCCAAGTCGTTCAAGGTCAGCTTTGCAGCAGCAGGCAGGAGCTCTCGCTGCAGGCTACAGACCCAAACCGGGGCACAAAACAGAGAACAAATGATGTCAAATAGCGGAAAATCCCTTCCAAACTGGGTGATGTCACATGAGAGGATGCTCCGGGGACACCCATCACCCCCCGCTTCTCTCTGCATGCGGGCTTTGCCTAAACCTTCCCTGCACCCGCCTCTGGCCCAGCCAGTCCAGCTTGACTCAGCCCGCTTTCTGACGAGACGAGGAGCTGGAGAGGCAAACCTTGTTCTGGGGCTCTGCCGGGAAGATCACCCGCACCCCACTGCAGCCCTGCGCTCAGCCATCCATCCGTCTGTCCGTCCACCCACCCGTCTGTCCATCCTTCCTTCCTTCCACTGGGTATGTTTCCAGTTCCAATCTAATCTAATCCAACCTAGTGCCACCTAATCGAACCCAGCCTAGCCTCGGGCGGGGGTCTCGCCCTGCTCCCCGAGGCCAAAGCCAAGCAGCAGCACCCTCTTGCCCAGGGGACCCTGCACCCCAATGCAGGGTGCCGTGGCCTGGGGGTGCCTCCGTGCCACCCCGCTTGTTGTAAGGTGGGGCTGGTTTGGGGCCGCGGAGGCGATTTCATGCTGTTCTGAGCAGGGAAGCTCCCGCGAGGTGCCCGGGGCTGGGACGGGGCTGCCCGGTGCTGCTCTTCCTCCTTCACCCCCTCTTGGCTGGCTGCCCCCCCACGACCACCCCATCGCCCCAGCTCAGTGTAGGGGGTCCCATCTGCACGCTGACTGCAGGCACTGAGGAAATGCCTCAAGAGCAGGATATGTCCCCGCTTCCAACCCGCCACAGCTGGACCCAGGACAGCTGGGGGTCCCCTGGGGGGTCCTACGGATGCCAGGTCACTCCACCGGTGCTCACAGCCCCAGCTCCTCCCTGGAGCCCCGGCACCAAGAGCCGGTCCTTCCCGCCTGCGGGATGCAGGAGCCGTGCTCTCCCTGCTGCCCCACGGGGAAACTGAGGCACGGGCCGAGGATCTGGGGAATCACCAAGGGAGGGTACAAGAGTGACAGAGACTGAGGGCAGCTCTTGCTGGTCCCCTCTGTCACCCACCGCCCTGGTCCCCAGCAGGTTTACCACTAAATCTCTCTGCCCACACTTTCTGGGACCTTTCTCCCCATCCCTATGGGGTCACGGGTGCCTGGGAGGAAAGCCCGGGACCACACGCTGTCCCAGGGTCTGTGCTGCAGGGGGTCTGGCGATGGCGATGCTGCTGTCCCCGTGCGTGTGTCCCCCCCCGCTGATGAGGTGTGTCACAGTACAGCAGCGGGGTGTCCCCAGCCCTCAGGCTGTTTTGGCCGTGGGTGCTGCGACAGGAGCACGAAGATGCTCCTGGTCGGCACGTTTAAACAATCCCAGATGCACGGGCGGTAATGATACTCGGGAATTTGGCACCAGCCTCTCCTCTTGGCATCTCGGAGGAGAGTGAGTGCCATCGGCCACGCCAACCGCAAGAGGTTTGGGGCTGGGGGGGGGGGGGATATCCCCACCATTGGTACTGGGGCTTTGCAGCTGTGCCAGCTGCATGTCCCCCTCTCACTTTGGCGTCTCTCCAGCGAGGGATTTGGCCAGATCCTCTCCCGGAGTCTCCTGGGTTCCTCGCTCTGCTCCTGGCAATGCACCGTGGCAAGTCCCACACTGAGGACGTGCAGACCCCGCAGACACGCTGCCTGCAGGCAGAGGGGGGGCAGCGGGACCAGGCAGGAGCTGGATGCCGAGCAGATAGATGCCCATGGTGGGGAGAAACTGGTCTTTGCCCCCTGCGCCAACCAACCAGGGTAAGGGCAAAATGGTGCTGTCCCCTGTCACCCCGGCAGGGTGGCTGGGACCCCTATGGAGACCAGCCCAGGCAGAGCCATGGGGGCTCTTGGGGGTCCCTCTGCAACCCCCCCCCGGGCCATGGCAGGACCGGCACATCTGCAGCCATCCGGCTGCATCCAACTCCCTCCTTTCCCCGTCCCCAGCCCAGCGCCCAGTTTTGGGGTGTCTGCACCCCCATTTTCAGCAGGACTGGGAACCTCGGCCCCCGTGATGCTGGTGGAGCGGAGCATCCCACCAGAGGCTGCTTTCCGACCAGCTCCCAGGGGGACCGGGCCGTCTCACGAGCACCGTCTGCGGGATCCACCGTCTCGGCAAATTCAGCCCCAAGTCAAACCAGGGGAGAAGTTCCTCTCCTCCAGAGCCACCAGCCCCATTAAACGAGCAATTAGCGCCGCTCAGGACGTCACCACGCGGGTGACAGGCAATTCCCAGAGACAAGCGGGCTCCTCCGACTGTCCCCGAGGAGCCGTACAGACGCATATGCAGGGGAAGAAGTAATTTAGGAAACGGCCTTGTGATTATTACCCGAGCTGATTTATTAACTCCGAGGTCTGACTTCTTGCTCAGGTCCCCTGGGAACACACAGTGCACAGAGAAGCCCAGGCTGCATGCCTGCCAAGCGGCTCCCTTTTCCCCAGGCCGGGGTAAAGCAAAACCCAGGAGAAATGGGACAGGTTTGAAGTGGAAACACAGCAGGAAGCGGGACTCCGGGTCCTGCTGCTGGGAAGGTCTGTCCCAGTCCCATCCTTTTGCCCAGGGAGAAAAGGAAGGAGGGGGAAGAGATGAACCCGGAGTGGGGGGTGCCCTGTTCCTGTCTCTAATGGCAAAATTCAAGCTAGAAAACACCCAGCCTGACCCAGCGGGGAAGTGACAAACTCGGTTTTGCACCTCAAACCATCCTGCAGTGAACTGGGAGGAGAAGAGCCCCGGGGGGGGGCGCACACCCCCTCTGGCAGCATGGGCTGTGCCCGCAGCTCTGCTTCCCGGTATAGTGGGGAGAAAATCAGCTTCACCCATAGGAGATGTACCGATAAAAGGGTTTGGGGAGGACGGGCTGCAGGCTGGGGGCTGCAGGGTTTGGAGGGTGTCCTTCTGGGATACCAGACACCCGCAGCAGCATTGGCGAGGGGGAGCCAGGAGAGGATGATGGCAGGACGGGCCTGGCTCGTGCCTGGGATGTCCCCGTGCCACGGCAGCAGCTCCGCACTGGGACCCTGTGCACCTTCAGCTCCCGCCCTGCTTTCTAAATTTATGATCAAAGATCAGCTCTGAGTTTTCAAAACACCCACAGTACCCAGCCATGGGCTCCCACATGCAAAAGGAGTCTGGCATCTCTGGGGTCCCCCTGGGGCAGTCTGAGGTCTCTGGGGTCCCCTGTGCATGGGGACAGCCAAGGACAGCCTGCCCACCCCTTCCCAGCCATGTCCTCCTGCTCAACCCGTGGGCCTGGGGGAACCTTCCCCCCCGGGAACAGCCGGGACACCCCTGGCAGTGGGGCTCTGCCATCCCTGACCTCTCCGGTGCACCCCAAAGCCAGAGGAGCATCCATCCCCCACAATTTGGCAGCCCTGGCCCCACATTGCCCCAAGGTGGGGGGGGGGGGGGGTTGCCCAACCCGCCCCAACCTCTCTGTGCGGATGGGACCTGCCATGGGACCCCCCAGTCCATCCCCCCACAGTGGCGATGGCCTCCGAGTCCCCAGAGGGATGGGGCTCACAGGGACCCCACAACCTTGAGGTCCCCACTGATCCCACCCAATTCTGGGGGGTCCCCCCAGCCCCAGCCGACCCCCAGAACTCCGGATATTCCCATGGGGTGCCCTCATTCTCAGGGGACCCCCGCTTGAGCCCAGATTACCTCAGCCAACCCCAAAGGACCCCCACCTCACCCCAGAGGGCCCCATCTGGTCCCAGGTGACCCCAGAGGACCCCGCCTGATCCCAATGGATCTCAGGCTACCCCTGAGGGTCCCGGACAACCCTTGAGGCCCCCATTTGACCCCTCTGGGGTCAAGGGACCCCATCTTTCCCCGGGGACCCCAGCCCCCCCTCCCCGATTCCCCTCTCACACTCTCGGCCAGAGCCTGCCCGCACCGCCTGCCCGCACCCAAGATGGCTGCCGCGGGGCTGGGCGGGGCGCCGGGAGCAACGTCACGGCAGAGCACCGCCCCTCCAAGATGGCCGCGTACACGCCCCGCCGCCGGCGCGTTGCCCTTATCCAAGATGGCGGAAGACCTAGGGGAGGGAACGGCGTCGCGCCCTCTTCTAAGATGGCGGGCGCAGCGTCAGCGCACCGCCCTGGCGCAAGGCCTCACCGCTACGCGCTGGGTGTAGGGGCGGGGCGGGAGAAAGCGAAAGTGGCGGAGGCACCGGATCGGCCGCGGCGGCGGGAGCGGGAGAACCGGGAGAGGGAGGTCCCGGCGGGAGGCGGCCGGGGCCCGGCGAGAGGGCAGACGGGCCCCTG
>JAVJGG010000054.1:47935580-47952863 GCA_035590195.1 Aviceda cuculoides
TGGCAGGACCCTCGGGGGGGGGGGCACGGTCTTGGGGTGCCCTCTCTGCTCAGGGTCCCACAGGGTACCCAGAGTCCCCCGGGGGGGCCGCAATGGCCTCAGGGGCTGGTGTCCCCCCGGCCTGTGCCCCCCCGGGATGGGGCTGAAGGGGGTTTGGGGCCGGGGAGGCTGTGCCCGCTGCCCTGTCCCTGTACCTGCATCGCCGGGGGTCCCAGGGGTCCCCCCAGGTGCTGCATCGTGTCCCGGGACACCCGTCCTCGCCCCCAGTCTCCACCAGCAGCTAACGGGGCTGTGGGAACTTTCCAGCTGGGCACCTGCATCCCCTGCCCACCCTCCTGTCCCCTACGTCCCCCTCCCCAGCCCCACTGCAGTGCTTGGGGAGGTGGCCGGGGGGGCCATAGTGGGGGGCTGAGGTGGGGTGCTGGGGTGGGATACCAAGGCAGGGTGCGGGAGCGGGATGTTGGGGTAAGGTGCCAGAGTTAGATGTGCTGATGAGACGCCAGGACAGGCTGCTGAGACGGGATGGCACGCTGGGATCGGACAGGATGGCACTCTGGGATGGGGACAGGGTGGCACAGTGGGATGGGACAGAATGGCACTCTGGGATGGGGACAGGATGGCATGCTGGGATAGGGCAGATGGCACACTGGGATGGGATGGGATGGCACACTGGGATGCGATGGGATGGGATGGGGTGGGATGGGATGGCACGCCGGGATGCACCGGCCCCGTACAATGCCCAGGCCCTGCCGACGTGCCGCCCGCACGGGCAGGGCAGAGCCCAGGCACATCGGCAAGAGGGCCGGGAAAAGGGCTGCCCGGTGCCAGGCCAATGGAGGGAGATGGCACAGAGGGACACGGTGGCCTGGCCTGGCACACTGACCTGGTATAGCACAGTGTCCTGGCACGGCACGGTGGCTGCGCGTGGCATAGTGCCCTGGCGCGGTGCGGTGAGCTGGCGCGGTGCGGTGCCCTGGCACAGCTCGGGGACTTACTGCGTCGTGGTGAGTTGGCACGGCGGTGACCCGGCACTGCGCCGTCACCGGGGCCGGGAGCTGGCACGGCGCGGTGAGCTGCCGTGGCGAAGCCAGCTGGCGCAGCGTGATGGCCGGGCACGGTGCAAAGCCAATGCGTGTGCGTGTGCGCGCGTGCGTGTGCACGCGTGTGCGGGGTGCCCGTGCCCGTGCGCGGCCGCACAGGGTGCCGGTGCCTGCGCCTGCCTTTGGCCGTGCACCGCGGGGTGGCCCGCGGCTGGGATGGGGGCAGCAAGTCTGTCACCTCGGTGCCCAAAAGCACGGGTGTGCGCAGGGGGACCCTGGGGTGGGGGTCCTGGGGAGCGCGTCTGGCCGTGCCCCCAGGCGTGGGTCCGTGCGTCGGTGCACGCAGGAGTGCGCACCGTCATCTCCATGCGTGTGCAACCGTGATCCCACACGCTCTCCTCCCGTCCCAGCCCCTAGGAACCAGGGGATGGGGTGGGGGGAGACATCACGGGGTCCCTGGCACCACCCCACCCCCCGTTTTGCCAGCACTGACCGCTGGGTTCTTTCCTTCCATCCCAGGTTTTTCCTCAAGTTTTTCCTCAAATGCAACCAAAACTGCCTGAAGAATGCGGGGAACCCCCGGGATATGCGGCGCTTCCAGGTAAGCGCCAGGACCCCCCTCCTCCTCCAAACCCTGCCCCGCACACCGGGCCTGCAGGAGGGGACGGGGTTGGAGACCTCATATATTTTCCCAAAGGGGCCGGGGGGAATTAGGGACTTGATTCCCCATTCAGGGAGCTCATTCAGGGAATCGAGTCCCCAAGTCCCCTCGACCCCTTCGCAAACCCCAATTGCTCTTGAGCCCCTCTGCAGCCCCCATGTCCCCTGCCTGCAGCCCAGCTCTCCCGGCAGCAGCTGGAGGTTCGGGAGCAGAGCAGAGGGGGGGGTCCGTCCCGTCCCCCACCCAGCACGGGCGCCTTCATTAGGGCCTCTCGTAAAGATATGATAATTGTGACATTTTTACATGATTAACGACCTATCCAATTTGCATAGCGCCAAGCAGCTCCGGGAGAGCAGCCAAGTCCAGGCTGGAGGGGGGGCGCGGGGGGCGGGGGGGGGGGCACAGGGGATGGGCTGGGGTGTCCCCTGGGGTCCGGAGTCCCCCAGGCCGGTGACACGGTGACGGGCTGGCGCTCTTGTGGCATTGCGTGCTGCACGGTTCTGGGGGCACACGCGTGCGTGCACACGTAGGTATGCGCACACACGCGTGCACACGTATGCATGCACACAAGTGCTCCCGCACGCACATACGTGTGCAGGTGCACGCCCCCCCCTCGGCACGTGCACACGTATGCACACACATGCACACACAGGCGTGCGCAGCCACGCGGGTGCAGATTTGCACACGCTTGTCACCACCAAAGCACAGAGGGGCCGGAGGGCCCGGTGACAGTCCCGGGTGCCCTCCGGGTATTCAGGGGCGTGGGGGGACACTAGAGATGAGCAGCGGGGTGAGGACCCCACCGTGGGGTGACATACCCACGGCGGGGGGGCGGACCCCGCGGGGTCCCCGTGGGGAAGGGCGCGCCAGCCCCCCTCCTCCGTGGCGGCCCTGGGGCTGCGAGGACGGTGGCCCTGAGCCGGCCGTGCCGCAGGTGGTCGTGTCGACGACGGTGAACGTGGACGGCCACGTCCTGGCTGTGTCCGACAACATGTTTGTCCACAACAACTCCAAGCACGGGCGGCGGGCACGGCGCCTCGACCCCTCCGAAGGTGAGTCCCTGCCGGGCGCCCGGCGTGCCCACGCGCACGTACGCAGAGCACGTGCCCACGCGTGTGCCCTGCCCCGGCACGTGTGCGCGGCCGTGTGGCGGGGCAGACGGCTGTCTGTGCCAGTGGGTGCTGCTCCGACTGTGGCATCCCCTGCCCCGGCCGTGCCAGAGCCCAGCCCCACGGCCCTGTGCGCCCCACGGCGCCGGGGCAGCCCCAGAGACTGTGTCCCCGTGCCGGGATCCCCGAGGAGGGGATGCCTGTGCCCCAGCTCTGCCCCACGCCGCTCAGAGGCTGCAGCTCCCCCAGCCCTGGCGCAGCCCCGGGCAGCCCTGGAGGTGGGCACCCAGCGCCGTATCTGTGCCTCGTACGTCTGTCCGTCCGCCCAGCGCACACACACGGCCTCTCCATCCACCTGCCGTGCACCTGCGTTTTCTGTCTGTCCCTTCCTCCCTCTGTCCGTCCCGCACGTGCAGGCTGTCCTGCCCTCCTGGGTGCTCTCTGTCCATCCACTGTTCTGTCTGTCCCTGCATCCGCCACATCTGTCTGTGTCCCTCCGTCCACTGCATACGCGCCCTGTCCGCCCGTCTGACCTATTTGCTTTCCGTCTGTCTGTCCTGCGTGTGCTGTTTCCACTCCCCTGCACCGATGCGCTCGCATCCCCCCATCCGTCCCCTGCACGCGCTCTCCCTCAGCGTCCCCATCCGTGTCCGTGCATCCGTGGCCACCCGTGTCCGTCCCCTGCCCCTCACCGCTGCCTGGTTCTCACTCTCTGCCTCTGCTCTCCCTCTCTGCCTTCTCTCCCCCAGCCTCGCGCCCCCCGCCCCGACCCCGGCGTCCCCCGCTCCCGCCCCGCGTGCCCCCCCACTCCCTGCTGCCCGGTCTCTCCCCTCCCGCCCGAAGCAGCCACCCCCTGCATCAACGCCATCAGCCCCAGCGAGGGCTGGACCACCGGAGGTGCCACCGTCATCGTCATCGGCGACAACTTCTTCGATGGGCTGCAGGTCGTCTTCGGCACCATGCTGGTGTGGAGTGAGGTAGGGGAGGGTGAAGGGGGGGTGGCGGGGGGGCCGGCGCCACCCTCCCCGGCCATGGGCTGAGCCCCGTCTCGCCCCGCAGCTCATCACACCTCACGCCATCCGGGTGCAGACCCCTCCGCGGCACATCCCCGGCGTGGTGGAGGTGACGCTCTCCTACAAGTCCAAGCAGTTCTGCAAGGGTGCCCCGGGACGCTTCGTCTACACCGGTGAGGGGTGCGGACCCCCGGGAAGGGGGCACAGACCCCCAGGACGGTACCCAGGGGATCTCTGTGCCCGCTGCCCAGCCCTGGGGCTGCCGCCAGCCCCTGGGGACAGCCCTGCCCTGCCGCGGGACCCCCCCCATGGGTGGCTCTGCTGCAGGGTTAGGGTGAGGGGATGGGCAGGGTGCGAGGAGACGGGCGTAGGGCGAGGGTTTGGGGCAGGACAGGGTTGGGTTATGGGGCAGGGGGCAGAGTCAGGGGCAAGGTAGTGTTGTGACTGGGGGGGACCTGCTGGCAGGGACAGGGTTGGGGGAAGGATTGGGGTGATGGGGTGAGGGTTATTGCAAACCGCTGCCGAAAACCCCAGGCAGCGAGCCCAGGGGCCCTGTGCACGTGTGTGCGGCGTGAGCGGGGCCATGCACACGTGTGCGGCGTGAGCGGGGCCATGCACACGTGTGCGGCGTGAGCGGGGCCATGCACACGTGTGTGTGGCGTGAGCGGGGCCATGCACACGTGGGGTGTGGGTAGGGGCTGATGCGCACGTGGGGTGAGCAGGGCAGCGTGCCCGGTGCGGTGGAGAATCGGTCCCACCGTGGTGGCCACGTGCCGTGTGCCGTGACACGTTGCCGCCGGCTCGGGCAGCCTGTCCTCACACCAGCACCGTGCCGTGCTGTACCTTGCCCTGGCTCCTGCCCTGCTCCAGCACCGTCCCGTCCGCCCAGCACCCTCGGCAGCGGGGCTGGCAGCTGGGGCTGTGGGACAGGGGGTTGGGAGAGGAAGGGGTGCAGGGGCCGTTGGCACAGGTGGGGGACAGGGGGGACAGCTGGGGTGTCCCTGCAGGAGGTGGGGTTCCCCCCCAGCTACACCCCAGCTCAGCCCTTCGCCTCACGGTCTGTGCCTCAGTTTCCCCACGGGGCCGGGCCGGGGGGGCGAGGGGGCCCCGTGTGCAGCAGCCGCTGAGCCCCTCTCTCTCGGCAGCGCTGAATGAGCCCACCATCGACTACGGGTTCCAGCGGCTGCAGAAGGTCATCCCCCGGCACCCCGGGGACCCCGAGCGCCTGCCCAAGGTAGGGCCCCCCCGCCTGGGGCTTGGCAGGGATGCCGTGCCGTGCTCTGCCGTGCTCGGTGACACCCACGGGCGCAGGGAGGGACTCGCCATCACCCATGGGTGCTGGGCACCGCCTCGCCTCGACCCAGGGGTCTTCCCTGGCAGTGCCAGAGGACCAAGGGACAGGGAGGGGGATGCAGAGCCCTCGTGCCCCCCCCGGCGCTGGGTGCAGCCTGCGGGCTGGCCAGGGTCCCTAACACCCAGCTCCCACTGTGTGCGGGGGTCCGTGCTGTTTGCCCCCCACCCCTGGCAGAGCCTGGGGCAGGGTGGGCCGTGGGGGGACACAGTGGGCCCCTCCCTGTGGGTCCGCCGCGGCAGCGCTGGGCTGGGGCTTTGGGCATCGCACGGCAGCTCGGGGAGGTGGGGACGTGTCACCGGCATCAGCGTGGGGACATGTCACCAGCGTGGGGACGTGGCGAGGTGGCGGGGCAGGGTGCCTGCATGTCCCCATGTGCAGATGGGGCTGGGGTGGGGGAGTGGGCCCCCCCCGAGCCCCATCCTGCTCCCTGCCCAGGAGGTCCTGCTGAAGCGGGCAGCCGACCTGGTGGAGGCTCTCTACGGGATGCCGCACAGCAACCAGGTACCGCGACGCCCCCCCCCTCCGTCCCACCAGGCCCCCCCGGCTCATCCCACCCTCCTGCCCCCGGCCCCCCACCCTGCCCGCTCGGCACGGTGTGCGCCCTGAGCCCACGACGCTGGAGCGGGGACGCAGGAGCTGGCCCCGGGCTCCCAGCCCCACATCTGGTTCACATCAGGATTCCTTGGGCGCTGAGTCAGCGCTGTGGGCCCCCCCGAGCCCCCCACCTGCAGGGGAAGGGGAGCAGCCAGGTCAGGCTGCGGGGCTGGCGCCTCCAAAGCCGCCTTTGTTCCCACATCCTTCCCGGCCGGCGGCACGAGCTGGGGGGTCGCGGTCCCCCCTGCCCTGGCGCTGCCCGGCGCAGCCCGACCGGTGCCCCCGGGATGCTCGGGGCTGCGGGTGCCCCGGGAGGTGACACGAGCTGGGGCGGTCTCAGCCGCCCCCGCCACGTTGCTGCCCGGCACAGCCCCGGGGTCACCCCAGGCCCTGCGTGCCATGGGGTGACGCCGTCCCCGCGTCCCGTCCCCCCCAGGACATCATCCTGAAGCGAGCGGCGGACATCGCCGAGGCTCTCTACAGCGTCCCCCGCAACCCCAGCCAGCTCTCCTCGCTGGCCGGCACCCACGGCCCCGCCGGCATGATGGGGGTGAACTCCTTCGGCAGCCAGCTGGCCGTCAACATCGGCGACTCACCGCAGGGCACCGAGCAAGGTGGGCCGGGGGCCACGCCAGGCAGCGGGAGGGGGTCCCTGCCCGCCCCGTGCCACCCCCGGCCCCTCTCGCCCGCAGGCTACTCCCGAAACACGGGCAGCGTCTCGCCGCGGGGCTACGTGCCCAGCTCCACGCCGCAGCAGAGCAGCTACAGCAGCACCGCCGGCATCAACGGCTACGGCGGCGGCACCATGGCCGGCCTGGGGGTGCCCGGCTCCCCCAGCTTCCTCAATGGCTCCCCCGCCAACTCCCCCTACGCCAGTAAGTCAGTGCCCCGGGGTGTCTCCAAAGCCATGTGCCAGCCCTGGGGTGTCCCCCACACTGTGCACCAGCCCGGGGTGTCCTCAAAGCCATGCGCCAACCTCAGGTGTCCCCAAAGCCGTCCACCAGCCCTGGGGTGTCCCGAAGCCAGGCACCAGTAGCCCTGGGGCATCGCCAACGCCATGTACCAGCCCTGGGGTATCCCCAACGCTGTGCACCAGCCCTAGAGCGTCCCCGACACCGTGCGCCAGCCTTGGGGTGTCCCCAGTGCCGTGCACCAGCCCCGGAGCATCCCCAATGCCGTGCACCAGCCCCAGAGCATCCCCAATGCCGTGCACCAGCCGTGGGATGTCCCCAAAACCAGTGGTGAGGGCAATGGGGAGCGGGGGCACAGCCTCAGCCCTAGCCCTGGCCCTTGCAAGCCGGGTCCCACGTGGCGTCACCGGGATGTGCTGGCATCCCGTGTGGGGAGCGATGCCCCGTTCCCAGCTCTGCCCGGCCTGAGTGGGTCTCTCCCCGCAGTCATGCCCGCCAGCCCCCCGCTCGGCGCCTCCTCCATCACCCTCCCGTCGGGCACCAACGCCTCCACCCCCACCGGGGTCTTCTCCTTCTCCCCCGTCAACATGATCTCGGCGGTGAAGCAGAAAAGCGCCTTCGCCCCCGTGGTGCGGCCGCAGACCTCCCCGCCGCCCGCCTGCGCCAGCACCAGCGGCAGCAGCCTGCAAGGTGAGCCCAGTGCGGGCAGGGCTGCCCTCGCCTGCCCTCGCTGCCCAGGGGCTCCAAGCCCACCCCAGCCCACCCCCGGATCCCCCGTGCCCCACGGAGGGGGTGGGGGGGCCCGGTGGCACCGCGCCCAAGCAGGATGCTTGCCTGCAGCCCTGCGGATCCCTCTCCTGCCTGCACCCCTGCCTGACGCCATGCCTCCTCCCTGCGGCCCGGGCATGGCTGAGGATGGCTGCACCGTGCCACCCTCGTCCCTGTCCCCCCTGCCCGTGCCCACCGCTCACCCCCCCGCCTCGGCTCACCCTCTCTCTCTGCCTCCCTCCCGCTCTCCCGCTGCCCAGACCCGGCTTTCGAGGACTCGGACAAGTTCCACACGCCTGCGCGGCCGCTCCAGGGACTGGCCTATTCCTAAGCACAGTAGGTCCTGGGATGCTCCGGCCCCGGAACCCCCCATCCCGCTGGGATGGGCAGGGGAAGCGGGGCCAAGGAGGCCAGGGATCCCCCGCCCCGGCGTGCCCACCCCTCACCTTCCCTTGCAGCCATGCCCGGCCGCCTCGCGCCGCCCGCGTGAGCCGGGACGGTGCCAGAGCCGCGACACGGAGCAGGACTGAGTGTGGCCTCGCAGCCCGGTGGTACCGGCCCCTCCAACCCGCTCCCGGGGGCTCCCATGGGGATCGGGGCGCACGGGGCTGTGGGACCCACCGCCCCGCTGCCCTGCGGCCTCCCCAGCCCAGCCCCACGGAGCTCGGCCCCCTCGCAGGGGGGGGACCCTGGCCAGGACCAGCATCGGCGTGGCGTGGCGTGGCGTGGCTCGGCATGGTTCGGCTCGTCGGGCAGCCCCTCCCGGGGCCAGAGCCGTGGGGGGAGCCCCGGGAATGACCCAAACGCTCTGGGTTTAGCCTCAGAAAGACACTGAGAGACCCATGGGAGTGCGGGGCAGCGGCAGCCGTGGGCAGGATGCTCCGAGGCGGGAGGGATGGATGCTCCGGGGCAGGACGGGGCGATGTTCCAGGGCAGGATGGATGCTCGGGGGTGGGATGGATGCTCCAGTGGGACCCAGCTCCCCCCCCTACACTTCCCGGCTGTCTCACCGCCGCGGCCAGCACGCTCTCTCTCCCCAGATGTGCAGCTCCACATCTGGAGCCGCCCACCCGCAGCTCCCGGGCGGCCGAGGCCGGATCTCTGCCTGCGCCCCGCGCCCCCGCGCAGGATCGGGGCCTCGGCACTGCCTGGGTGGGGGGTCTGGGCTGCCCCGGCCCACCGAGCCGAGCCCTCGGCATGGGGATGGCACAGCTCCCGGCCCCATCAGCTGCCAGGGCTGGCTGCCCCAGGACACAGCCGCAGCTCTTTTCTCATTATTATCACTACTATTATTAATATTAACATTATTATTATTTTTAGCAGCAGGCGAGTCAGCGGGTAGGGGCTCTGGCAGGGCAGGCAGGAGACCCCTGGCCCTGGCACTGCCTGCTCCTGCTGGGGTCTTCCCTGACCTCCCAGCTGGGAGGGAGCGGCCAGGAATTTTGTAAATAAAAAAAAAGGGAAAAAAAAAACCAACCCAACCCCACTCCCCACAGTCCGCATTCCACCCGTGGGGGTGGCCCATGTCCCCCCCTGCCCGTGTCTTGTGCCGCTGTGTGCCACAGTGATGGTGACGCTGCCGTGCCCTGCTCAGTGTCAGCACGTGTGTCCCCCCCGTGCTGCCCCCATTGCCCCTCGCTGGGTGCTGGGTCCTCACCCGATAGCCCCAGCCCCTGCCTGGGGTGACCACGGGGGTCCCAGGGCCAGGGTGCCCCTGCCGTGGTCCCCGTCCCCCCACCACAGTGGTGCAGGACAGCGGTGCCGGGGTCCCTTGGAGCAAGGGGAGGGGACATGGAAATTATTTCTGACATGGAAATAAAAGGCCTTGCAGAAGGGCACCGGCTCCAGGGGGTCTGTGAGTGGGGAGGGGGTGACGTGTGGGGACTCCCCCGGGGACAGTGACACCGGTCCCACAGCAGCAGGAGTGCATGGGGGTCCCGGGTACAGCCCTGGGGAGAGGGGTTGGGGGTCCCACACCCCCCTAGCACCCAGCTGCCCTGTACTGGCAGCACCAACCCTGCGCCCCACAGCCCCCTGGGGTCCTGCCCCCGCACCCCGGCGTGGCTCAGGGTCCCAGCGGTGTTCCCAGCCCACCTCCCCCACAGCTGGAAGCGCTCAGCCCTGGCTCGGCCCCCCAGCTTGTTCCCATTGCCGGAGTCCCGGAAAGGCGGGCGCAGTGCTCCCTCCCACGCCGGACCCACGGGACTCCCCGGGAAGCTGCCCCTGCCCCCATGCCCTGCGGGGTCAGACCCCCGGGGGACGTGGGGTCATGTCCCCCCCCTCAGCCCCTCAGCGACTCCTGAACTGGGTAGGACTGGGGGGTCTCCGTGCCCCCTGCCGCTACCTGCCTGCGTGGGCAGCACGCGTGCGAGGACCCCCTCAATGGCAGCTGAGGCCTTGCAGCTCGCTGCATGCCAGAGTGGCGAACAGACGCCCAGGGCTGAATGGGGAGCCCGGACCCCCCCACGGCCAGGGCCATCCTACCCCAGCTGAAGCTGCGGTTCCGATGGATCCCAAACCCCCCACCCCAGCCTGCTCCGAAGCCGACAGGCGGGGACCCCCCCCAGAAGTGTTGTCCCCACAGGAGGGGGCACCGGTCAGTGCCTGCGGCAGCACTGCCCAAGGCCCCGAAACCAGGGTGGGCCAGGGGCACAGCCCCCCCTCCAAGAGCTGGGCACATTGGCAGGGATGGCTCGGGGGGGCTCTAGGGAGGCAGGGGCACCTAAAATGGGGGCCCAGCCCCTACCCGGGCACCCTGGGCAGAGCAGGGTGGGCAGGGGGCTGCGCTCCTCCTGGGACCCAGCATGGGGAGGTGGGGGGGAACCCCAAAATCCCAGCCCCTGCTGCCTGCAGAGCCCCAGAGGAAGGAGCGTCACCCCCACGGTGGGGTCCCTGGCCGGCGCGGCTGCTCCAGCCCTGCCAGGAGGGTTTCACCAACACGGCAGCGTCTGGCAACGGGATGGCGGGGCTCTGCTGCCATGGCTGAGCCTGGCAGCATGCCCTGGGCACGAGCAAGGGGGGGCACGGAGCTGCCTTGGGGGGTCCCACGCTTGGACGTGACCATACACGTGGTAGGGACACGCACGCGAGGCAGGGACGTGCACGTGGCACACGCCGTGGGGACATGCACACGCAGTGGGGATGAGAACACGGGGCGGGGACGCACACGTGGCGCACGTGGTGGGGACACGCGCACCCACCCAGCCCTGCCCACCCGTGCCTTGGCACCCCTTTTCCTTAGGGAGCCACTGCCTGGCTCCTGGGAAGGTCCCTGCTCTGTCATCGCTGGTGTCCCCGTGGCTCCGGACCCCACTCCCCAGCCTGGCCCAAACCCTGCTCCCAGGCTGCCCCTCGACACCCCGAGCCACCGAGGCAGCACCACCATGCCCTGCCCCCCCCCCAAGCCCCCTCCCCAGCCCCGGCTCCCCTCCCTCCTGGCTGGGGTCCCCTGGTGAGGAGCAGACCAGCAGTGCATGCGTGAGCACCCATCACAGCTGGCAGGGGTGCAGCCAAGGGTCTCCCACCCGTGGTGACCCCAGGGGAGGGAGGTGACCCCACGGGGCAGCCCCATGGCCAGGCAGGGAGCCGGGGTCACCCAGCACCCCCAGGCTCTGGGCTTTGGCTCGTGGCACCAGCTTTGGCCTTTCCCTGCTGCCACGTCTCCCGGTGCCGCCGGCAGCTTGCCCGGCACACGACGGTGCCGGAGGAGCCGGGGCGCTGGGGGACGGCGTGCATGGCCGCACTGACAGCCCCCTCCCATCCCACCGATGCCGAGAACATCTGCCTTAACACCCGTAAATATTTATCGTCCCTGACACAGGCAGCGGCTCCCGGGGTGCACCCACCAGCCCACCCAGCTCCCCCCAGTTCCCTTGGCTGGGGGGGGTCCCTCCTGCAGGGATGGGGCATCCCACGCGAGGATGCAGGACTCAGTCGCGCAACCAGGAGGGCGACCGCCACAGCCCCCCGGAGCCCCCAGCCCCACGCAGGGGTCTCCTCCAGCCCCTGGGGGACACAGGGGGCTGCCCCCATGGGGGAGCAGCTGGGGTGGGGGCTCCCACAAGCTGTGGTCATCCCAAGGACCCTCCCTGGGCCCTCCTCACATCCCACCCCTTTGCAGAGAGGTCTCTGCCTGCAGGTCTGGGACAAGGCAGGGCAGGGAGGGGACCCCCACCTGGGGACCCCCGGCGACACCTCCCCCCATCCTGCCCTGCCAGCATCCCCCACAGCACACCGCCCCTCCAGCTGTGGGTGCTGGCTCCCGCCCCCAGCCCCCCCCCGGAGCAGCGCAACCTCGATGTTTAGATTAGAGGATAATGTGCTGGAAATAATTGCCTTAATCAAGAAAGGTTAATGAGGCTGCCTGTGCGTACAGCGGTGGCGGGCGCCAGCGCAGCCCGGGCTGAGCGGGAGCGTTCGGCAAGCAGCCGCCGTGGCACAGCCGGCACGGGGCCCGGTGCCCAGGCCAAACCGGCAGCCCCTGCCCGCCGTGGGCACCCGCTGCCGGCTGCTGCCCGCTGGGGCCCTCCTGCAGCCGATGGATGGATGCTGGAGGGTGGTGGCACGAAGCGTGGCACGCTCTGGGCGACCGGCAAGCCTTTGGGGTCACCTCGTCCCCGTGACCCCCTTGGGGACGTGCCGCATCGCCACGGGACGTGGGCTGCCACCAAGGCCAGGCTGGGTCTGGCGGCCGCAGGCTGCTGCCGTGTGCTGGGGGGTCTGCCCCGCAGCCCCCCTGCCCATGTGGGGGTCCCCACCCTGCAGCCAAGGCATCCCCCTGGGGTGGCCGTGACCTGCTGGGTGCTGCGGCTGTCCCCGCAGGGAATGGGGGCTGCGGGTGCAGCTGCCCCCCGGCCCCGCACCGCGCTGCAGCTGGCGCTACTTCATGGTGAGCCAGCGCTCGATGGCTCTTCAGGCTGCACTCGAGGGAGCTGCGGCGCAGGGCGAGAGCTGGAGCGGGGGGGGGACATGCCCCCCACGGCTCCTCGCTGCGGGGTACCGGGGACCCCTCCTGCTGCCCCCCCAGGACCTGCCGCCTCTGCCAGCAAGGGGCTCAGCTGATCAGGGCAGGGGCACCAGGCTGCTATGGGGGTCTGCACCCCCTTGGGACCACCCAGGCCTGTCCCCAAATCCTCAGGGACCTTGTGCCACAAGGGGCTTTGCCCGGGCTTCTCCCAGGCTGCGGGGGCTGGGGACACTGGGGCCAGGCTCTGTGAGGGGGCTGGAGCCGGGGGTCCGGGCAGGGACCCCGCTGTGCCCCAGCTGCTGCTGCCACCTACTCCGCTACGCGGGGCCCTGCAAGCCTGCAATGGTGCCTCGCATGCTTGCAATGCTGCTCTGCATGCTTGCAGGCTGCAACGGGGCCACCCATGCTCGCACGCTGTTCTGCATGCTCACACGCTGCAACGGTGCCCTGCACGCTTGCGATGGTGCCCTGCATGTTTGCACACTGTAATGGAGGTGTCCTGCACACTTACATGCTGCAGCAGCAGCACCCCGCGCTGGCAACAGTGCCCTGCAAGCTCGCACACTGCAGCGGTGCATCGGATGCTCTCAACAGCGCCTTGCACACTCACGTGCTGCAACTGTGCCCCTCGCCCACACACCGCAGCGGCGCACTGCTGCTCGCAACAGCGCTGTGCACGCTCGCACACTGCAACAGTGCCCTTGCACACTTCGCACGCCGCAGCGGTGCCCTGAATGTTCACACACCCACTGTGGTGCCCTGCTTGCACGCCCCACTCATGCTCACCGTGATGCTCTGCACACACCCCCCCCCTCACAGGCTCACATTTGTGCCCACCACACACGCCCCACTCACACGCTGGCAACAGTGCCTTCCGCATGCATACCGCCCTGCACGCAGCCCCTGCTCGCCCAAGCGCACAAGCTCGCATCGATGCCCTGCATTCGCTCATCCCGCTTGCACGAGTGCTGTGTTCTTGTCTGTGCCCCACACGCAATTCCCACTTGCACGAGCGACCAGCTCACCACACGCCCCTGGCAGTGCCTGGCCATCACCCTGGCCTCTGGCCTCCGCTCAGCCCCTCGCAGACTCCCTGGTTCCCAGGGACGCTGGCAGCACGGCCCGGCGCTGAGACAGGGTGCTCAGCCACGCGTCGCGGGGAGAGCACCCCATCGCCGCGCGTGCGTGTGTGCACGCGTGTGTGCACGTGTGCATGTGTGCGCATACGTGCCTCCGTGCCCAGCACCCGCGCCCCGCTCCCTGCAGTGGGCTGGGGAGGGACAGCCCGGAGCGGGACGGGGGGAGCCCGGCGCCCACTGAGCCCCCCACGGCTGCAGCGGGACCCACGGCTGCGGGGAGGAGCTGGAAACCCCACGGAGACCCTTCCCCCTCCCTGTCCCCACCCCGTCCCCTCCCCAGCCGGGCCCCAGCTGCACCAGCACCACAAGAGGGCTGTCGCGGCCCGCGGATTGTGCCCGCTCCCCTGCCCTTGCACCCCAACACAAATCCCTACTCGTGCACCCCTGGCCCTGCACCCCAGCATGCCTGCACCCCAACCTGCACCCCAGACCACGCGCTGATGCCTGCACCCCTGGCCACGTGCCCCAACCCGCACCCCAGCTCACGTGGCTTCGGGTCCCTGAAGCCGAGGGGTTCAGCGGGCTCCCCTGGAGAGCCTGGCGGATCTGGGGGTTGCCGGGATGGGGGCGACACTGGGAGGGCAACACACCCGGCACACCCTGGGCGCATCCCCCCGCACGGCTGTCTCGCTTCGGCTCTCCCACTCTGCAGCACCTCACTCCCCTTCCCCCGAGCGCCCCCCAACTCCCCAGAGCACCCTATAACCCTTCCCCAGAGCGTCCCATAACCCTTCCAGCCACCAGCCTGTGGCCCTGGAGGGCTCCAGCACCTGGCAGCCTTTGCCGCGCTGTATTTAAGAGCGATGCTGACATTTCCAGCTTTCGGGATGTGTCGGGAGCTCTCAGCCGCTCCTCGTGTCTCATTAACAGCCAGACGAGCTGCAGCAGTAATTGCTTTAATTTATTTGCTTACGGCTGGGGCAGAGGGGAGAGGCATGTGGCACTCGCTGCCTTTATGGGGACCATATGGAAACCATTTATCACCATTTGCTGCAGCGGGGCAGGCGAGGGAAGGAAAGACTTTTATTAACTCTCTTGCAACATTAAACTTTTCTTATCAAGCCCCTGCTGCGAGCAACGGGGCTGGTAACACGGCCCGTGGGCCGGAGTGCGGCCAATGCTCGGGGGTGGCCGTGCGGGGCTGTACAATGGGAGCTGTACAAGGCAAGTGTGGGTGCTGCGGGATGCAGCCCATGCACCATCCCGTGTCCAGCCCTTGCCCAGTCACCATGCAAGGCTCTTGCACGGCTCTGTGCACCATCCCCAGCCCTTGCACCATCCTGTGCCCAGCCCTTGCAGAACAGGGCGGGGTGCGGGGAGGGGGCAGCATGGATGCAGACCCCCAGCTCTCTCCTGTCCTGGGCCAGAGGTGCTCACGCAGGGCGCAGGGGATGGTGCCCAGGGGCTGCTCCTTCTCCTCTGCAGAGCAGAGCCCCGCGCGAGCAGGGGAGGGGAGGCAGCGCCCCGTGCCTGGGACAGTCATGGCGGGGGCACTCGGGCCCCCTCCTGGCTCTGGGGCGATGTGAGCCCCTCGCAGCCCTCGGTGGCCCCAACCACCCCAGCAGCATGCAAGGCCTGCATTGCCAGCAGCCTCCAGGCTCCCACCAGTCCAGCATGCCCAGGTCCCCCCGCGCCGGCATCCCCATCCTCGGGGTGCCCCATCGCTGTGGCTGACCCCCCACCATGCAGCCCATCCCTGGTTGCCCAGCAGCCCCCAGCCACCAGCCTCCAGCTGGGCACAACCCCACCTTCTGCCCCACGGCATCTCTTCGGAGGATGAACGAACCAAGGGGGAGACAGCTAATGCCCCACAGCTCATGGCCCTCCAGCATCCCTGCCCAGCACTGGCCACAGCAGCCCCGCTCACCCCACTGGCTCCATTACAGCCTGGGCTCTAAATGATTCAAGAGCCAGAGGGATTCGGAAGCTGCTGGCTCATCTCTCATGCAAGGAAACAAGCCATGTGCTAAAAAGCTGCACCCAGGATAAATTAATTTACTCCAATTAGCGAGGGCTGCCAGGCTGCAGCGTTGTTTTGCTGGGAACTTAACAGCAGCAAAGTGGGGAGGAGGCTGCACTGCAAGGGGATGCCCCTGGAGCCCCTGGGCCCCAGAGAGTGGGGTGCATGGGCCGTTATGGGGTGCGTGGGCTGCCCAGGCTGTACAAGCTGCACGGGGCGCGTGGGGTACGTAGGGTGCATGAGCTGCACCGGGGTGCACAGGGAGGGAAGCAAGGCTGGGGAGCACCCGTCCCGCACCCTCCCGGGCACAGCCTCATCTCGCACCTTCGGAGCAGTGCAGAGAGGAGCAGGGAGGGATGTGGGGGAATACGGCCCCTGCTATCGCCTCCCTGGAGGCATCCTTCTGTCCCGGAGCTGAGAGCCCGACTGATTCCAGTGCTGGCCCTGGAGGCGAGGTCCCCAGTGCTGCCCGGTGGCTCTGCCCTCACCCAGGCACCAGGGCTCACCGGGGGGCACAGGATGGGCAGACAGTGCCCGTGCAGAGGGGCTGACCCCCGCGGCACAGGGTCTTGCCAACACGGAGAGCCCTGGCAGCCTCTGCAGGGATCTCCCGGCTGTGGGGCAGAAAGAGCACGTGTGTGTGTCCCCCACTGCCCCCCTGGAACCCCTCCCAGCACGGCTCCCCCTCAGCAGAGGTGCGAGAAGGGGGCGGCTGCGGGGGCTGTATTGAGGCAGGGGGTCTCAGGCGCCACTCAGCAGCCGAGCGCGAGGGCCCGGCCGGGCAGTGGCATCAGCAGGTGTGCAATGCCGAGGAAGAGGAGGATGGGTGGGAAAAGCGTGGTGAGGAAGGTGGCCAGGGCCGGCAGCAGGTGGGTGAGGAAGATGCCGGCGACGGGGAGCACAGCTTTCCCAAGGACGAGCAGGGCCGGCATGTTCCTCTGGAGCAGGAAGGAGAAAGCTCTGGAGGGTGGCACGCATGCTGCCGACTCCGGCTTGCTCCTGGCTCGCTCCCGCATGCTTGCTGTGCCTGGGAGAAGCAGAGACAGGGCTCGGTCCCCAGCACGCCTGGGGCTGCCCAGAGCAGCAGCGGGACCAGTGCTGCTGGGTCACAGCCCCTTTGGGACAGTCCCTGGACTCATGTCACCAGGGGGGGCCAGGGCTGCCCACACCCACCTCTTACACAGACCGGCCATCATTGAGGCATCCCCCTGCAGGCACCACACTCGGTCCGTCCCAGGGGTCTGTGGCACCCGCTGCTGCTGGGTCTTGTGAGGCCACAGGGGCCACGGGGCAGCCAGAGGTGGGGAGGGACAGCACTGGTGTCCTGGGACATGGGGACCATGCTGGTGTCCTGGGATATGGAGACAGTGGCAGTCCCCTGATGGGGACCTGCAGCAGGCAGCTCCTAATTACAACCCAACTCCTCAAAACGCCTCTGTCAAAAGTGAACAAAAGCTGCTGCCCTTCTCTCCTGGGCACTGTGGTGCGCAGCTCCCCCAGGGCCATGGAAATGGCCAGGCTCCTTGTCCCAAGTGGCCAGGTGGCACCTGCCCTCCTGCTCGGGGTCACCCACAAAGGCCTTCACAGCCCAAAATCCCTGGGAATGCCACAGAGTGACACACTGCTCCCGTTGGGGAGGGCACCACTGCCCAGAGGGCATGGGAATGGGATAGGACATGGAGATAGACTAGAGATGTGTGGAGATGGTTTGGGGACACAGAGGCAAGCTGGGACATGGAGATGAGCTGGGATGTGGAGACAGGCTGGG
>JAVJGG010000054.1:47974694-47985094 GCA_035590195.1 Aviceda cuculoides
CGGTACTGGCGAGAGGCGGCCACTCCCCGGCCCTGGGGCTGCTCGGGGGGGTCTCAGGGCTGGTCATGGTGCCCCGGGGTTGGCCGGCGTGGTCCCGGGGCGGCCATGGGTCTTGGGGCTGGCTGGGGGGGATCCTGGGGCCGGCTGGGGGGTGGGCACTGTCCCGAGTCCCCCATCCCTTGGTCTACCGCCTGTCTGTCCGTCCATCCATCCGTCTGTCTGTCTGTCGCCTGCAGGAAGTTCGAGCTGTACACCATGGAGTGGAGCCTGAAGGAGGACCTGCGGGACTGCCTGGTGGCGGCCGCCCCGTATGGGGGGCCCATAGGTAAAGGCTGGGACCCCCAGGACCCCACGCTGGAGCAGGAGCCCCCCCAGGCACACAGGACAGGGCCTGTCCTGCACCCCCGGCAGTGATGGCAGAGGGGCCGCGGCTCAGACAGACTGTCCCATCCCTCCCACAGCTCTCCTGAAGAACAACGCCCGGAAGGAGAAATCCCCCAGTGTCCGCCCGCTGCTGGAGATCTACTCGGCCTCGGGCCTTCTCCTGGCCAGCATCCCGGTGAGCTGGCCCGGGGTCAGCAGCCCCCTCCTTTAAGCTGTGCTCCAGGTGCTCCTCGGAGGTCTGTGATGTGCCAGGGAGCTTAGGAGGGTCCTAGCTGTCCCTCAGAGAATGCCAGAGGCTGTAGCTCTCTGCCCCTCGCGGGGATAAGCCCACGGGCGGGAGGACTGTGGAAGGGCTCACCAGTGGCACCAAAGGCTGGGTTACCAGCTGGGTGTTGCAGGTGAATCACTGAGCTGCGAGACTGGCAGTCACCTCTGCCTGTGCCACTCGCTTGTGTGCCCTTGGGCAGCTCCTCTGGTCTCTCCGTGGGGAAGCTGGATGTGACCACGTGCCCTCAGCACTTCAGGCTCTCTGGGAAAATGGCTCTGTGCAGCTCCCACAGCCCCCTGAAAGCTGTGGAGAAGCTGCTCAGAAGTGGTGGTGTGTGTAGGGGGTGGGGCAGGGGAGCTGTAGGGAGAAGGAGGCTGCCCAGCCCCGGCAGAAGAGGACAGGGTGGGACAGGAGCTGCAGGGTTGGTGGCATAGGAGCATTCTCCCTTCCCCGCTGTTTGGGGCTGGGGCAGATGCAGGGCAGTGAGGGCGTGGAGGGATGGGGAAAGCTGCCATGACCACAGGGCTCTGCAGAACCAGGGGCGTCAGACCTCCAGATGCCCAACCATGGCCATTGGCTTCCCATATGTCTCCTGGAGGGACACCTCTGGGGCTGGTCTGGTCAGGAAGCGAGCAGCCCTGTGGTACGCTCATGTGTCTCCTGCCCACAGTGGAAGAGTGGCCAGCTGGTGCATCTGGGCTGGACAGCCAGCGAGGACCTGCTGTGCATCCAGGAGGATGGCACCGTTCTCGTCTACAACCTCTTCTGCGAGTTCAAGCGCCACTTCAGCATGGGCAACGTGAGTGGGGCAGGATGGGGAGCTCAAGAGATGCCCGAGGTTGGGTTTGTACAACGAAGAAGTGAAATGCCGCGAGGCTTCTGAGTGCTCCCCCAGCCCCATGAGGCACAGCGCGGCTCCTGGGGCCAGGATGATCCCCTCTTCACTGCAGGAGCAAGGCCTATCTATCTGAGCTGGAACATGCACCAGCCGTGCAGCGCAGGGCTGGGCTCGCTCCTCCCCGGGGTGGTTTTGTTCCCAGAGCAGCGGCAGCGTGGTGCTGAGCCCTGGCTGCCCTGGCCCGGGCCCAGCTCTCTCTCTGGTGCAGGAGGTGCTGCAGAACCACGTGCTGGAGGCGAAGGTCTTCCACACGGAGTATGGCACCGGCGTGGCCATCCTCACCGGTGCGCACCGTTTCTCCCTGACCACCAACATTGATGACCTGAAGCTGCGCAGGATGCCCGAGGTTCCTGGTGCGTCCCCTCCCTGCTGCCCCCGGCTCCGGCCAGGCGCGGGGGCCTGACGCTGGTTCCTGGCAGGTCTGCAGAAGCCGCCCTCCTGCTGGGCCGTGCTGTCCCAGGACAGAGTCACCATCATCCTGCTGGCAGTCGGACAGGACCTCTACCTCCTGGACAACACCTCCTGCTCTGTGGTGGTGAGCGAGCCGCGGCGGGTGTCCGTGGGCAGCAGGGTGGTCTGCAGCCCCCTGGACTCACTGGCGAGTCCTTCCCCTGGCCCCCGCCATCCCATGGGATGCTCTCCAGCCCCCTGCAGTTGCTGGCAGGTCCTTCCTCCTGCTGTCCCACGGGCAGGCGTGTACAGCAGGGACATCTGGCCACATCCTGGCCAGAGGCAAAGGGGTGAGGGTTGAGCAGGTGCAGGGTGGGAAGGGACACCCCCGCTCTGACCAGTCCTCAGCACCTTACGCAGCATCAGCGCTGGTGTGCAGCACGTCCCGTGTCCCCAGGTGTGACCTTCATCCTTTCCCTGTCCCAGACCCCTCCTGGCATGAGCCCCTCCGCTGGTGCCTATCTGCAGATGGCAGTGTCCTTCAACTACCGCTGCCTGGCACTCTTCACCGATACCGGCTACATCTGGATGGGCTTGGCCACACTGAAGGTGAGCGTCTTCCTTCCCTCCTTGTGGTGGGGCATTAGGGAGTCAGCCCACCCCTCCTCTCCTAGTTTGGCAGACAGATCCAGCAGTGTGGGGTGTCCAAGCAGGTTTCCTCAGAGTCTCCATCTTGTTGGGGCTGCAGGTCAGGCTCGCTGCTGTCTGCAGGCGTCTGCACTCCTGCCCTCAGGAGATCCACCTTCTTTTGTTCTTCACCTGATTTTATCCCTTACTCCCCACTTTTCTATTTCTGGACCCATCTTTCTGCTGGACTTGCACCTCCCTTTCTCTGTCCAAACTCCCCCCAGATCAACAGCCCACCACTAATTACTTTTTCCCTGCTGGTCACAGTTCTGCTACATCCATACCCAAACTTGCTGGTCCTAGTACCATTTCCTGGGCAGTCTCATCACCACTGCAGGTGTGGTCACTTCAGTGTAGGGCCCTTGCTTGAGAGTCACGATTCTGCCTTGTGAATTCCCCCACGCTGTGGGGCTCATGCTGGTGAGGTGCTGTTTGCCTTCCATGTCCTCTGAGACCAATCCTTCTCCTTTCGCCATTGTTTGCTTACCAGGTCTCAGTTGAGCACAAGCAGTTTTTTGCTCTATGTGCAGGCAGGCTGTGTGCTGCAGCAATAGAAGAATGTTTTTCACGCTCGGTTTAAGCACTGACATAGCATCGTCGCCCTTCGGCTGTGTCGCCCGCAGCCCTGGCTGCCTCCAGAGTTAAAGATGGGGCCAGGTGCTCCCACCGGACCTGCTCGCAGTGCAGCACCCATGCTCCCAGTGCCCAGCGCAGCCTGGGCTGTGCTGTTCACCCCCTGGCAGCTCCCCTCAGCACATGGCCCTGGTGCATGCGTGATGCCATCTGTCCCTGCGCTGCCATCCCCCTGACCCGGCTCTCTCTCTCACCGCAGGAGAAGCTCTGCGAGTTCAACAGCAGCATCCGATCTCTGCCCAAGCAGATGGTTTGGTGAGTGATCTCCCTGCCGGACCCCTCTGCCCCTGGCTGTGCCCACCCATGCTCCTCTGGTACCCTAAGCCTTTGCAGCTGTCCGCTCAGCTCTGCAGCCACCCCCTGCCTCCCTGGGGCAAGCAAGACCCTCTCACATCCCCGCTCCAGGCATGGGGGGCTGCAGCGGCGCTGGGGTTAAGCCAGGGCTCCCTGGCAGGTGCATGCGTCCCCGGAGCCGGCAGCGTGCCGTGGTGGTGGCCTGGGACCGGCAGCTGATGGTGGTGGGGAACTCCACAGAGTGCATCCAGTATCCTTTGGGGAAGAGGGACCTGCATCATTTCCGAAGGCCAGCCCAAACTGCGGTCTTCCACAAGCCCTCCTTGGGCCACTGCCGTCTCTGTCATGGACACTGGTGTCCCTGGAGGCCCCCTCGGTGTCAGCAGGCCCCCAGGATGGTCAGAGGAGATTGACCTTATTCTCTCCTCTGCAGTTCTGACACAATCTCCCCTGCCCAGCCCCAGCCAGTCTGGTCCTGTACAGCAGCGAAAGCCCCTCCTGTCTGCCCCTGCCTCGGCCTCTGTTGTCTTTCTCTGAGCCTCCCTGCTGAGGGGAATCTGCTCCCCCTCGGCTCCAAGAGCAGAGCCAGTGCTGGGAGCCACCAAAGCCCCCTTGGCTGGGGTGCTGGCCATGCCGAGGTCCAGTCCCGATTCCCCGAGGGCAAAAGCTGCCATGGGTGGGCGGATTCTTGTCCCTCCAAAGTGCTGATCCTATGCCCCGTTGCCTCTCCATGGAAAGAGAGGTCGTAAGCCACAGCCCCATGGGGACGAGGGCTCGGGGGGGGTCATTCTGTGGCATCGCTGGGGCTGGCCTGGCCCTCAGCGGGGTTGGGCTGCACCCAGAGCTGCTTTCCTCCTGCAAGACCTTAGCAGGGAGCGCAGATTTGTCCTGGATGAGGACTCCTACCTGGTGCCTGAGCTGGATGGGGTCCGGATCTTGTCTCGCACCTCCCACGAGTTCCTGCACGAGATTCCAGGTGAGATGGCACTGAGCAGCAATGCTGAGTGGGACCCCATGTGAGTGGGCAGGCTCGGCGGCCAGTGACTGTGGCCAGCTCTGAGTGTGTGGGGTCCAGCCTGCCCAGCCCTTTCTGGAGGCTCAGGAGGTGGTGAAAGCCCCACAGCAGAGTAGAGCCATGCCCTGAGCCCCAGGAGCCATCCAGTGCAGGGCTCTGAACCCAGTCCCTTGCCTGGCCCTGGGTTCCCTCCGTCCCCAGCACCGTGCCAGTTCTGGTCCCCTCCTTTGCTGGCTCTGTCGAGCCGCTGTGTCCTGAGCAGGGCCCTGCAGGCTGCCACCTCCCCCTCCTGCTGCTAGAAGCCCTGGGCTTTGAGCTGAGACCTGGCACAGCTCAGCACTCCTGTTCCTCACCTCCCGCACTGCCGCCACCCTTGTGCTTCCAGAGCGGAGGTGCCTGGGAACTGCTGTGGCTCTGGGGGGGATTGTAGCTCCTCAGGACCCTGCGTGTCCTGGCAGCTGCCCCTGCCTCTGTCTCTTGGACCCTTGGGTTGGTGTTTACTGGGGGCTGGAAGAGTGGCCCCGAGCTGTCCATCACTGCAGCTCTGCCCAGCTCCTTGGGCCAGCGGTGGCCATGCTGCTGTCCCAATGAAGGATGGTGCTGGCATGGGTTCTCCTGGGGTCCTGAGCTGCGGGCAGAGGTGGTGGGGGAGTGGGGTGCAGCGGGTGCAGGTGACACTCCTGGGCTGAGGCATCCTCTCACATGTTTTTTCTCCCCCCATCCCATCTCTGCAGAGGCCAGCCAGGAGATCTTCAAGATCGCCTCCATGGCCCCAGGGGCACTTCTGCTGGAGGCACAGAAGGAGTACGAGGTACGGCCCGCTGCCCCGCTCCGGGTGCTGCCTGCCCCAAGGAGGTTGGGGTGGCTCCAATGCAAACCGCTGCCAGTGTTATCCCATGGTGATGGGAAGGGGGAGATCCCAGAGGTCCCTGCTGGGGCCAAGGTGCCAGGGCGAGGGCTCCCTTGGCCCCTGGTCCCAGGGGTGCTGGGGCTTCCAGGGCTCACCCTGACAAGTGGGCAGCCTGCAACTCACCCCATGGGCCATGCTCCCCTGCAGAAGGAGAGCCAGAAGGCAGATGAATACCTGCGGGAGATCAAGGACCAGAAGCTGCTCCCAGAGGCGGTGAGCCAGTGCATCGAGGCAGCCGGCTATGAGCATGAGCCAGACACCCAGAAGTCGCTGCTGAGGGTGAGTGAGGCGAAGGGAGGCTTTGGCTGCGGCTGAAGGCGTCTCCCTCCCAGGTTGCAGTTGCACTGTGGCCGACACAGCCCCAGCACTGCGTGCCTCTTCTCGCAGGCAGCCTCCTTCGGGAAGTGCTTCATCGACAAGTTCCCTGCGGAGAGCTTTGTGCGCATGTGCCAGGACCTGCGGGTGCTCAATGCCATCCGGGACTACCAGATCGGCATCCCCCTCACCTTCACCCAGTATCCTCTGTGGGATGGTGCATGAGTGATGACCCTGGGGCAGGTGCAGGATCTGGCCCAAGCAGGGTCAGTGCTGTTTGGGGCTCCAGGCCCTGCTGGGGTGGCCACCTCGTAGGTGGAGTGAGACAGGGTGGAGAAAGCTGCAGAGCTGCTTAGCTGCCATCCCTGTGGTGTTCGGGTGCCAGCTGTGCCCTGTGCCCCATGGCAGGGGTCTCTAGCTGAGACCTCTGTGCTCATGACACCCTGCAGAGCTGTCCTGTGGTGCTTGCAGAGCCGAGCTGGCCCTATGGCCATATGTGCCAGGTCTGGCCCAGGGGTGCCAGGCAGGGATGCTGCCAGGAGAGGGGCAGGTGCCCAGCTCGCATTGCCTGCGCTCTGTGGGGTTTTGCGGTCCAAGATGTCCCTTGACTGTCTCCACAGATACAAGCAGCTCACCATCGAGGTCCTGCTGGACAGGTAAGGGTCCCTGCAAGCTGGGCACAACAGCCCCATCCCCCGGCTGGGGCCAAGGCAGTGTCTGGCCACGCTGCAGTCCCCATCCCCACGGTCCCCGTCCCTCTGGCTGGGGGCTGAGCAGGCTCCGAGTGCTCGGGGCCTCCTGCGCGGCTGGCCGAGCTGCTCGACTCCTTGGGCCCAAGTGGGGCCATACCGCTGACCCCCCCGTATGCCACACCAGGCTGGTCCTGCGGCGGCTCTACCCTCTGGCCATCAAGATCTGCGAGTACCTGCGCCTCTCGGAGATCCAGGGTGTCAGCCGCATCCTGGCCCACTGGGCCTGCTACAAGGTAAGGAGGCAGCTCGGAGGGCTCTGCCCATCTGGGGCTGTGCGGAGACCTCTCTGCTCATGCCCGTCCAGGTGCAGCAGAAGGACAAGTCTGACGAGGAGGTGGCCCACGCCATCAACCAGAAGCTGGGCGACACGCCGGGCATCTCCTACTCCGAGATTGCCGCTCGGGCTTATGACTGTGGCAGGACAGAGCTGGCCATCAAGGTCTCTTGGCTGGGGCCGTGGCGTGTCCAGCTGGGCTGTCGTGGTGGTGGTGGCGGCCGTGCACTGACCACCCCTCTGCTGCCTGCAGCTGCTGGAGTATGAGCCACGCTCTGGGGAGCAGGTCCCGCTGCTGCTCAAGATGAAGCGGAGCAAGCTGGCCCTCAGCAAAGCCATCGAGAGCGGGGACACTGACCTGGGTAGGGGTCAGGGCTGGGCAGAGGAGGGGCCCTGCAGCGGAGGGGTGGGATTTGGGGTCCGGGGGAGCCCATTCATAGCTTTGTGCCTTGTGGGATGAGGGTGGCAGGAGCTGCGTGAGCCCTGCAGGGCAGTGCTCGCCCTTGGCGTGGGGCTCTGCCCTACACCTGAACATAGCCTCGCTGCCCTCCCATTGCTGCTCCCTGGGGCTGGCCGTGCTGGGGGGCAGGAATCCATCCTCCCCCTCTTGAACCGTGCTGTCTGCCCCAGTCTACACCGTTGTGCTCCACCTGAAGAATGAGCTGAATCGCGGCACCTTCTTCATGACGCTGCAGAACCAGCCGGTGGCCCTGAGCCTGTACCGCCAGGTAGGGGCTGTCACTGCATGCCTGGACCCCGGGAGCCACCGTGGTGTGATGGGTGCTGCTCCCCATCCCCACATGCCCTGACCCTCCCGCCCCATCGCTCCCCAGTTCTGCAAGCACCAGGAGCGGGAGACGCTGAAGGACCTGTATAACCAGGACGACAATCACCAGGAGCTTGGCAACTTCCACGTCCACTCCAGCTACTCAGAGAAGGTCTGTGCCTGGTGGTGGCAGGAGGAGTGGGGAGGAAGGGCTGGTGGGCTCCGGGCTGGCTTCTCCTCACCCAGGGAGCCACTTGGCCGTTGTCCCCTTGGGGGTCTGTGCTAGCAGACACCCAGCCCATCTTATGTGTGCCAGGAGGTAAAGATCTCACCCAGGGCTAGGCAGGGCCAAGACCTCTGCCCGTCTCTGGGGATCAAAGCAAAGCAGTGCAGAGCCAGAGCTTCACCTTGGCTGTGTCTCAGCATGAAACACCCCTCCTGCCCCACCTGGGGGGGCTCTGAGGGTGCTGCCCCATCCCTGCAGTGTGGCATCTGTGCTGGCAGGAGGTGAAGTGGCCGTGCTCTCTATCCTCAGCGCATCGAAGGGCGAGTAGGAGCTCTGCAGAACGCCCTGGACGAGTACTACAAAGCCAAGAACGAGTTTGCTGCCAAGGTGAGTATAGCCAGGGCTGGGGGAGTGCTGCAGGGGGGGGCCCTGCTCTCCTGGGGCTGGACGGGAGCAGAGCTGGGCATCGCTGGCCAGCACAGGGCTTCAGCTGGGCCACCTCCACTCGACGTGGCACCGCAGGTCTCCCTGCCTTGCTCCGTGGCCAAGGTGGGGTGGGCTGCTGCCATTGCTTGCTGGGGCAGGGACCCGCTGGGCCCCATGAGCGGAGCTGGGACAGGGACCCTTTAGGCTGGTGCTTTGCTCCCCAGGCCACAGAGGATCAGGTCAAGCTCCTGCGGCTCCAGCGACACCTCCAGGAGGACTTTGACAAGCCCTATCTCGACCTCTCACTCCACGACACGGTCTCCAACCTCATCCTGGACGGCCACCACAAGCGAGCCGAGCAGCTCTACCGGGAGTTCAAGATCCCCGACAAGAGGTCGGTCCCAGGGTGTTGGGGTCGGCTCTTCTGTGCAGCCCTGGGGGCTCACGCCGGGCAGGAGCTCTGCTGTGGGGCTGGGATCAGGGGGCTGTGGGGTGCTAGCAGCTAGAGGAGCTGGCTTGACTTGTGTCCCCAGGTACTGGTGGCTGAAGATCAGTGCCCTGGCCAACCGCGGTGACTGGGAGGAGATGGAGAAGTTCTCCAAGAGCAAGAAGTCACCCATTGGGTACCTGGTAAGAGATTTCCCTGCTTGGGGGGGCCAGCTCTGCCCCGTGGGTGGCTGTGGGGCTGGGCCATGCTGTGGCGCAGCAGGGGGGCACTGTGCGGAGCAGCCTGAGAAGGTTGGCGTGGGGCAAGGGCTGAAGCTGGGGGCCGGGAGGGCCCAGCAGCCAGCTCCCCCCACCCTCCCACCCCACTCCTCTCTGCTCCAGCCATTTGTGGAGATATCGGTGAAGCACCACAACCGCTACGAGGCCAAAAAGTATGCGCCCCGTGTGACCCCCGAGCAGCGCGTCAAGGCCTTCGTCCTGGTGGGGTGCGTCCGCTCACCCCCAGCCCGGTGGGGGGCATGGGGGTGGCTGGGAGGGCAGTTTGGGGCAGGGTCAGAGCCTGTAGGTGCAGCTGGTTTCTCATGTAGCATCGCTGGGGTCTTGGGGGGCCTCAGGGGCAATGAGATCCCCAGGAGCATAAGGCAGGGGGGGAGCACTCCCTGCCTCGTCCTCTGCAGCTGCTGAGGGCTGCGTAAGGTGCCTGCCCTTGCTGGGGGTGGTGTCTCCAAGAGGTGGGGGAAAGGTGGCTGGGGCTGCTGCCCCCCTCCTGTCCCCACACCGCCCCCAGCTCCCCCCACTCTGCCACAGGGACCTGGACCAGGCAGCTGATGCTGCCATCGAGCACAAGAACGAGACAGAGATGAACTTTGTCCTGTCCAAGTGCACCGCCAGCACCGACGCCACCGTGGCGGAGAAGCTGAACCGAGCCCGAGCCCAGCTCCTGAAGAAGTGAGCCCCCGTGGTGGGGGCCCTGCCCTGGCCCCTTGCCCACCACATGCTCCAGGGGTGGCTCCAGCCCCCCTGTCCTGCCACTGGAACCACTCTGGGCTTCTCAGCCCTGTCCCCCGCACGCCTCCCCCTTGCTGCGGGGGGGTCTGTGGACGAGGGCAGGGTGGCAGAAGGGTGTCCATGTCCTGTGCCAAGGCTGGGGTCACCCTGGCAGTGTCCCCCTCGCAGCTGCTACGAGGCCGAGGTCTTCCTCGCTGGCTGCGAAGTACAGCGGGATGCCCCCCACCCTGCTCCAGTGCTTGCGCGGCCCCCAGCCCCCTCTTGCCGTGTAGCCCCCTCCTTTCTTGTTCAGTAAAGAGGAGAGTTCGCTGTCCTGTCTCCTGCTGTAAAATGCTCAGTGCCCCCCCGCCGGCACCCCCAGCCTGCTCAACACCCATGATGAGGGGGCTCTCGGGGGACACTGGTTACAGGGGGCTGGGGGGGGGCTGTAGGACGTTCGTGGTGGGTATTGGGGTGCGGGGAGGGGTGCCAGGGGCCCTGTGGGGGTCCGGGAGGGGATCTCTGGGTGCCCCCAAGCTGCGCGGCGGGTCCTTGGCGGGGGGGGTGTCTCCTCCGTGGTCCGCCCGGCCGCCAGGGGGCGCCGCAGGGCTCGGCCCCGCCCACTCATCCTCACGTGGTCCCGCGGTGCATTGTGGGGCGGCGAGATGGCGGCGCTCAGTGCGGGACGAGCGGCGGCCGGGGTGAGGGGGGGCAGTCGTGGATGGGGG
>JAVJGG010000054.1:47998917-48033062 GCA_035590195.1 Aviceda cuculoides
GAGACCCCCCCCTGCAGTACTGCCTTCAGCTCTGGGGCCCCCAACATAAGAAGGACATGGACCTGTTGGAGCGAGTCCAGAGGAGGGCCACAAAGATTAAGGTCCCTTCCAACCCAAACCATTCTATGATTCTACGATTACTCTCCTGATGTATAGAGAGCAGCTGCATCCCACCGCAGCTTTGTTTTGCTGGGCCAAGCAAGGCAAGCACTTTTAATATCTTCTTTTAAAAGAGGATCTCCATTTTCCCAATCATCTGAGAGCCCTCCTCTGTACTCGTTCCTGCCAGCCGATGCCCCCCTCTCCCTAGCCCCTCCGCCCACAGTCCAGGCAACTAGCAAACCCACTGCCTGCATGGCAGTGATGGCAGCAGCTGCAGCAGCATGGGTTTATTTGTCTCGATTTGGCACCTCTTTCCTCTCTCTTTTACTGTTCTGGCTTTAGTATTTCCCTGCATTTACTGGCAATACCTTGGCTGGTGCTTTTGAGCTTTTTTCTTGGCTTTTTTTGCCTTTTTTTTCCTGCTTTTTTTCTTGGCTGCTTCACAACTGGCAGCTCAGCTGTGAAGCTCTGACCAGCTGACGTACCCAAGTCTCTCCCCTCCTCGCTTTCTTCCAAATGGGAATCTCCAAGCTGGCGGCAGAAATTCTTGTGAGTAATCCCTCCAGCTCCCATCCTTGCATTTTCTATTGCATCTTTCATCAGACTTCTGCACCAAACCACCCATTTTGTTTTGCAGGATATCCCAGTCATCTCTGAGTATTAATGATGTTGCCTAATGAGGCCAACAATTAGTTTCTGAAGGTGCTGAGCTAATGTCATTTCTACAATAATTTATTTCCTTCAAGATTAATCTTTTCTGTATTTTGCACTGCTGGGTGCATTTAGCAACCTGGACCCACCCTAGGAAGAAGGGAGGAAGGTGAGGAAGAAGTATGTCAGCCTTCCTTGAAGGTCCATCTGCAACCCAGGGCAGGTGTTTCCTCCTCCTCTAGGTCCTGGGGTTCACAGAGCTGGAAAGCTCAGTCCTGCATTTAAAGGAAAGCGAAAGCAAACAAATTCCCAGGACCACTGCTGCATTCCCACTTTTTCCATGGGAGGGTAGGAGAAGCTTTGGTATATAAAGCTATGAGTGATGCAGAGGGCCACATTCTCTGTGTTACTGGTGAATTATAAGGTGGCTTTTCACTCTCTTGATGCTCCTGTTGGATTTTGCAGTGAGACTGAACCTCTCCAGATCCCTCTGCAACTAATCTATATCAGGTTGCAACTCCAAATACTTTATTAGCAACTGATAACTACCTCTCAACCAGCTTGGACTCAACCAAGGGTAGCAGTCATGAAGGGGGCTGATACAAGACTGCTTGTTCATATGAGCTGAGTGACACAGAGGGATTGCAGCATGACTTCTCAGTGGCCGTGACGTTGCCATTACACTGGACTAAAGTGCTTTAATTTTTGTCATGGAATCAGGTGACTACTCGTCAGCTATGGCCATTTGTTGCTGTAAGTATCCAAAATGTTGGCCATGAGAGGGAAGGACAAGTGTTAAACTACAGCCAGTGACCTTCTCAATCAAATAACGTTGACCTCAATGCATGTAAGACACACAGAGTGTATTTCCAATGTATGTGATATTCATTTCAATTATATTTCTAAAACTCTGGCCATCTGGGTCCAAATCTTGGCATAAATGAGACTAAAAAATGAATTTGGCAGTGCCTACCTCCTGCTTTCACGTCCCGACAACCACTCTGCATTTTGTGCATCCCGAAATGTACAGCATGGTTTGGGAGCTGGTGAGGACCACCCCAGGGAAGCACGGCCAGTCTGAAACAGCGCAAGTTTTGTAGGCAGGTCCACACATGGGAGCCAGTACGGTTTGGTCCTTACCTGGGCTTCCTAACCGTCCACAAGCAGCAGATTCAGACACCAAAATCTAGCAGAAGAGGATGTAAAAATCACAGTTTGCCACCAGCAGAAGTGCCGTGTGAGGTGTTGCTGTTGTTGGGGCTCTGAGAGCACCCATGGGACGGAGCTCCCTTGGGACAGCCACCCACCGCCCTGCCCATGGGCGCCTGAGCTCGCTGCCAGGGTGCAGGAGGAGTGGGGCTGCCCCGTGAGGGGGGGCGAGGAGCAGGGTGCCGCAGGGACCCCATGGCCAGCCATGCCGCCCCAGCGGGTGGGGGAATGGGGGTCCCATCAGGGACAGGACAGCTCAGTGGTGCTCATGGTAACCTAACCGATATGAACTTTTAGTTTCTCCAAGTGAAATTTACTTTGGTCTGCCGAATGAGTTTCAAGGTGCCTGATGTGAATAGCTTCAGGTAGGATCAATTTTTGGAAGATAGAAGACTAGCGCACCCCCAGACCGATCCTATGTCTTCTCAGCCTCCAGCCACACCTGAAAACCTTCACCAGGACATTTGTCTTCATTTATCTGAAGTATTTAAATACCTCAGCACTCACTGTATGCTCCACCGTAAACACAGGGCAACCTCCAGTTAGCTTGGAAAAAACAGAGGCAGTGGCAAGATAACGACCACGGACGTAATGACAACCGGTGCACAAAGAACCACCCTGTTAAACATATAATTCGGTGTATTTCACTCGCTGCCGAAGAAACAACAGACCGTCGCCTTATTTGAAATCATTGCAGGGGCTGTTAGGCTGGTGCTTCTCTTTCCACCCTTGCTGGCTGCCGGAGTGAGCGAGAGGGTAATGGAAGAGGCAATCCCCTGGGAAAAGCAGCTCCCTCCCCGCAAGACAACCTCTGAAGGATTTCTCGAACCCCCTCGGCAGGGTAGGTACAAATTAAAGACAAGCTTTTCCTCAGCCACAACCAGGCCCTGTGGATTGTTGTTAGTGCTGCAAAAATCTCTTTTGCTGGCCTAAATAAATAAAGACAAAACACGTAGAAAATGACTGAAAGAGCGAGATGTTGAGAGAGAGCCGGCACAACACGGAAAAACACACAACAGGAAAACTTAACTTAAGCGCAAGATTTTTTCCATAATAAAGGTCAAACTCAGAAAAACCTAGCATTCCCAAAGATGGCCTACCTTCCCCTTTTCTCGCTTAAAAAAAGAACAGTTTGCCAGAATTAGGGAAAAATTCTGAGATCCTTTTTCGGACCTCTTTTCACCAAAACAGAAGTCCTATTTTCCCTGAGCAAAGGCTGCCAGGTCCAGATGCTTGGACCCTTACCTCCTATCCCCATGCAGACATACAAATTCCTATTGATATCAAACAGCTCCCAGTATGATCATTTTCAAATCTGGTCTAAGCTTGCCATCGATATTAACTCCAAATGGCATGTGCATCGTGGTAAAAAAAGAAAAAAAAGAGCAATATTGTTTTATTAACTGAAATTAAAGGTCAGAGAAAGAATTAAGATAAAGAAACAGCAAAAGCAGAAAATGTGTCTCCTATGCTTGGGGAGTCATTCAACCTATAAATGCTCTGCAGGAGTCTCTTAAAACACATATTTACAATTGATCTGAGCTACAAAAACTTGTACGTCACGCAGCTCTGCGTTGTTGCTACAAGCACTTAAACACTGAACCATCTTCTGCTTACCCTGGTACTGGTCCCTTGTGCTGCTCTGTATAAAAGCCCTGTCACTTCAGTCCTGCTTTCCATACGGACAAGCTTTACATTCCCTGCCCGTTCACCAAGACTCGGGGAATTGGGGCATCGCTCGGGCTCTGGTTTTCCCGCTGTAAGAGTGCAAGAGCAACTCTTCATTATTTCTTTTTGACGTTGCACAGGGCAGGAGGAAAGGGGCTTCATTTGTGGAACCCTAAGCAGTGTAATTTTGTCTCAGAGCCATCAAAGTGCTTCCCCTCAGCTTTGCGATGAGGCGCTATCTTCGTGAAGCAAGCGCTGGGTGCAGCATCCCCCCCCGCCTACACGGCGTGCTCCCGTCACCGCGCGTCTGCGGCTCTGTCCAAAGGAAAGCGAATTGCTGCTGTAAAACCAAAGAAAAGTTGTATTACAAACTGTTTTGTGGCAACCGGTTGTTCTCATGAAACTCAGCTCTCGTATTCTGTTATAGGTGATCGCTGCAATCTTCAGAAAACAAGGTGGGAAAAAAGCCTCCTCTTTGCAGGGTAGTGGGCTGATCTGACACCCTCTGCAATGGGTGGAAGGATCTGACTTCTTTCCAGTGGGCTTGGGCTAAAATTGGCTTTGGCGAAGAGATCCATCAGAGCGCAATTTTCTCTCTTTCCAATCAGAGAGCAAAATTAGAGGCATATAAAGAAACATATAACTCAGTCTTGCAGGTGTTAGTTTCCTCAACACTTGTTGTACAGGAAGCTTAAAAATGCTGAAGTGAAATGGATATTTTTGGCATGACTTAATTCTAATCTTTCAGGTATCATAAAAAACCAGCCAGAAGACGTATATGTCAGAGAAACCCGCGCGTGGCCCCTCCAAGCTGTGCCGGGAGGAACGCGGTGCTGCCTCAGCACAGCCTTCGCACGGAGCCCGGCGGGAGCCGGTCGCTGGCTGTCCCCAGGCGAGCACGGCTGTTTGACGGCAGAAGATTGCCCGGCGTATTTGGGGATTCCTGGACGGTGCCTGCGTGACTGTACCCGGTACATATTGCAAACCACTTCAGGAATCTCCTTCTGGAGGCTGTTGACCGGGGCAGGAGCTGTATTCCCCCAACTCTCGGCTCCAGAGACTGGGTATGGATGTGGTGATCTGTGAAACCTTCAGGACCATGGTGTCTAAAGGGTTACAGCTAAAATGTCTGTAGAAAATCAGCTTTAAAATGTTATACAACAAAACATGTTATTGCTGGTATTTGAGTCAGGCTTGATAATGCATTTCAGGCTAAAATATTTCTTTGATTGTCACAGAAATATGTGGAGAGCCAAGTGTTTGCTTTTAGTGTGCAGAATATATTTGGTTGCATTTCATAACCAGAGGCTAATTGTCTGAGAAACAGTTTTCACATCCAGAATTCCTGATACGGTGCAAAAAAAAAAAAAAAAAGGCTACTGGGAACCAAGAAGCCTTATGTTGCTGATTATTTAAGAGTGAAAGGATTAGTAGTGGCAGCGAGTATTTAGGCACTTCTTGAAAGAAATGTGGGTTAGTTCTTGGATTGATGTGGGTGCCCAGCAATCCTACCCAACGCTGAAGTTAAAGCAGCACGTGTGTACTGGCTGTTTGTTTATAAATACCTCAATAGCCGTTTTCAGTAAAATATGGAAATTCCTTCATTCTGTAGCCGTTCTCTGTTAGATCATTAAGCATGTCAATACTGCTGAACAATCAAACGGGGAAAAAAATGGTTTAATCTGCTTATGCTGGAGTGCTTATTTATTACAATCATTCATCAACAAGACCTGGAAAAAAAGGGTTTGATTATATCCATTGGTTAAATACCGCACGGTACACAAACGTGGCAAGCACAAGAAAGAGATGGGCATCCTGCCTGATAAAGAATTACACTGGAAGTGAAAGGCTGACCTACAGTCAGCAAATGTTAATCATTTTTACACCAAAGTGAGTGTAACGTTTCTATAGGGAAATTACTTCAATCTGGTCAGTGCAAGGAGCAGTTTGTATAATCGGATTGCAAATAAGGTTTGATCACATTCCAGCTTAATCTACTCTCTGAGCACCATTTACAGCACTAAATCAAACACTGGGAAGCTGCAGGTGCTGCTTTACAGTCATTACACCCAAGGGGCAGGGACTTGGTAATAAACAGCAAATAAATTGAAGCACTGACTTGCCTGCTACGGGGCATTTCTAATTATCCTCTAGTTTAGCTGGAAATTGTCATGCTCTCATCACAGCCTATTTTAACTGCTGCTGAATAAGTGTGACACTTTTAGACTGAATTAACTGAGAATATGAAGAAATGCCTTCTTTTTTTTTTTTTTTAATGTTGGATCAGAAGTAACTTGCTAAGATCCAAGGAGGACATTCTGTTTTCATGTCCCCGTGCTGGAAGTAGAAACATAACAACTGTAAGCCTCATATATTTTAATTATAGTCTGAAGACCTACCAAAATGAACAGCACTTGTCATGATAGCTCACACGTATTACCAAATAGGCTGATACGTAAGGCTGCAGCCTCCCGTGCTGTAGTTGATCCAGGCTGGCTGGTGGTGGTGTTTCCCAGGAAAGTTGATCTTGAGAACGAATGGCGATTAACAAAGCAGCACGCTGTTGTTGCAATATATTTAAAAAGGAGAAGGGAGGAAGATAAAACCCCTCACTTCTAAAAAAAAAAAAAGTTGTTTGGAAATGCACAGGTAATTGCAATGATTAAAAGCCACAAATATCTTAGCCATTTGTGATACCTCCAGATCCTCCCACCCAGGTTTCATTCTAGTAACTTGTCAACACAAGTAATATTCAGGAGGAATGTTGATATAAAAAGACGTCTCTGCTGGGAAGTACAGCACCGGAGCAGCAAAGGTATGTAATACACCTTGATGAGAGGTGATGTGGTGATCATTTTCAGTACTTTTAATAGGATGTGTGATATGCAGGTAGCCTGACAGCTGCAGTTACAAAGCTGCTGTACGGCTCAAACCCAAAACTAAACGGCTTTCTCTGGAGGTGGGGGGATACAACAGGGCTGATGCTAGGAAACTTTCTGGCTTTTCCAGCTAGAAAGAAGCTAGTTGTATCTAGCTAGACATATATCTTTCTATTTTAAAAAGAAGTAATTGTGTAAATTTCTAAACTGGATTGAAGTCCCAATCTGAGATCATATTTTTACCCAGATGTGATGCTTCTTATTAATATACTGTGAAATAAGATTCATAACCTTTAGGTAAATTGTTCCCCCTAATATCCCTAAAGTAGTATTTAACAGGTAATAATGAATGCAGTTGGATCACAGCTCTGCAAATATTCTTTTTCCACTTGCTAATGGACAAGACACAACAGAATAATCCTTGAGTTTGAATCTTTCAGAACTTCAAACACTTAATAGCTTAAACGATTTATTACAGGAGAATGTGTAAGTGCCAGTTTTACGGATCGCAGTGATTCGCCTTTAGAGGGGGACTACGGCGGAGATGGCGCTGCGGAGTGCAGCGTAGATCCTGTCATCCAAGCTGCAAATAATCTCAGCTCACTGACCTCAACTTCCAGGCTCCAAGGAGCGAATAAGGACTGCGTGACTGCTGGGCCACAGTATTTATTTCAGCGGGGGGTAAATGGATCTTTTCTGCTGGATAAACTCAGTTGCAGACTGGAATGACAGTGGAGCAGAGACTGCCCTAGTGCCCACTGAAATACTGTTAGAGCTTCTAAATCAAACAGAGGAGCAGGGGCTGGACTTCTCTGGAAGCATCTGCTTTGAGCTATTTTACAGGAAGAATAGACTAGAACTGAGCCCAGAAGATAAAAAAAAAAGTTAAAGGCCCAGAAAAAATTAGATCTCTGTCTCTGTTGTGTCCAGTCATTTTCTACCCACCAGTTAGGCTTCAAAACTGTGTATTTATTTGTAGATGTTATCACAGGGCCACAAAGTATTATCCTGCCCTTAATACTTCGTATTTTTCCCCCCAAATAGCTACCGTTATTTCCAGTGGCCACAACCAGGGCCACTCAACATTAGCTGGCAACTTTATTTTATTTTTTTTTTTCTTATGGAAATGCAAAGAATGTTCCTTTGTTACATGTTGATTTGGTATGGTATCTGCATTTAAAGTGCCTCCATGTTGTAGATGAGCTATGCTTTTCACATTATGTTCTTTCTTTTGGTTTTCAGGCAAATTAATTAACATGATACAGAAAAGGGAGAATACAAATGCTGAAGCCCTCACTTTAAGCCCTCATACTCTTTTGTTCTCCATTATTGCACCAAATTATTTAATTGGGTCTCTCTGATTGTGCACAGACACAGAAAAGAACACAGTCTATTGTGAGAAGCCCTACAACCATAATGCAGTATCAAATTCAATTCCCATCAAAAGTGCTTGCTGCTAAAAGCCTGTACTGTGGCTGCAGATTAATGAAGATCTGCATTGAGCAAAGTGGTGGTCGTAGAGACATTATTTTTCTCCAATAGAAGGCCTATTCTTGAAGAACAATAAAAGCATAGAAAAGCGTTAGTCTGCTTATGGATGGAAATAAATCAAAATGAATAAGAGGGTTGATGGAAATAGTCTGAAAGCAGTAGAGTGGAGTTCTGAAAATACTGTTTTTGTTTTGTAAGGATTTCTTTTTCCCATAGTCTCTCAAAAATGCTGCTTGATGGAGTCTCAAAAGCCTTGGAGTGAAGGACAAATTTGAAAAATCAGAACCTAATTGCAGAAAATCAGCATTTCACAAATGCATTTTTTTCTGCAGAAATGTTGCACAGAATCTGGGCTTAAAATAGGAATAAAATGTAAAGAAGGAAAATCTGTCATATTAACTAATACACAAGTCTGATCCAAAGAACAACCAACAGCTCTGAAACTGCATTCAGTCATTCAGCTCATTCAGATGAGCTTTTCTTCTTTTTTCCTTCCTCTTGCCACGATTCTGTACATCATTTTTCTTTTTTCTTCTTCTTTCAGTGTCAAAATCAACTTTGCGCTTTATGTGTGACCTATCAGGGCCAAATCCCAATGTACTTAGCAGCAATAAGAACATCGCCGTCGACTGTAGCTGGACGAGCGTGTGACCGTAACACTAAGCAATTTCTTTTTAGAGCCGTGTGGTTGCTCCATTCGTACTTAGAGGTGTAAGTGCTGGGTGGGTTGGAACAACGAGCAGAGTGGTCGGGTGAAGCAGACAGGCCACACCGCGGTCAGTGGCGGAAAGTCAGTCAGTGCCAGGCTGCGCGGAGAGGGGGGACCCGCCAAGGGGAGATACCAGGCTAGGGTGAAAAACAGGTTGAACCTCCTCCCTGGAAGTCTCTCCTCCTCCCCTTTGACTGCGTAAAAAAGCCGTGGCGTTTGGATTCCTGACTTGAGTTGGGTGCCAAAAATAAGGTCAGATGAATCAGAGATACCCATTTTAAATACTTAATCTCAGTTCTTCCTTGCGTTCACAGCATCCCAGCTGTATATACAATCACAGGTGATGCAGAGAGTGAGTGCCCTGCCCGATTTACATCAGTTTACTCGGAAGTTGGTTCCACCTCTGCACTGAGGACACACGTTTAGAAATGAGAAATCCAGAAGCAGGTCCAGGACAATAGATGCTTTATTATCATCACATGAGGCTACTTTTTACCAGATCTTTTAGGCCCAAGTCACTCAGGGACCTGAAACCCTTCTTTGCGAAGAACGTCCATTCTCCAAAGAAGTCATTGGTGTGAAAGCCAGGGCAGTAACAAAACTTCTCTGCACAGCTGGAGCAGCTAGTGGGTGATTCTGTGCATTGCCATGATTCAGAGGCCTACGTGGCTCATCCTCTGTGATAAGCTACCCCATGGTGAATGACATTGGCCTGGTATTCAACCCATTAATTTATACGGGATAAACCAGAACTTGTCGTAGCCATTGAGTGAGAAGAGATGCAGGTTCTTCTTAACTGGTTTTCAAAACTATGTCCTGAACCCACCTTACAGAGTTTCATCAGTCACCTAAGATTTACACTGCTGCTTGCTGTGAGTGGACTGACAGTGGAAACAAGGTGGAGATGCACTTCTTGATCTGTTTTACCCTGGATTAAATCACATGAAGCAGCTTCAAATTATACCTTAGAATAGTTTGACATCAGACTAAGCTCTGCTCCTTCTCGTTATTCATTTCATTAGTACCTCTCAGTCTGAGATCTGTGTTGACAAGAAGATCTTCCAGAACAAGGCTCCAAGGAGCTGTGTTCCTCTGGTGACACATGTAGTGCAACTAAACTTAAAAAATGGCTCCATTTTTGAAAGGTCTCAGCCCCAACACCCTGTACCCCCTTAGAGAAGCTGTGCCTGCGCATCCAGACCTGACTGCTCTGATTTCCTGCATTCTGTGAAGAGGAATCTGGCTTGGAGGCACTGTAGGTGTTGAGTGGGTCCAAAGACAGGAGTACAGAAATGGATGCCAGAGCCTGGGAACACACGTGGGAATGACCTGGGTATGGGCAGCTGTAGTACTAGCGCAGATCTGTGCGGGATGTGGACCGTAACTAGAAGGCTTAAAACACCACATCACGTTTCTCTTGGCCTGAGTCTGTTCTGTGCAGTCCTATGATCTTTGCACAGACTTAAGAGATGCTAAATATTTATGTTGAATAAAAAGGCCTGAAAATATAAGAGGCTTAGCCATAGTGTACATGTTTTCTCTGGTGAAGGATTCGGTGGCTGTGAAATACGCTGGGTATGCCACATTTTTGCATGGGCTGGAGGAGGTAGCACAGGACTAGAGACCCGTACTCTCCTGGAGACAGAGCTGGAGGCCAGCTAGGACACTTCCACAGTGCCCAAAGTGACACCATCGCTTCTACATAACTGAGTGACAGCTCCTTGTCAGTGCTGTATCATGGGCCTGTCCTTTGCCAGCCAAAGGGAGCCTTCCTGGCGGATTAGACCGGTTAAAAATGATAGACTGAACACATTTTGCAGCACAAACCAAGAAGTATTTGCTTTATTGTTCCTTTCTTGGTTCCCTCTCACTAAACTTTCTCTTTCTGGTGGCTGGTGATAGCAATCTAGCTGAAGTCTGGGTTTTAGGCAGCATCGGTGCTCACCATCCTCTCCATCACCACCCTCTCCTCAGACACCTGTGGTGAGTCTTACCCTGAGGACCATGAGGCTGTTGGGAGGGGGACGTGCAACGCAGGTAGTGCTGCTCCGAGGTCTTCATCAGCAGACTCGGTAGCCAAAAACTGCTGGGGGCTGAGACAGTCCCAGGTGCTCAGCAACCGACTTATTCTCCCATCTCCAGAGGAAGGAACAGCGTTTTCCTGCACCCAAGAGCTGCTTGGAAATAATCTTGAACAGCCTGCAATGGGAAAAGAAAGAGAGGAGCCACTCACTGTGTTTCTTTCTAAGGTCACCAGGCTGCAGATTGCAATGATCCTGGTTTTTGGTATGTGTCCTGGCTTCAGCTGGGATAGAGTTAATTGTCTTCCTTTTAGCTGGTATAGTGCTGTGTTTTGAGTTTGGTATGAGAAAAATGTTGATAACACTGATGTTTTCAGTTGTTGCTAAGTGGTGTTTAGTCTAAAGTCAAGGATTTTTCAGCTTCTCAAGCCCAGAGAGCAAGAAGGCTGGAGGGGCACAAGAAGCTGGCACAGGACACAGCCAGGGCAGCTGACCCAAACTGGCCAACGGGTATTCCATACCATGGGACGTCATGCCCAGTCTATAAACTGGGAGGAGTGGGGGTAGGGGGATCACTGGTTGGGAACTAACTGGACATCGGTCTGTGAGTGGTGAGCAGTTTTATTGAGCATCACTTGTATATTCCAATCCTTTTATTATTACTATTGTCATTTTATTAGTGTTATCATTATCATTATTAGTTTCTCCTTTTCTGTTCAATTAAATTGTTCTTATCTCAACCCACAAGTTTTACTTTTTTTTTTCTCATTCTCTCCCCCATCCCACTGTGTGGGGGGGAGTGAGTGAGCGGCTGTGCGGTGCTTAGTTGCTGGCTGGGGTTAAACCATGACACACCAGCAATACACCAGGCGATCTAACGAGTTCATCATCCATGCTAGTGCAGAAGCAAAGCGATGTCTCAGTGCCCTGTTTCAAACTGAGCCACTTGGCTGGGAGCAAAGCTGAGCATGCCTCAAGGTGAGTACCTTCCCCGGCCACTGCCGTTTTGGTGCCCGACGGCATTCCCCAGTCTCTGAGGGAAGCCCTGGCTCAGCGGTGCTGTCAGGGCACTGCCCAGCAATGGGCTCACACTGATCAAGCGTTCAGGCTGACACTCAGTGAAACCTTCCCCACAGAAGTAAGCCCTGGGCACTCGTGGAAGAGGGCACTGGGCTGCAAGGGAAAGCCTGCTCTTGGGGACTGAAGCCCAGAGCCAACCCCAAACGCAATCAAGCTCAGCAAGAGACTGCAATGCATCTCCTGGCAGGATAGATGGAAAAAAATCAGTGCAGCAAGGCTACTTCTGGCCTCAAGACATGGTCACAGCTGAAGAATAAGCAACACGTGCTAGAGGATTGGATCCCTTCACATGTCAATTCTTGGGAGGAAAACAAGGAAGGAGTTACAAGAGAAGTAAATATTCCCATCACAAGGCAATAAATGGGATCCCTCAGCTTTCTTCCAGCCCAGCTGCCAAGATATCTTTAACTCCAGTGGGGACCAGGCCTTGCCGCGATGCTGCGGAGCTCCTCCATGCTTCCAGATGGTGCAGCAGGTCGGAATCGAGGGTGAGGAGAAGGGCTGGGTACTCACTGTTCATATTTGTGCAGCGTAGCCTGAAGGAGGCTCAGGGAATAGACCAGCCCGGCAGCAAAGCTCAGCTGCTCTCCCGCCGCTCCCCTGAGGCCGGTGCGCTCTGCACAGTTTTCGTTCAGATCAAACTTCTCCTGAGCCTGTTTGCTGATCAGTTCAGCCTGTTGGGGAAGAGGGCAAACCTTCAGAGTCTTCCTACGCTTGCTCTGATCTGTTGCACTTAGCCACAGACCAGCCAAACACCCCACACACACTCCCAAAAAGCAAGCTCTGCTGGGAAAGATTTCTGCAGAAGAGAAGGGGAATAAAGAAGGACAGCAGAGCACCAACCCCCTGGCCAGTGCTGCAAGACACCGAGGCTCACCGGCCTGCCCTGCCCAAACTGGCAGGCTCAACCCACCAGTACCACAGCTGGGTGCTCTAACCACCGACCTACCACCGCCTGCGGGCAGGGACTCCTGCTTCCTCCTCCTCCTCCCTCCTCCCAGACAATTTCAAAAGTTCTCCAAGAAAACATTCAAAATCCCAACTTCAGCTGGGACAGAAAGGAAAGATATATTTCCCGCAGAGCCACGGCACGGCCACCGACTCCTGGTTAGCCCCAGTGGCACAATGGGTTTGAAGAAAGACACACCAAGCCCCATCAGCCCAGTGCAGGAAACAGCCCCAGCTCAAAGCTTCAAAGGAAGAATTAGCACAAGCTTTTGACAAGGCCTAACTCCCCCGGGCAGGCGGGAGCAGAGGCACCCATCCCACCTTGCAGATGAGCCGAGGGATGAGCAGCAGCACCAGGATGCAGTCATGGTCCCCTCCGTGGCGCAGGAAGCTGTCGGGCATGAAGGATGTGAGGAGGGAGACGTGCCGGTTGGCCTGCTGCACCTCCATCTGCCGCAGCTCCATCTCGATGGCCTGCAGGAGACACAGGGTCAAGGCAGTCCGCTCAGTCCCCTCCCCAGCCCACTGCGTCCCAGCCCGTTCGGTATTTTACAAAGTCGGAGCCTCTTTCCTCCTGGGACACAGCTAACACCTCGCTCCCTGGCTGTCACAGGAAACATTTCTCATTATGGCCAACGGGTGCTTTGTGGAGGTGCCCAGGGACTAGTCTGGAGCTCTGCTCTAACCCCGGGTACAGGGTACACCATGTATCTGTGCTCACAAGCACTCTTTCTTTCCTGACAGCGTTCACAGTGTGATAAAAACAATGCTTACATTGTCAGCTCTGAGCACACTCTTTCACAAGAAAACATCCCTTTTTGCACAGCAGTATTTGAACTTTGACATTTCTCTTAGAAGAGAGAACCATCCTGACAGTCGCCTCAGCCTGTTTCCACGGCTGGCACAAGCACCACAGGCCAAGGCCGAGAGCCGTGCCCCTGGGCCAGCCCCACTGCACGGGGAATACTCACTCCGAGCCTGGCACCCACATGCCGGTGCCATGCCTCGGTGCCACTGCTTCAGGAGCCTCGCACACGGGAATGAATGTACCCTGTTCAGTTCACACGCCTGGTACACGGCTCTCCTGCTGGCCCTACCTTAGCATGGGCTTTTGTCTCTGCAAATTTAATCTTGAAGTCAAACATCTCAGGAGGAGGCTGCTGCTGCTTCTCAGCAGACGCTTCTTGCTGACTCATGAGTTCTCGGTTCACGTCCTGAGCACAGAGAGAAGCTGCGATGAGACATAGAGACAAGCAGCACAGAGGAGATCTGTAATCCCACACCCTCTGCAGTACATACACACCTCACCTCCCAGTGCCCCCTTCCTTGGGGAGGGCGGGGGGGATCACCAGGGGCTCATTGTGCAACACACACAATGATGGATGAAAGTAAGGAACAGGAATGTAAGCGCTTTCCAAACGCTCGGCTGACCACACCATGTATTGAAGCCAAGGAATCCACACAGACTCATTACCCATCTCCTTTCACTGCCAGCAAAGCCCAGGAGAGCCAAGCCCAGTGCTGGAACAACCCCATGCTATTCTGCCTTGTCCAGGACTTGGTTCCCAAGCCTGGAGCACAAGCAGCACAGCACAGTAAAAAGCTGAAGCAGCCATGTGTTCAGAAGTAATTTACAGTGCTGACTTCAGCAGGGGCTCTGCCAGCGAGCCCCATCTGGACACAGGCAGAAGGACAGGCAGGACTGTCAGAGGTCACGAGAAGCACATGCAGTCTGGCACTGCTGGAGGTCCCCAGGAAAACTCAATTAGGAACCTTCTCTCCAGCATTAGCCATCTGTGTTCTGCTGTGCCCATCTCCCATGAGAGCAGGAGGCAGCGTGCCATCCCTGCCCCCAGGGACCACCTCCTCTGGCAATGCTCTTGCCTACATGTGCTCAGTCTCCTCGTCACCGAGGTGGACTGCCAGAGGAGCACGGCTGCGGCGGGAACTGCCCCGCTGCCGCGCGGGGGGCACCAAAGGGCCGCACCTGAAGGTGTGCAGTCAGCTCTCTGTATTTTTTGATGGTCTGCTGGTAGTCAGCCACAGTCTCCTGCGCGGCCTCCACACGCTTCTCTGCCTCCCGGACCCGCGCCGACGCCATATCCAGCTGCTCCCGTAACTCCAGCTCTGTCTCCCGGGCATTTTCCTGCAGCTCGTCATTCATCTCGTTCATGGCTTCCTGGCAAGGAGGAGGCGGCACGGGGTGCGGTTACACCACAGCCTAGCAAGCGACGGCAGGCGGGCATTTTCAGAGCAGGGAAGAGGGGCACCCCAGGGTGTACGGGGCACATTCTGCAGAGCAGAAGGGTGCACTGTAGGGAAGCAGCACCGAGCGTAATGCCTGCCGAGAGGTCTCCCAGTCCCCTCTGGCACCGCTGCCAGGCAGTTCTCAGTGCCTCAGGCAGCCTCACTGCCAGGCGGTCGGCTGGACCAGCCCTCGCATCAGCCACGAAGCAAGCGGCGCAAGCCCTCCAGTACCAGCCCTTACTCCAGAGGAGTCCGTCTTACCAGGTCCCCGACAGTCTCGCGCAGCTCCCGGACCTTCTCCTCCAGGTCTAAGTTTCTCTCCGTCAGAGTCTCCACCATCTCTTCAGCACCCAAAGCAGCATCCACCTGCAAGCACACGGCATATCATCCTCCAACCTGGAGCTCAACACACTACAGCAAACAGCTCAAAAATCCTTTTACACCACTGTGGGATCACTCTGCCGAGCTGTGGGACATGGCTGATAAATCTGTCTCCCATCCCGAGGTGACGGTTTGCCAGACAGTGCTTAAGCTCCCTCCTGATAGCAGAGAACGGCATCCCTCAGGAGAGCAAACAATTCAAACCAGAACAGCCAGCAGCCCCAGAAGGAAAAGCACATGAGAAGAGAGGCTTGGCTTTGGCTCTTAGAGATGTCACTGGCTCTTTAGCTGCAGCATCAGGGCACAAGGTTGAATAGTTCCAGGTCAGTGTAAATGATGCTGACCTTCAGGCTGAGTCTTGGCAGACTTGTGACAATGCTTTCCAAGCTCCCTGTCCCCCCTGACCTAGGCAAGCAGTTATACACTTACAGTATTAATGGAGGAATGGGCATTTCAGTCTTTGCATTAAGAAGCATCACCTCTGCTAGCAGCCCACCTTCTACCTAACTCAGGCTAATGCTCAGAGAGCGTGAGGCCAGCTTCCCTCCAGAACTGCAGTTCGGAGGAATTGCACAGGCTGCTCTGCAGTGAACAGAGAACCTTCCTAAGGGTTACCCCACACCTGCATCGACATCTCAGCCTGGCCAGGAACAAGCCTCATGAAGATCACCCAGGCAGGAAGATGTGATGGATCAGCACTGAGCTAGCAGCAAACACAGACCGGCCCTGGAAAGCAGGACACATCATCCATGTCCTGTGTTCAAGAGCCACCCTATGGCCGAGCAGAGTCCAGCACAGTTCCGCTGCTGGAACAGGGTTTGCTTTTACACAGGGACCCAGAAGTATTAGTCCCTGCAGATGTATCACGGAGCATGGCTCTCCAAGAGTGACTGACAGAAAGTGTTCTGTGCCAGGAGGTGACCCAAGCTTGCCTGACAGCAGTTGCTCAATGCCCCAAATGGCCACAAATGTCCCCTCCCTGCGTATCCTTCCCCCAACAGACTCACCTGCTCCTTTAGCTCATCAACCGTTTTCTCTGCCAGCTTCACCTCCTCCTGAAGCTTCTCTCTCTGCTGACGCAGGGACTCCAGCTCTGTGTTTTTCTTCTCCATTTGCTTTTGAAGCTTCACGTGTTCCTGCTTCTCTGATGCAGACAAGTCCCGCATCCTTTAACAGAGCGACCAGACCCATCACAAGCCCAGCAGAGACCCAGGTACCAGAGCAGGAGAAGCCATTCTCTTCCCAGACATTGCTCTTGGTTGGCACCAGCAGAGTCAAGAGCTCCTGCCTGCGCTGGCTGCCCATCAGCAGTGTGAGCAGAGCTCCTTTGGAGCCTCTGGCAGCCCCTCCCTGGGGGGGACACGAGCAGCGTCCCCAGAGAACAGCTCACTAACAGCGAGGGATGGGGGTGAATCAGTGCCTGAGACGGCACCTTCCTTTGAAAGAATGAGAGTCATAGGGGATGGAGAGAACAGACGAGGAGAACGTAGGAAAATAGACAACAGAGGCAGGAAAGAATAGCTGTAAATGGAATAGGCTAAAGCACAGAGAGGAAGAACCCAGTGAGCAAAAAAAAATAATTCACATTCACAGCCTTTCACAGTGTAAAAGAGAAGGTCAGCAGCAGAAAGAAGACAAAGCACAGACAAGGAAAGGTGCTTCATCATGCACTGAGAACAGAGCTTTGCTTATGCGTACATTGAGACCCCTGTGCGAACAGCTCTGCTAACAGCCCCAAAGTGGCTCTGCCCAGGGAGTGCAGGTGCTGGGAGCTGCTCTCACTTGGACCTTCTTTATACCTCCCACCCCGAACGCACACTGGTTTGGAAGTCCTTGCAAGGCAGTTTCTTGTGTTTCGCATCAGGAGGGGATGCTTCCACCTCCTCTACCTCTTCCTGTCCTACAGGAATAATTGTCTTTAAGCTGTTCTCTGCACCAAAGGCAACACAGAACCCTGCACACACTGAAACACAGCCACACGGGAAGAGTGAGGTTGGACAGAAAGCAGTGGCGTGGTTACCAGAGGGACCCCACCTGAAGATGTGGCTTCCAGAAAGAAAAGCCCCAAAGCCCTAAGCCCCAGCAGATGGGCTTGACCAGGGAAAGGCAACAACCAGGTCCCAGGCTCAAGAAACCTGAAGCAGGACCTGTGCAGGAGGCATCTGGAGAACTGTCCTGTACGGGCTGCTTGAATAAACCTCCAGCTGTGCTAGAGAAGCAGAGCACTGCATGCACAAAGGAATGAAATACAGAAGCTTTCTGAAGTGGCTCATTTTCTCCCGATCTACATTAGTCCCCAGTGACAAGAGACTCCACTTTCTCTCTTGCATGCTTAAAGAAGCACCAGAGCTCAGAAACAACCCAAGACCAGCTAGCAGGTGTTACATCGGCTGCTCAGGGGAAGTATTTGGATCAGTGCTCTGACACAAACTCCCGTTAGGCTAAGAGCGTGAGATGCCATAGGAAGGAACTCATTGGCAGCACCCCAGCCTCTGGGGAGCACAAGTGGTCTCCTACCTTACAAGAGCTTCCTTGAGTCTCGCGTTTTGCTCTTCCAACTGTTTGACTTGGTAACTGGATGCTGCTCCATCTGAGCCTGCAGTAGAAAGGAAGCATTATTCTGCTCGTGCAGAAATAGCAGCTGCTAAACAGATCCAGTTCTCTTAACACTAAGTGACGTTACAAACACCAGTAAGAGGACGGCTACATCACACCAAGGGGAAATGCACCAGTCCCTCTCCTGCAACTGAGCAAAACTGAAGCCTGGTGCATAACACTGGTGCTCATAGGCTGAGAGATTCCCCCGATGCCACCAGAGCCAGCTCGTGCAGATGAAGAATCACTGTACCAGCCTACAGACTGTACCTGAGCAGCTGCTGGGCTATGGCAGTGGCACGACACTGGATACTGTGAGTGTTCTCAGCTCTCAACCTTCCTGGCCCTCACAATTCAGTGAAAACAAACTCAAATCAAAGATGTTGCTCATGTCAGAAATTTCCACATCTCCCTGCAGACTACTCTTGTCCTCCCTGCATTTTTCCCAGTTCCTCGACATGTCTACCTTTCTGTCACATCCCTCAGCCTCCCTGGTCATCTGCTGCTTCTATGGGTTTGATTTTGTTTTCCAGTGAATGCCAATACTACAAATGTTTAAAGGCTGGCTTGTTTCCTGCTGTGTATAATTTTAAAGCTCACCTTGAATACCAAGAACTAAGAGGCCACAGGGGAATCAAAACAAGGGTAATGCACTGGTTTTGAAGCTGTGCTCAGTGTGAAACGGGGAGGTTGGATCAGTAAGGAACAAAAGCAGCTGTGACCTCCCACATAAAGTCTGTCCCAGTCAAACACTTTCTGTGGTGGGATCCACTGTCCCCAGGAAAATGACAAGCATTAAACCTAAGCCTGAGCTCCTCTAAGCCCAGGACAGGACCACTTGTCCCCAGACTCAAAAGCACAGCAGCTCCATCTCCGCCTTCTCAGTGAGGCTGGGACTCCAGTGAAGGTGAAGCTGAGCTGTCTGCTGCTGACCTGCCCATGTGTGATGGTTGTACCTCTGCCTGCCAGGCAGGGCTGGGGACGCAGCAGAAAGCACCAGTGGCTGCCGGGGGAAATCACAGAGGCAAAGCCTTGGCCCCACCGCAACCAGCAGTGAGGAGCCACCACTGCTCCAAGGCAGTCCAGTGTTCTCCTCCCCAGTGGGGAGCTACCTTGTGCAGTGGGACCCAGGCCGACACCACCCAAAAGCTGACCCCTTCCCACCTTTCTCTTCGATCTCGTGCTTCAAGATCTCCAGGTCCATCGTGAGATATTCCACCTTCTCTTTCAGGGAGTCCACCTCCTGCTGTAGGGACTCTGCTCGCTCTTCCGCCATCTCCTTGTCCAGAGTTGCCATTTCAATTGCGTCGGCAGTGTCTGCCATCTCCTCCATGTAGCGCTCCTTGGCTTCCAAGGCATCTTTGGCTTCCTGCGGTCAAGCACGTACGGGTGAGAAGACCCTGAAAGCCCAAGGCCAACGATGGAGAGACCCCTCTCACACACAATGAGCCTTGGACAACTATGTCTCTCATGGCTGTCCCAAAGGAGGATCAAGTCCAATTAACAACAGCTTATCTGGGCTGAGAGGGGAAGGCCCACTGCCAGTGCTCCAGGGTGCTCCCCTCCCCTCTCCTGAGGCCTCTCCCCTGCTTCACACCTTCTCCCATCCACAAAAGACCCCAGCAGAAAAACAATCTGCAGGTGAGGACAGACAGATATGAAGACAGAAAATACGTAGGCTTGTACTGGAGCACACAATCAAATAAATCACTGGGGAAACAAACCAAGAATCCACCCTGGAAAACTAGGACGGAGAGAAGCAAAAGCTCAGCTAGGTCCTGTGTCTGCCTGGGAGCAGCAGGCAGAGATGCAAAGAGCAGGTAACCTGTCCTTGGGGAGAAGGGAAAGAGGGAATTCACCAACCTGCAGCAGACATTTCAAATGACACCCCAAGGCAGGGCTCAGCAACAGCAGAGCAGCCACAGGAGAAATGCTGCTTGATAACGAGCAACGCTGAGATTCATTAGCTCCAAAGCCCTGTGGCTTTCACTGGCAGTGACTCATATCAACCAGCCCCACAGGGCAGGAGCTCAAAATGTGTTAGTTTAGCTAAAGGGAGATGAGTTTTAACAGATTAAAGTCTACGGTAGAGAGTCAGGATCAGGACCCCCCTCCAGGAAGCCACTGGAGAGAACCCACTCCAGAGCAGGCCAGCAAAGACACGGCATATGGAGAAGGGAGCACCCATTTACGGCCCTGTCGCTGGGGCAGGGAGGACTCGCACGCCCAGCACCCCCAGGGGCTGAGAGCCCTGCAGATCGTCTACTCCAAGCCCTGCTCAAGCTGGGGCGGCTGAGCCAGCTGCCCAGGACCCTGTCCGGTCATGTCTCGTACATCCCCAGGGATGGAGACTCCAAACATCTCTGAGTAACCTGCTCCAGTGTTTGATCGCCTTCACAGGGAAAAGGTTTTTCTTACGTTTAAACTGAATTTTCTGTATTTCAGTTTGTGCCCCTTTCTTCTTGCATTCTCAGTGGGCACCATGAAGAAGAGTTGGGCTCTGACTTCTTACTTCCCCCATCAGGTATTTATACATATCGGTAAAACCCCTCACACACCCCTCAGCCTTCCCAGATACCCGTCACTGCTTAGCTCAGCTGAGACTCCAGAGGACTGGATCACCTCGTCACTGTTTAACAACAGCTCCTGAGATATTCCAGCTTGCTTCAGCTCAGTTCCCAAATAGACTCAATGCTGATTATCAACTCAGTACAACAAAACAAAAGCTCATATTAATGCTGTATTTAAAATGAAACCACGTTGGGATGTAACTGCTTTAAGCCATGAGTACTGTGCAGGAACATACTGCTCACTTCCCAAGTATATTGCTTTAACATAACATAGAAGCAAGGAAGAAGGACAAGCTGCTGCTTCACAAACATTGGAGAGTCAAAGACAAGCGCAGAGCAAAAAATCCCTTCCACCACACAGATGTGGCAGTTTTAAAAATTGCTCAAGACATCCAGGCGTTGGGACACCAGGAAAGCTTAGGCTGCACGGTCAACATCAGGAGAGATGAACAGATCCCGCGGCATCACCAGTGAGCCTCTTCCTACAGGGCGGGCTCTTCCAGCTGGATTGGAAACCTCAATACACAGCAATGCTCTTAAAGCTGCTGGAGCCCACTGATTTTTGAAGCCAGTTGCAAGATCTCCAGGAGCTTTACTTAAGCTTTTGAAGGTGGGACTGGCAGTTTATCAGCAGGTTTGAATTTGAATGGTGTCCCTCCCACAGCACTGGCAGACCTGCAACAGCAGATTAAGCCAGAGAAACGTGGCTGCTGCCACACTTGACATCTATCCTGCAAGTTGAGATGGGCAACTTCTTCCTCAACTATCGCAGTCTTCATCCCCACCCATTAAAGGAAACCACCTCTAATGTCAACTTACCTTACCCTGCACAAGCCTGAAAGTTGCACTGATAGAGGAACGGACTCAAGGACAGATCAGACGTTCCTGCCTCAAAGGCCAGGCTGTCTGACAGACGGGGCAGGCAGGCAGCGAAAAGCAAAGCAAATTCTGGGATGCACATCATCTCTGGTACCTTGGCAGGACTGTGCAAAGTCCACCCAAAGGCTCTGCCTGCTCTGACTTCTCGTGTGGTTAGAGAATGAAGCTGTGACTTCAGCTCCAGGACAAGCTGCATGTACTACTGCCATGACAGACCAGACCCATGCTCACGTGCTGCATTAAACACGCAGCATTGTCTGACTGTATCTGGGATTTGCACTGGCAGCTCAATACCTAAATCAATATTTACACTGGAGAGAACAGCCATATGCGAGGTCAGAGGCCATTTTAGGACCTGGCATGTATTCAGAAGACAGGAGTCAGGACAGCACACAGTTTAAGGCTAGCTGATACTTCATAAAAAAACCCACACGCATTTTCAGCAACTGAATTAGCCCTGGAATCACCTCTCCCTATGCAAGCCCCAGGACCGAAGCTGCGCAGCTCCCCAGGGACGCTCACCTTTTTGGCCTCCTTTAAACGTTTCTGGAGATCAGCCTGTTGCTCTTGCATTTTGCTCTTCCATTCTTGCACCTGCTCCAGCTGGATCTTGTACTTCTCAAGCTCTTTAAGCTTCGCTTTGTCTTCATTTCGCTTTATTTTCAGAGTCTCCAATTTCTCCTCCAGGTCCCTGACTTGAGAACGCAAATTTTCCTCCTCCTACAACATCAAACCAAGAATTACCGAAAGGAGCAGCGGCATCCTTTGGAAAGAGCTCCAGATATATTAATTTAACCCACACAGAACCTGACCCATCAGCTAGCCTGTATTTTGGCATTGTTACTGTGCAGTTTTAGAAGAACGCATCACTCTACACTTGCAGCTAGAGAGTCCATCTGTCATTTTAATCTGTTGATTTTTACTACACGTACAATGTGTGATAAATGTCCCTTGAGACACTGACATAAACCTTTTGGCTGGCAAAAGGTCCCGAGTACCTTGCTTTTGACTTCACTGCGATCTACGGATGCCTAAATCCTTTAAAAAACAAAAACAAAAAACCCCCACCACTAACATGTTCAAGTTCACCCTTCAGCAACTCTTCTCCCACTCAGAGCAGAGCAACGGCATGCAAGAAACACGTTTTCACAGACAGAACCAGACCTCACGGGAAGGTTCTATCAAAACAACGTGCACGATGGTACAGACTTACAGCAGCCAGTGGATTTAGTTATTAGCGTGTAATCCAGAAACATGCTGACAGACACACGCAGGGTGCAGCTCAAACCGCGCATTCATGCCGCGAGTTCACTGTGCTCCGGGCAAGCTGCTCCCCTTTCTTCCTGCCCCAACACCCACCCACCCTACAGAGCACGGCAGACGTTCGTACGGGGGGGGGGCTCCCCCCTGCTCGCTACCCGGGGGGCCGGTGCGCACCGTAACCCACAGTGTGTCAGACCCGGCGCAGCTCTACGAGCGCGAACCGGGTACAAGCCTAAAACCCGGGAATCCTCCTGCCTCGGCAGATTGACTCCCGAAACGGTCTCTGCTGTGCACCCCGGTCAGCTCGCACGGGCAGCCCCAGACCCGCTCCGAGGCTTTTCCAGCCCGTTACCCACACAGAGGCGGGTGCCGAGGGCGCTTCCCGCAGCACCCCTCTGCATTCACCCCCTTCTGCTCTAAGTGAATTTGGGCCACGTTAGGTGGGCTTCGTCATGAAACCAGCTTTACCCGTAGTAAAAGATACGGCTTGAGGAGGATACTACCACCAGGACGCAACGGTCCAGGAGCGGCTGCACGGTGACACAGCACTGCGGCTGGGTCCTGCAGCGTTATCTGGAGACCAAAGCCAACAGTGGCTGAAATGAAAGCTGGCGCGTGGAGAAGGGACACGGGCTGGAGACTTCCAGCAAGATGCAAACACAGCCCCCTCGGGGGTCGCAGCCCCCCCGGCTCTAACGGTTCCCTGGCACAAGCCTCTTGCGCTCCAAGGGCAAAGGCACACCTGACTCGCCTTAAAACACAGGCAAGGTTGGCACCGTGTTTCTAACAGCTACGCTGCAGCTGCGGAACTGCCCACACAGGAAGGGGAACGCCACTCAAGCAGCACAAAGTCATAAAGGTATTATTGCACAGCCACACATGAGCTGTTACTGGAGAGTGAGTTAGGTCGAGGCAAAACCCTCAGCTCCCCATTATGGGGCTGATGGGGCAATTTCCACATGCACACTCATCAAGCCAGAGCCTCGGGGCAGCGGTCACCTGGCCTTCATGGAGACACTGAGACGCTGCCGAGCTGTTCTGGAGACAGAGAATACCATCAGTTACACTGGCCTGTCTCGAACACAAATCATACGTCTAAAGTACACTTGTGTTTTACCGAAGGGGACAATAACTGAGGTTGGGAGACGTGAGGTCTCTGCTGCACCTCCCTGCTCAGCCATGCTGAGCAGATGAGGCTGCTCAGGTCCTTGTCCAGCCAAGCTCTGGCTGTCTCCAAGGCCAAGGTCCCGCAGCCCCTCTAGACCCATGCCAGTGTTTGACCACCCTCACCATGACAGCTCTTCCCTAACACTGGCCGGAACGTCCTGTGCTGCCACTCATGCCTGTCGCGCCGTTCCCCGTCACTACGCACCTCTGAGGAAAGCCCGGTGTCCATGCCGTTTAAAGAAAACCCCACCCAAGGTCCCATCTCTTAAATTCTGCAAATAAGCATCGGTGCTGTACGACAGACCCCAGGCTCCCCTCGGTACCTGGACTTTACAGTCCCACTCCCCTCGCTTGCAGCCTGCCTGAAGAGAGAGAGCCCTCGCAAAGAGCAGGGTAGCTGCCTGAAGCCAGGGTGATTCAGTCTTTAAGTGGCATAGCCCAGACAGCCCCTGCCAGAGATGGCCCTGCGCTCTTCACCAGTGCCCACTTGATCCCACAGCAGCATCCACGTGATCCCCCGGTGAGCTCCCACCAGAGAAAACTGATCCCGTATTTGCTGGTTCAGCTCCTACAGCCAGAGAAAGGCTGATGCAAACCTGGGCAAATGGCTACGAGCAAGGGCAGGAGAAGGGGACGCGATCCCCCTCTTCTGGCACTAGCACAGGGCTAAAGCAGCCTCATGGCTAAAGCTTAAAAATCAGGAAGCTGGGTGACATTAAAGAACAGATTTTGAAAAAAATCCTATGCAACGCCAAGCAGCATAGGAAAACCACACAGATTTCTCCTCTGCTGCTTTCTCAACCCTGGTCACACAGATGCCACCAGTACTACCAAATGGTTTTTACACCCATTAGATAAACCTGTTACCAGAGTCCTTGTGGGCAACCTGGGGGAGTGGGGACATCCCTTCCTCCCACCCAGTGGTGGCATTTCCAGCCTTTTCCTCAATACACAACCTCAGAGCGACCTCTTTGTCCTCTCATGCTATTAATTCTTTGCCCTCATGCCCCAAATCCTTCACAAGCTCTAATTTTAACTAATTAATACAAAGCAGGATGGAAGTAATGAAAAACTATTTTAAAGATCGAAAATGGAATAACTATGCTGATATAATTATTAGAGACACCCAAGTTTAGGAAATATTGGACCTCTCTAAGTGGTTTTTGTATCTGAAGGAAGAAGCATTCCCAAAGCGCGTCCCCTGCTGGTCCCTCCACTCCAGTTCACCCAACACCAGTGGGTGGAGCGGGCAGTGTTCAGGTCCTCCTCTGGATTTAACGCAGTCGAGCTCTCCCCTCACCGGCAGGTTCAAGCTCCGACTCGGAGCCCCGGCCCCCAGCATGTTCACCTGCCAAACTGCTCTGACGCCACGTGTATCCCACTGAGACCCGGGAAGGAAGAACATGCATCAGGAACCGAATTAAGCCATGGCCTCTTCCCTTCGGGAGTGTCTTTCCAGCTCTGGCCTGCCAGCCTCTGCATTTGTTCTTGCCCAACTCCCTGCCAAGCCGTGCGCAGCCCTCTCTGCCCCTCGGGTGCCGGGCTGCTCCGCTCCTCCCGCAGACCGTGGTACCCACACCCAGCGCAGCCTTACGGGTGGTCACACAAGCCCTGTGCAGCGACCACCAGCGGGACCCCTCGGAGGATCTCTTCCTCTTCTTTTCCTCCTCCTCCTCCTCCCAGTGCTGGTAGCAGGTTTTCTCTTCTCCTCCCCTCAGGAGCTGCCACCCTCCACACTGGCAGAGCCGACAGCTTACCCGGGCCACAGCTTACCTTTGTGGGCGAGGGAACCGGAGGTGCCACCGGAGAGGTCAGGGAGGGAGTTGGAATAACTGGGGCCACCAGCGGCGTCTGGGCGGGCGTGCTGGGCTCGCTGCTGCTCATCTCCCCGCCAGAGGCAGAAGCTGAGCCCGAGGGTCCAGCCGTGCCGCTGGATGCTGCAGAATTGGGGGTCCGGGTGGGCTGCAAAACAACACGGGCAAGGGAGAAAGTCAGATGAGCATGTTTCAAGGGAGACAACGCTTCCACGACCGGTCCATCTCCCTGCACTCTTTGACACCGCTTCACCTCCGGTTTCCTTTCACCAGGGTGTTTCTCCGGGTCAGCCACTGTCTCACGGACTCACATTTCCAGCACAGGTGGAACCCAGAGCACGTCGACAGCAAAACAGCTCTGGCTGGATGGCGTGCACCCGCGCCCTCGCTGTACCCAGACCTGCAGCGTGCTGAGGACCGGCGCTACTGCAGAGACTCCCCAGCAGCGTGAACGCTGCGAGCTTGTGCTGCTCTGGGAGGAGTCTGGCTCTGCCAAAATTCACAGATAATCAGTTGCTGAAGGGAAAGGTAAAATTTTATTACACGCTGACATAGTTAAAAAACCAAAATGGATCTTTTTCTGAGCACACGAGCCCTGCTTCAGGCCTGAGACAGGACAAGTCCCTCTCCCTCCTGCAGTAGCGGTGACAATAAAAGATTGCCTCTCCCTACAAACTGTGCTGCATTTATTTTCTCGTACTACCATATCTACCTACGCTCCTGCTGCAGGTACAGACCCATCTCCTTGCTCTTCATGGCAAGACCACTCACATCCCAAGGTCCTGGGACATGAGGGCAGACCCTGCCTATCAAGTGAGCGTGTCGGAGGGGATCAGAGCAGGGACTAACGAGGGTCCTCAGTAGTGTTTGCAGAGGTTTTGGCATTCCAGCTCCAGAGGACGAGACGCCGAAACCCCAAAGCACACCAAGACGGGAGCAGGGAAGGTTTCACCCCTGTCCACCCTCCACATCTGGAAACATGACAGGACACATCTGCTGCTCAGCATTTGCAGGATCCCGAGTCAGGTGCTGCTGTGCCCACACGTGCCAGCACCACCGGCAGCTTGTTGGGGACGCACTGCGGCAGGCGCCCGAGTCTGCACCCTCTCTCTGCAACTACACCAGCTGGGGGGGAAGAAGCACCGAATTTTAGGGGAACAGAAGGAGAAAATGAAAGAGTTCACCAGGGTCCAGGGAAAAACAGTGGAGCTTGGAGGAACCAGAGCAGCAGAGAGCTGCTTCATCAGTGCTTACAAGGCCGTTAATTGCTGGCTGGGAACCCAGCAGTGAGGCTGGCCATGTAACCCAGGTGACCAAGGGAAGCCGATGTCTGAAGGAAAGCACCAGGTCCATTAGAAACCTCTGCTCTTTTCCTCACGGACCTGTATTTCTGGGGCACTCACCTCTGTGGCATCTAACGCTGTGTAAAGTAATTTCCAGACTTTTTATTTTACTCCTCAAGACTGGCTTTTTGGTGCATTGCAGTTTCCCAAGGCATGTGGCTCACCCCAGGCTGGCCAGGCACAGGCAAGGACGCAGCCGGGACACGCGCAGCATCTACCCCTCTGCACCCGCCTGCTAGAGCGGCAGCAGGACGTAGAAACCAGGCGCTCACTTGCCACGCTGTAGTCAGATCTTCTGCCAACTCCTAGCTTATTCTAGGCAAATCTGAGCTAACTCAACTGCGATAGGTAAAGCGCCCCATGGACATGCAGGCAGCTCAGCCCTCCTGTCCCAGGTGCGATCCCGGGCTCTCCCAGGAATGGTGCGAGCTCCTGCCTGGGAACAGTCTCCATGGCACCAAGCCACACACACGCTACCTCCAAGAAATACACTACTCAAAACATGGACATTGTTCTTGTTCCTGCTGCTTTAGGGATTAAAAACCCTTCACAGAGTGAGCCTTCAGCTTCTGTGGGACAGAGCAGCATCGCCAGGGACACACCTGGTAGTGTTCCACCTCTCGTTGCATCTGAAGAGCTGGAAACCTTCAGCAGCTGGGATCAGGGAAGGTCTAAGGGATGTACTTTCTTCCAGAAAGGGCCGAAATGCAGCACAGCATCTCCTAGAGCCCTCTGCACGGCTACTGGACAGCCTTCACTAATGCTTCCTACTGAATATCCATTCCCGGGAACCCAGGAAGGTCCAAGCTGCCAGAGAAAGCAGCCTGCAACTGACCCTATCTGATGCGGACACATCTGTGAGCCCAACCAGAATAGGATGCAATGGCTCGAGAGGGGCCCGCAACGCTGCAAAGTGCCAGAGCAGCTGGTCAACATGGGCAACAGCTCTGATCTCAACACGCATGCAGGAGTGTCTTCAACTCCGTCTAATTCCTGCCCAGCACAGGTGAGGGGCTAAAGAAGGAGGAGGAGGTCACATAGGACATCCACTCATAGCTTCTCTCCAGCAGAGCTTGCAGGGAACAAGAACGCCATTCAAACCGAGGGCAATGGTACATGATCCACTGAGAGCTCTCCAGGACTTGCCCTGGTAAAGGGTAAGCTCCCAGCTGTGCCTGGAAACTTGCTTAAACTGCACACCAGCACACAAAAGCTCCTTACCTTGAGCTCACTTCTCTGCCTCACTGCAAACACATCACATGGACTCACAGCAAAATCCTTGCCGTGTCTCAAGCATTTGGGGAAGAGACATTTTAGAGGAACATTTAACCTACAGAAGGAGTGGTGGACTCTCCTCCTCACACTGCACTCATATACTTCAGTCACACGTTCTTCTTCCCTGTGAGGTCCTACCTCAGCCTGGGCTCTGGCCCTATAGTCCCAAAATGACAGTTAACAAGATTATTTTTGGAGGAGAAAACTCAATGCCTGGCAACTGGCATCCCAGCTGCCCTGGGACTGAATGAATCCGTCACTGTCCTGGTTTGAGTTTCTTGTACAAGCCCACGAAAACGAAGCCCTCCCTGCAATGTACCCCTTCACAGGAGAGAAAAAAAAATTGTTCCCCATTTACAAACCATAACTCGGCTCTGACGAAGTTCTCTGAGGATTCATCTCCCTTGTTTGCTCTCCTCCAACCATGTGCCCCTTCACAAGGCAAGTCCTGCTGGCTCGGGGCAGACCTCAAAACATGAGTGATTCTCTGTGCTGGAATCAATCCAGTCCTGGCTGACACCTCTTGGCTCTCGCCTCTCCTCCAACAGATAACCTCCAGATCCCACTGGAAAGTAACCCGCGTAAGCTGGGAAATGGCAGTCAGTGAGAAGCAAGTAGTAACATTAACAGGGACACCAAGCAGCGTGCTCTGGGCATTACTACATTGCTTTTATGCTCCACTCCGCTAGATGAGCTCTGGCTAAGAGCACGAAGCTCTTCTACAGCCATCCTGCCCAGGCAGGTTGTCCCCAGCGATTCAGACACGCTCCAGGGGAGCACACGGCTCCCGGGAGCTCCTCCACGAGACGGAAGGACAAGAGAAAGCGCAGGTTGGGGTTAGCGCTCAGCAAGTCGGTATTTAACAGAGGGGATGCTCAGTGCCCCTGACCGCAGCTGCTCACCTTGGGCCGCCGGGCGGTGGTCTGGAGGGCAACAGGAGCGGAAGGCAGAGGAGGAGAGACACTCACACAGGGACAGACAGGAGCAGAGATACAGACCGCAGCAGCGCAGCGATGCAGCAGAGAACAAGGTAAAGGAAACAAAAGACATCACGGCAATTAGTGTGCATGGCATCAGGTGTACGAGCTCATTAACCCACGCTCCCAGGGCAGCTCCAGGTGGAACCCTGCTAGCAGAGCTCCCGCGGACACAGAGACACAGAGCCCGGCAGCAGCGCAGCCTCCCGGTCAGCTTCTCTTGCCTCGACCAGAGATCGCCCATCGAGCCCCAGCCCCGCTCCTCCCCTGTAAGAAGGTGCAGGACCACAGAGCGGGGAGAAGGCCGACTGCCTGGGCTCACCAGGGTCTGCTGCCGAGGAGTGGGTTTAACTCAACGCACCTTTCCGAGAGGTCACGTCAGTGTGAGATTGAAGGAGGTTTGGTTTTAAATTCTTTCTTCCCCCCCTCCCATCACTCCTTTGGTTCTCTGAAGGGACCAGAGCATCACCAGACCAGCTGCCCACAGAGATGCTGGAGCCCCCGGGCTCTATTTCTCTTTACTCGTAAAACTCGCAGGGACAACATGGAGCTTCTTCTCAAACACTTCCATATTTTCATTTCTGGAAATAAACGCATCCATCTACTTCAAGGCAGGGCCCTCCACCCCCCCAAATACACCCACCGTTTGCTCATGCAGCATAGCAGTAACATAACCATCACCAAGTTGGTGCTCTCAGGTCGAAGGCTGGGGAGGCCACACCACCCATCTCAGCACATCCTTGCTGTGCACTTACACATCCGTTAACAAATGTTTTTCCCGTTAACAAATAATCCAACCATAACTGATATAACAAGAGGTAACAGTGAAGCTGGCAGCACTCTTCTGCTGGCTGGCAGTGGGGAAGGCTGGACGGGCAGCGCTCTGGGCGCAGGCAGGGAGCCCTCGGGTGCTGGAAGCCATCGGACCGGGCAGAGGGAACCGCTGGCAGGGGCATCTGCTTTCCAGCTGCAGCTTTAAAACGCTGGAGTGTGTTTTAAAGCTTTTCACATTCTGCTTCATTTTTTATTCTCTTACCTAATCCACAGCTTAAAGTAACCAAGAACAGCAAAGATCAATAAAAACGCTGCCATGTGATCCTACCCAAGGATGCAGTCATGAGCGAAACATTTGGTCATACCAAGCCCGTCAGCAAACGCTCAGCACCTGCAACCCAGCGGCAGACCCATCCCGGACCAGCGCAGCATCGCACCCATCACCACAGCTTCTCTCTGATATTCAGAAGCAATGGTCGTATTCCCAGCCAAGGCCTTGATAAAGCAGCCAAGAGACCTTGCAGCTACTTTGTTTTTTTTTAAATATCGATTAGAACTGGATGGGTTATCACTTCTAAGTAGCCGATTAACTACTGCATTACCTAGGCTAAATCCTATTTTGCTCACTTCCAGCCTTTTCTAAAAGGCTGCACTCAACAGGACGCTCATTTCAATTCTGAGGGAAGATACCCATCTTCCATAACATTTTCTGCTTGGCAAAATTTGCCAGGAAAATGTAATGACAGCAGTAAAAGCTTAAAACCCTCAGATAAATGCAGGACTGATTTAGGAGCAGTGGTATAAGCTCTTCAGGAGTACTCCAGCATCTTTGAAGAGTCCTGATAAATAAAGATTACATTGGGTGGCACCAAAAATCTGAAAAACGCTCTGAAAAACCCCCTCCCTCGGGGACTCTGCAAGCCACACGCAGGGAGATGCTTCCGCTCCTTGCCAAGCACGTGCGTCCCAACGCAGCACGTTGTGGGGGAACTCAGGAGAGCCCCCACCACCGGGCACAGTGCTCCCTGCCACCCCGCTGCCCGCTCTGCGCAGTCAGCACTGAAAGCACCCTGGCGCGCGGCAGACACGAGCAGCCAAGGGCTGGGGTGTTTCACATCGACAGCCAAGTCTCTGCATTCAAAATACAGCTTAGTGCTGCCCGCCGCAGCAGCCGGACATCGGGGGAAATACGCAACGAGCGACCACTGGACCCCTCCCTAGCTGGGCCATGGGGCGAGGAGACGCCGAGCATCTTCCCCTACTCGAACCACACCAAACCCTTAAAAAAGGGAGGAACCTCTAAACCTTCTCTAAAAGCTAGCCACGCTAAATGACAGAGATTAATCCTGGTTTCATGCCTCCTCTGGTGTAAGGCCATTTTGGTCCCCCTCCACGTAACACCACGTGAAGACTGTAAAAAGCTGAAGTGTCAGCTCTGAGATCCCCGAGTGAGCGGCTCCTTGGCGGGGGGCTCTGCTGCTCTCTGGCAGGACCGGAGGGTGACCGGGCTCCCTGCCACCCCAGCCGTCCCCCTCTCCATCCGGCTGCCACACAGCAGGCCTCGTGTCAGCAACTCGCCCGCTGCGCTCCACGGAACCCTCGCAAGTGTCTGGCAGAAAGGCGGCTGGACTGGGACACTGGCTTCTCCCCCTTCTAGCCGTTAGGGTATGGCATCCAGCTGGCGAAGAGACGGCGTGCAGGAGGGAGGCAGCAGGACTCCATCAGCAAAGCTCTTCGCAGCTACGGGAGCAGCCAGGAGCCCTGCTCGGGAGCTGGCAGCAGATGCTCAAACCTCCACCAGGCTCCAGACTATGTAGTAGCTTAATACAAAAAAACCTGGGGCCCTCCTGGATCCTGGGATGCTCTGCACCACCCAGCTGTGGCTATTAATATTTCATCTGGCGGTTCTGAACTCTGCTGCATAATGTTGCTGCATAAATATTTGATGACATTACACAACCTTTGTTCCCTTGGCAGGTCCTGCACTCAGGAGCAAGGAGAGCATCTGGGGCTCAGAACGGATGCACTCAGATACAAACTTCACTTCTAGCAGCGAGAACTCTGGCAAAACTCCTCCTGGCTACCGACAACTGCCGGCGGTGGGGCCGGCATTGCCCATCCCGAACGTGGGGCTGCAGATCGCAGGTCCCTGCTAACTCAGTTCCATTCCAAGTGCAGGAGTCTTGACCCGGACCCAGCCAGGAGCACTGAACGTTGGCACCATCACGACTACGATGAGCACTCCTGTATTAGCATCACCTCGCACCGGGCAGGACTGATACTGTATTGCTAAACGCTTCTGCTGGACAAAGTCTGAGGGCTTCTCATGCAGAAAAGCAGCACTTCTCGGACCACAACTGCTGCTGCAGAGATTTCCACGCAGTTTCCACGAGGGTTTCCAGCAGCGGGTGGAGGGGGCCGGCGTGCACCCCCTGAGCGGGGCTGGCAGCTGCTGGAGTCGATGCCCGGGCATTAACTGAGCAAAGGTCAGCACTGCCCACCCGAGCGGGCAGGATCCCATCCCGCTCCCGTCAGGGAACTCGGCCTCTCGGAGGAACCGAGCCTTCTCCAGACAAAACCTGTTGGCATTAACACTGTCTCTACCCCCACAGCACTCCACAGCAGAAAGACGAGCTCCCTCGGGGTGTTTTTCCCACGGCGATGTTACCTGCGTTATTGCTGGGTATACACTACAAGAAATTTTGCATTTTAAACAACTGGCAACACCTTGCACATGCACTCTCTTACATGCATGATCACGTACAGAGACAGCATGTGCAAGGGGAAGAAACAACAGGAAAAGCAGGATTAAATCAAGCGGTGGTCAGATTTGTAAAGCTCCCTGCCAGACAGAGTGCTGAGCACTGGGCTGGCCCCACCACTCCACCCTTCTGCTGGAAGCAGAGGAAAATCAGTGTTCGTAAAACTTTTCATTTGGAAGTGGATTAAACAGGAGCTCTTAAAGCAATCACCACGTAACAAAGTATTTCACTGTGTTTGGTGAGCTCAGGGAACCACAGACATAAATCAAGAGCATTTACTGTAATGTTAATAAAACAGCAAAGTCTTCTCGCTGACACAGCATGGCCAGTGAAGTTGCACGTTTATGCCTTTGGTTATTTTTATTTTCACTTCTTCTTTGAGATCAGGCAAAAATTCTCAGGATTTCTCTTTAAGCTGAACAATGATATCCTGGTTATGCTAAAAATAAACATATAGGACACTACCAGAGCACAAACCAGAGTCCGTGCTGTAACCTGCAGAAATGACAGCTTGGCAGGGAATCCAGATACGACAAACCTTTGGAAATGTTAAAAGCAGAACCCAACAGCACAGCTAGCATTGCTAAGGCAGGAAAAATGTTATTATTAACATGCAACTTCCACAAGCCAAGCACCCTCCGGCAGCTGGGAAGCCGCTGGAGCCCGTGCTCCAGCCGAGCTGCAGAGATGCTGCATGCAACACAGGCACAGACAGGTGAAATGGAGAAATGACTTGAACGGAAACTTGAAAGGAAAAGCCAGACATTAAATGATGCTGCTTTCTCATTCAGCAACCTCCCCCCACCCCGTCTGTCCACAAGCACCTGAAACCGGATCAAACTCACAATTAAAGCTCAGCAGCATTAACATATAAAAAAGGAAAAAAAAAAAAAAAAAAAAACAGAGCAAAACAAGGTACGTTCAGAAGCAGCGTTAGCAATGACGGTGTGGATACAGCAGCAGATTGTACCTTCCGTGTTGCCGGGGCCTGCCTCATCATTGCAGAAAAGACAGACGGAGAGACAGAGAGAGAGAAAGGGAAACGGGGAGGCAGAGAGAGACTGTTAGCACACTCGGTCACAACAATGCGGCTCTCGGCGGCTCCGTCTCGGGAGCACGGGCTGCCCGGCAGCGCTTGCAAATGGCTGCGGCTTCCCTCTATCCGCTCGCCATCTGCCCCGGTAAATCCACCAAACGCCTCTCCCGAAGCGCCGGCCGCTACGGCCGCGGCTGCTCAGCGGGGCCGCGATGCGCCGAGGCCGTGGGGGCCCATGCCGGCCACCGGAGCCGCGGCCGCTCGTCCTCCCTCCGCCGGCGTCTCCACCCCCCGCCCCGGCGGC